>CM021100.1:611226056-611373702 GCA_007115665.2 Sequoiadendron giganteum | reverse complement strand
TTTCTCTTCCACCTTCAATGCATATTGATATGCCTCTTCAATGCTAGTTATTCTTATCATACTCATCTCATCTTGAATATAATTATGCAACTCATTTACATACCTTGATACCTTTTGTACATCATCTTCCACATGTCCAGGTCGTATGTTCAACTTGTAAAAATCCTCTATGTACTCTTGTACATTCTTCTCCCATTGTTTCATATTTTGTAACTTTTTGAATAAATTTACTTGATAATCTACAAACAATTTTTTCCTTCAACTTCATCACCATCCTCTCCCAAGATTTAATTTTATCCTTTCCTCTTTTTTGTCTTTTAGTTTGCACATGATCCCACCATAGGGAAGCATGCCCCTTCAATCTTGTACATGTGAACTTCACACGTTTTGGGTCTTCAATTGATTTATAATTGAAGTATTTATCCATCTTTGAACTCCAATCGATCATGTCTTGAAGATTCAAATTACCCTTGTAAATAGGAGGGTCCAATCGAGGTTTACTACTAATCTTTGCCATTTCTTTTAGAAATATGCTCTCCACCACATTATCCTTCATCTTCAAAATCAATTATGGGGGCTCCTACTTCATCCTCATCTTCACTAACATCTACCATAGGTACTCCTCCTTGCTGCACCATTTCCACCACATTCATTCTTGTTGTGATGCCTCTCAACATCTCCATGATGCCTGCATTGTCATCATTTCATGGTCCTCTTCGCCCACGTCCTCAGTATACCACGTTGGTGCCCTCTACAGTTGCAGGTTTTATCTCTTCCAATTAACCACAAAACCACCTCTCAAGGTCTTCCAACCATGGCAACAAACCTCTCAAATATTTTTCAGCTTTGATACCAAATGGTGTAGATCAAAATTAATAGTTTTATCAAACAATTAAAATTTTCAGCTTAACAACGTTCACATTAATTTTTTCATTATCTAATTGATTATTCAAATGGCAACTCAAAAATTAAAGACAAATTGAAGTGATTTGTTTATTGATTTTTAAACTACTTACAGACAAATACATTTGGTCATCTACAATTCTTAATTTTAAATTTACACTCTTTAAATTCTCCATTTCAATACCATTCTACATTTGGATTCCTAATGTGCCCAATTCAATATATTCAGTCCTTCAGGATATCTCTACCACTCCACTTTCATTCATCCTATACCTTCTTCAAATTTTCAGCCTGTAGCACTCTCCTCAACAAAAATATTACTCATTTTAATCACTATTTCCTCTTTCCCAACCATGACCCATGTCCTCTTTGCTATGCTTACACTAAATGTTTTATTCTACAAGTTTATTCAGGATATGTTTTATTTCCTCTGCTAATTATTCATTCCCACGTGACCCCCTCTCCTTTTATCATTCCTTATCTCTCCTTTTAAGCTGTGGTAAACCTCTATCCTTTCACTCTCCTACACAGACTTGTATTAGATATTCCTCAATTCATTTTCATCCTTTAAATCTCCCCCTCAGCTATGCACGCCATTTTCCTATCTTTTTCTCCCTGAAATTTTTATTTCATTCTTAATTTTAAACTAGTTCTGATTGGCGCAATCCCTTGCATTCCTCTTTTCTTGTGAAACAAAATAAAATTTTAAAGCATTTTCAAGCTGCGACCCCCTCAATGCCCCTCAATCTGAATTTTTAATGTTCTTTCTTTTACTTGACAATTTTTTCTCTACCCTTACTTCTCCCATTCAACAAAAAAGGTTATTTCATTCTATATTTTAAAATTTCCTTTCACATTATTCTCTTCACTTTAACCATTTTGTTTTCCTTGTAACATAGAAAATAATTATATACTTATTTCTTTCACTTTCAATCATCAAATTTGGGAATTTAAATAACTGAGAGAAAATCATAATCAACCAATTAAATGATATTTTAATTCATTATCTTCAAAGATCTTCAATGAAATTAAATACAAATAAAATCCCATGATCACCACAACTCTAAAAGACATTAAAAATTTAACCATATAATGAATGCGACATTTTTTGTCAAATGAAATGACAAATAATGTCACACAATTCCACCTCAATTGACCATCGAAATAAACTACAACAATGAATTGAAACCAAAATTAAAATAGACAACAAATGAAACATTTTTGGTTGATGTTGTTCACCAATGCACCCATATGCTCCTACATAACCTTTATGTAATGTCCTATCTTGAAATCCACTTATGTATTGGAAGCTTTCAATTTATCCATGATTATCCATTCACTCCTTTCACCACCTTTGAGGAGATTCCTTGGACCTCAGAATCTTCATTCACTTATCTAGTTTCAACATCCACTTTTGATCCAAAACCTTGCATCTACCATTATCATATCTTTCTCCACTTCAAACCCTTATATTTCCTTTAGATCACTTTCACCATTCCCCATGCTCCCTCTAGGCATTGGATGCTACTATTTTTTTTTCTAAGTATATAGATGCACCAACATTTTATAAGTTCATAGATCTCCATATATGCTGATAGGTTTTTTGTGAGCTCAATGTGCCAACAAGAAAAGTGATGATTAGTTCAAAAAAATTCCAATGCTGACACAAGTTTCAATTTGTCCATAACTAATTATGGAGGTTTTAGATTGGAAATAATCATCAAAGTGCCACTAAGTTCCAAAATGGTAATTTTTTTATAGGTTTCAAAGGCATTAATATGTCAAAAGGTTTACAAACTTCCCAAAATGCTGACAGAGTTTGCCAAACTTGAAAACATCGATGTTCCCTCCTAGTCATCCCTACCTACCTCCTTGCATGACCCAAGATTTTGTAATAACAAAAATTACTTCTTCCATATTCCAATGGTTCTTAGATATGTTATAGGGTGACCATATAATGAATTTTGTGAGCTCTACCTTGCCTTGCACACATAAACTAAAGGATTCCATTAATGACATTGGAAATGGCCATGATTAGAAAGAAGAAGACCTCCACATGTGTTAGGGTACTAATGGACACCTTTGAGGTAGGATTTTACAAAAAGAGGGGGAAAAGGTTATAGAGCTAAGAATAAGAGGAAAGGGTTTTCAAGCTATTAGCATTCATCTCAAACAAAGGATTTAAGGAATTTTTATATTTTAATGATCTAGGTTTCATCCTAAAGGTGTAACAAAGTGTTGCAATCCCAAAAGAACAAGCTAAATATGTAAATTCAATATCTTTTGAATGTCTCCATATGTATTGTGTATATTTCTAACTATTTAATAATTATTCTCTTAGCCACATTTTTGTGACTTGAGTGTTAGTCTTGATTAGCTTGTCATTTGGATATCTATAAAATCCTTGTTAATATTTTTCAAGGTATTTTTCAAACTAATACAAAGAATATGTGGGTTTATTCATGGATAAATAAGTTATGTTCATCTTGATGTTGTACAAATTTTATTTATTTTCTTACTTGCATGTATAAATCCTAGCTTGTGTGTGAAGTTAAAAAGATACAATATTTAGTGGTATCTTGATTAAGGTGTTACTTAGGGGATTCCAATTATTGCATTATTCAGTGTATGAATTTTTTTTTCTATTCATCTAGTTATGTATAGAAACTTGTTTGCTTCAACCTCAACCTCTCATCATACCAACACACTAAACAACTATACCTCAACTTCATTTAATATTATGTTGATTACATCTCACTCACTTGTATGTATAAATGTTCATAATATCATTAGAGGTTGTTAAATCCACTTTTTTACACTCTACATGGTTGTTTATTTTATTAATAAAGATGAAAAACCTTGGATTGTCAAACCAACATACAAATACTTAGTGACATATAATGAGTTTACTATGCATTAGATATATTTTATGTCAAGGTATTTTTCCATTTCCTATAGTTGTATCTAGTACAACACCTCGTAGAAGATCGCTTGGTCTAGTAGATCCTAAAGTTGAAGAAGGTCTTACCCACCTTAGTAAATTAGTCTATAGTTTCCCTATCTAATCATAATTTTAAGTCTTTGTCTTGAGTTTGATGCCCCTGTTGCCTAGGGAAAGGCCTAACTTTAGGGGTTTGGGAACCAAAAAATCAAGCATTGATAAATTTAAGATAAAAATAAAGTGGTCATGGATCAAACCATGAATTAATGTCAAGGTAAAACTTCATAAATATATTTAAAGGCACGAAAGGGAATAATACAAGAATCTTCAAGTAGATAACCATCAAGTTACGAGAAGATGTTCTTCAAATATCATTCATCTTAAGTAATATCAAATGTGGGGTTGTTAGAGGAGGGTGGGGACATGAAAAAATTAGAATAATTAAATTAAAGGTTACTTGTGAGATCAATGCACCTCAAAGGATAAGAAAACTAAAGTTAGTTACAAGAAATAATTTCAAGTATCCTTAAAAAGTACAATTGAATCTAGAGGCTTCTTTCCTATTTTCCTAGGATTATACTCCTTCCCATCCTCCTGCAGATTTTAGGGAATTCTTTCATTGTTTTTCACCCTAGTGGTGAGTGTTTTTTGCACATCACAACATAAATAAAATTTGAAGTAATCTATCTCTCTTGAAAGGAAATCTAACCTCTCATATTCAAAATGATTACCCCAAGGATTCAATATTCAAGTCATGAATTTGCAAAAATGACTCAATTTTTTAATGTTTTGTTGTTTAACAAGGGTCCTTATGATTACCTCGATTAAGTTTGAGAAATAAGGGCCTTGGAGGGGCTAAATCTTGGTATGAAACCCTTATTGAATTTCAAGGTCTAAGATCTAGAAATAAACCTCAACATTTGATATTGCACTTTGTATGATATTATCTTCTAGAAATAACTCAAATTTTAAATAAATTTCAAAAGATAAGGTAAGATGAGATTAAGTTAAGAAACCCTAAGGATAATGCCAATAATTATTTGGTGCTTTAGATAGACAGATCCCTCACAAAACTAGTTCTTGTTTAATTAGAAATTAACTCACAATGACACAAGAACAATGCAATCTTCAAAGGTAATGAAAGATTTTTAGATCATGAACATTCATATAAATACCCAATTCTAGTGCAACTTAATCAAATCTTCACAATTGAACCAATATAAAAAAGTTTAAAACTAACTATGAAAATAAAATTACAATAAAAAAGTTACAAATGGTATGAACCATATCTCTATCAAATATATTCACACTTCATCATCATTATTACTTAAATCTATCTAATATTGACAAAAAGGAACCATGTAAATATAACAAATCCATAAGTGAAACACCAAAAAATAATGTATTTCTTGCATAGATCTCAAAATATCTGGTTACAAGAATTATAATTTCAACAACCCTTTACAATGAGAGAATATAGCTCTTTATAAGCAAGGCCAACAAAACCTAGGATATAATCAATGGTGGAGATCATCTCAACACCAAGGGTCAAGATTACATTAGCATTTAATATTTAGAGTGTATTAAATATCATTCTTTTATCTCCAACTAAATTAGTTACAAGACCTCCTTGGAATATATAAAAGTACATATTACATTAATACAACTACTTCATTATTAAATTACAATTACAAAATCCTAGGAAATCTAGGGCACAAATTCTCAAAAATAATCCTTCGAGTACATCCAAAAAGTGAGCCAGCTGGTGCCCATAATTACAAAAAGTCATCAATCACACTTTTACCTTTTGATTTTTCTTTGATGGTGAACTTAATGAAATTTGTCAAGATAGGAGTGACCTCTTCATTCAGTGGAATAACTACAATGTGAAATTTGTAGCATTGGATGTTGTAATGATCAATCAATTGATGATGCAGAGCCATCCAAGCAACCTTCTAATTAGCAAAATTTTAGATTTTTACTAAATTTTGGGCAGCCCAATCCATATAATCCAAAGATATGTCATTAGTTGAATATTTATGAATCTGTGACCTCCATTTCTATTTCAAAATTTTATCCTTCAACTCTCTTGTGGGTCAAATTTTGACTTAGTTGACTCGTTCAAAAATTGGCCACAAGATCCCAGGACTTCTTTTATTTGGGTACCAATTTTACCCACTTATTGATCAATTTGACATAATATTTCTCTTCAAAATTTCATAGCATGCATCCAATAGTGATATTCCTTGAGCTTATCTTTACTTAGGATACCCTCTTTCATCAAAAATTTGTTACACAATTTTTAAATAGCCTCTAATTTGGGAAACACTAGGCCATGGTATTTCTCATAACTAGTGTAATCCTCAGATAGCTTATCTAATTCTTTCGTAAGAATAAGAAATTTATTATGCACTTGCATGGCAACTTCAATTTCCTTATCACTACTATCAAAAATATGCTTCAAACAACTCTAAGTAGACTGAGCCCATGACCTCATCTTCTCCATTATATCCACTTCATCTTTAGATAAGACCACTGAAGTCACCATTTTTCCTTAATCACTTTGGATTGGAGTGACCAAACGATCGATGGAGGTAGTGATATTTACCTCATGGGATCTGATCTTTATTCATTCTACGCACTATATTGGTCACTGGTCTTTGAATCTCATCTATCTCTTGGGCTCTATTATGGGGCTGAGGTTGATGGTTGAAATATTAAACTCTTCAGGAAAAATGTTCCTGCTATCTCTATCCTCCATGGAGTGGTCATGTACATAATTTTGGAACTTGAGGCATCCTTAGTCATATGCGACTTTATTTTTCCTTCTTCCTTTATCTTATCTTTTCTATCCTACTTAGGATAGCCTCTAAGCTTAGCTCAAGAACCTTTATTATGGGCTTATTTCACTTTTACTACTCTTCCAACAATGAGGTGGAAACAAGCTTGTCAACATCAGACTCTATTTGAGGAGGAGAAGCCTCCTTTTGAATGTTTTCTATATTTACATTTGTTTCACTTACAAATTTCTGCTCTATCTCAAGTTTAATACTTGGGTCTTCTTCTAATGGATCTTCTTGTTTAGTGAAAACTTGTGCCTTTTCTTCAATAGCTAAATTATCCATATTTTATTCTTCTTTCTTCTACAAACTTTCCAATAATTTATCAACACTTTCCATGGTTGGAGGTTGTAATGTCTCTTGTGAATTAGGAGTAGGGGTTTCTTCAACCAATTGATTCAACAAGGATTTATTGACCTGAGAGACCATGGTGGCATCTATCTCCTTAGGCATGTGGGAAAGGTGGACAATGAAAGTTTTTGGGAGGTATAAGAAAGTAGAGGGAAGAGAAACATATGGAATGGTAGAGGAGATAATGGACATGGAAAATTGAGCAGAAGAGATAGAGGAAGGGGAAGCATGAATTGAAGGAGAGAAGGGTTGGGATAAGAGTAACTGGTGATGGGAGCAATGGAGGGAGTGAGGACGAAAGTGGTGATATCCACAAAGATATATATGGGAGAAGGTGAGGAAAAGATGGTAAGTGAGATGGTGGATGCAAGAGGAGATGTAGAGATGGGATGAGAAGGTGGATAAATAGAAATGGAAAGAGAGGGAGATGAAGGGGAGTCCTCTTGACATTCAATGACTTGCTTAGTTACAACTATCTTTAACCTCCTAGAATTTTTGGTTTGTAACTTGGTTTCGAGTCTACAACACAAAAATCCTCACCAATAGTCTCCACCAGTCACATAGGGTCCAATTTAACAAGTTTTATCATCCACCAAAAAAAAAAACCCAAAGCCTCCATTCCACCAAGTTTGGCCAGAAATCAATGGTGGAATGGATAAATATTTACATTTTTAGGTTACAAACCCTTGAAATGAGGGTTTTCAGGCAATTTGAAGAAAAACCTTTCAAACTCTCTTATTCCACCAGAAGAATCAATCACACACCACTCAAATGAAAGAAGATTCACTGTAGCATGCTTTCACATCAATTTTAGATCATGAAGCCACCATACGGGGCCATATAGGACTGGTAAACTTCAGAAAACATAGATTTTTTTACAAAAAATAGAGTATTCTTCTATTATTTTGTCCTCCAAAAGTATCAACAACCATGCCTCAATGCGTGTGAAGCTATTTGAACATGTTTTCAACCAATTTCAAATGACCTCCAACTGAAATTCAATTAGGTGACTATGTTTACACATTGCTTCAAAGAAAAAATTCGATATTCCCCCAACACTAGATTTCCAAGTGATGACAGATATATGTCCCCTAGGGAGATAAATTGGTGAATTTTTGTATTTTTCGGATTTTTTGAATAAATTGAAAAATTTCAGCATGTTTCAACGATTTATCTCCTGAAAAAATGATATAGAACTTGCCAACTGTTGATTAATTAATGAATTAAGCCCCTTTGAAAATAAAATAAATCTCTCATAAAAATCCCACTTAATCACCCTTTAAAAGGTAAAAATGAGTGAAAAGGAATTCATCTGTGCATTTGCAAGTTTGAAAATTTGAGCAAGATGGTGATCCCCATTTAGACACATCAATTAGAGCGTGTGCAATGTCACAACCGCTTGACAGCGTATGGACCTCCGATACACACTTCTAGAAACCTCTTCATGATTTGTACATTTCAAAATTTCCTACTTTTTTTACGTTTAAAAATGACTTTTTAGCGATTTAGTGCCTTAGGGAATCAGACATAGCTCATCGAGTGACTATTCTAGTGCATAGGGTAGATTAGTGCTTAGGGTAATTTTTGTAGCACATCCAATTAATGATGTAACACATTAGACTTTTGATGCATAAAGTATAACTTTTAAAACATCGATGCTAGGTTTTAGTGCATAGGGTTGTTTAGTGCTTTGATGTCATAGATTAGTGCATTGAGTAAATTCCTTAGCGCATAGAGTAATCTAGCGCACAGGGACCCTGAAATGACACATCCAATAGATTTGATGGCACATAAGGACTCTATTTTAATGTATCCCTACCAAATTGATGACTTTTTGACTAAGCTCCTTGATTTTGATGATTTTTGATTGCATCAACCTTCGATTTTCTATTGTTTGATGATGTTGATAGATTAGATGATGATTGATCTCATGATAGGTGAGATTCAATGATAGGATGATGACAACTGACCTCATGATAGGAAAGGATCAATGATTGATTGATTTTGATTGTCCGCATGATAGGTCAGACACTAGAGAGCTTGATCCTACATTAGACCTAATATTCCTGGGGATCCTGCATGCTTGTGCATTTGTATCATGATCTTCACCAGGTTGTATACCTTAGAGCATTCAGTTTAACAACTGGAGTGACATTATTACAGATATGAGCGTGGGAGCATATAGTTGTCATGAGACCAGTTGTGAAGAGACAGAGACTAGTTGGGAGACCCTATGTTCATGGTTACACAGGTCCAGTTGTCCAGCATAAGTTGGGAAAACTAGAGTACTAGAGGAGAGTGCTTGATGATTTATATTCTATGATATGTATACCATATCTTGATTGTGAGTGATGGCTAGAGGATGATACAAATATTCCCTATGTGTGTATAGCTAGATATTTTATCTGTATGACACCTTTTATCATTGAGAAATTCCTTCTAGGCAAAGTACATCGATAGTATGGAAGGGTACATGGCATGCCCAAGGGAGTGACTCATTATGCACGATGGTGACAAGATATACTAGAGTGGGGACCTGTGCTATCTTATGAGGTTTCCTGTTAGGATTACTATGGATTGCAGTTGGTGATTTGGGAGTATCACCCTGAGATTATAGAGGTTGTCTGCTCAAAGGATTATGCATAGTACTTCTTTACCCATCCTTTTCCACGACTATCAAGCCCAAATGAGATCATGCCATTATTAGATGATGATGAGAGGGCACCACCACGTGCACCCAAGCAAAGGAGAGGTGGGGGAGATGATGAGGAGGAGGGAGAGATTAGCGATGGGGGAGACGGGGATGGAGATGGTGGGGATGGCAGTGGAAATGGTGGTGGTGGTAGAGATGGTGGCAACAAAGGAAGTGGCAGAGGTGGTGGCAGTGTAGCATTTGATGTTAGGGACTTCACGGTACCTCGATGGAGGAGGTCTCTGGTGTTCGCAACACAATAGAATGCACAGATCGGGGTGCCATCACAACAACAAAAAACATAGATTGTTGCTTTACAGGTGCAGGTTTAGACACTACAAGGTCAGCTGGCACAGGTTTAGGCCTTACTGGCACATGCACATGCTACACAGGAACAAGCTTAGGTAGCCACATTGGCAATCAAGAGAGATACGACTAGACAACAGAGCGAGTAGGCAGTGGCCTCAGCCGAAAGATTACAGAGAGTGGCAGAGGGGACCACTACAGGTGATATGATGAGAGAGGTCACATGGGTTTCCGAAGAGGTCGAGTATTACAGGAGCCGATATCATGTTGTTGTGCTTGCAGAGCAAAAAGTTAGTTATGGACAGTCTAGATTAGCATGCAACCAGTCTCAGACTACCAGTATGGGTGTGACACAACCACCACGTAGAGATCTAGGTTTGGACCTAGGTATAGGTGCAGTAGGTGGTGCTACTAGAGGCTTAGCAAGGCCAATGAGGTCTGGGGGGAGCACCTCATAGCTTCATGATCATATCTGTTGTATTTGAGACATTTGATGTATAAGATTTTAGTTGAGACATTATGATACTTCCACATTTTTGATGTTGTATCTCTTCATATTTTGATATTAGTTGTACACTCGACATTATGATTTTTAGATTTATATGATATGCAACGATGATGGTTGATCCACATGTCTCTATATGTGTTTATATGATGCTTTATGATGGATGTCTATGATGAATGCATTTAATTTCTATTTTGTTTGCTATGTGATGGTTTATTGTTCTTACATGATAATGATGCATGGATGCGATGATGATTCTATATGTTCTTATGCTATGATGCTTTATGAGTGATGTTTATATGTTGCTTATGTTGATTATGGCATGATTATGTATGAATGTAATGATGATATGATAATGCATAGATTCTATGATGCTTTATGAATGATATTTTATGCTGCGAGATGGACACAAATGAAATGTGATGAAAAAAAAATTGTTTTTTTTATGCAAATAATATGGTGTAATGTAATGGAGGGATGGATGATATATAGAATGATCATGTAATGCAATTTTTTATTTTTGTATTTTCTAATGAAAATAATATGATGTCATGTATGAATGGATGTATGGTATTTTCAATGCATTCTAGTGTATGTATGATATGTAAAATGATTATGCAACTATATGGAAATGATATGTTTTTGTTAACGCCAAGTATACTCAATCTGTTTAATGATAGAGATAACATCATTTTTGAAAATTGTGTCAATCTTGGAAAATCCCAAAATATAGATGTAAAACTAATATGGATGCAATCTAATCTACCATGCAGGTCTAAAATGCAAGGTTGTCATGTTGTTTAGCCGATATATCATACTTTTTATCATCGTTGAGCCTTTACTATGTTGAAAGTTAGCACAAAAATTGATGGTACAATTTAGACCATGATGAACTGAGTACTACTTCCATATAACTTTTGTTGATTTTTGATAGTGCAAGATAACACAAGCATCTAGGTATGATTGGACTGATATGACTTGAGCATCACTTGTGTAAACAGGCAAGAGTTAATTGTTTTCCCATGCAAAATTGGAATGTCATCAATGATACTTTATAGAGAATGTCCCATGACAATTTGCACAATAGTAATGATTGACTCACAGACAACAGATAAAGAAAAATATCATTCTCCTTCCTAGCTCCTCTAGTTCAGGACATCATCGAGGTACTCCAGAGAAATGATAACAACAATCAAGATACAACAATTGAACATACATGTTAAAGTGATCAAACCATGATTCAAAATATGTTCATCCAGTGAGATTTGATTGGTTTATCTTGATATTGATTTGGATGGTCGATTGTTTGATTGATTATGATTAATGTTCAATTTGATGTTTAGCATGATTGTTGTTTTGTTTTTCTAGGTTGCCTTGCTATTGTTTGCCTATTTTTTTAAGCTCAAATTGGTTTTCCCCCAGTGAGTTCAATATGTTTCCCCTAGTGAAAAACAAACCAATTATTATAGATATGTACATTGATGACCAAACAAAAGTGGAACACGACTGTAACAACCAGATTTGTTCATGAAGCTCATTTTATGATAGGCATGTATGCGTGATGATAGCAAAAGCGGATGACCAACACATGTTCCAACAAATGGAGAAGCCCACTCATCGCAAATAGCGCCTGTTTGTCAAGTTTCTACCACTTGCTTTTATTGCACTTTTCAAATTTTCAAATATTTTTGTTGTTACCAAGATGCTTGCCTGTTTGCCAGGTTTTCATCAAGGTAACAATTTTTTTTATTTTTCACTTTTTTGTATTTTTGTATTTTTTTATATTTCTTGAGGACTTTTTCTGATTTTTTTTTGTATTTTTTCAAGACTATTTAAAAAAAAAATTGTATTTCTTCAGAACTTTTTCTATTTTTTTGTGTATTTCTTCAAGACTTTTTCTAGGTTTTTTTTGGATTTATTTAGGACTTTTTCTGATTTTTTGTATTTCTTCGGGATTTAAAAAAAAAAAAATTTCTTCAGGACTTTTATACCATGCAATGGACGAATTATGTGCCAAACTTTTTGAGATGTAAATTGTTCATAGGTTCCTCAAATAGGTCCCCTTTAGGTGTGGATAGATGATATGCTCCTGATATGAAGACTGATACAATGACAAAGGGTCCTAGCCAATTTGGTTCAAACTTTCCCTTCTTTTCTCTGTCTTGCTGGTTGGACGGATTTTCCTTCAGTACCAAATCATCAACCTAAAATGTTCTTGGTTTGACCTTGTGATTATAAATTTGTGACATTCTTTGTTGATATGCTTTTAGGTGATCAACTGCAAGTTGACAACGTTCATCCAATAGTCCCAACTCTTGCAATCTAGATACCTGGTAGTCTTCATTTGAAATGATGCCTTTCAATGATACACAAAGTGATGGTATCTCAACCTCAATAGGTAAAATGACCTCTGATCCATAGACGAGAGCATATGGTGTGGCTCCTATTGGGGTGCAGATACTGGTGTGGTATGCCCACAAAACAAGGTTTAGTTGGATATGCTAGTCACGCCCAACATCATTGACGATTTTCTTTAGGATCTATAGGATGGTTTTGTTTGCGGCCTTTGCTTGGTCATTCCCTCAAGAGTAGTAGGGTGTAGAAAACCAATGTTGGATATGAAACCTTTCACAAAGTTCTTGAACGTCTTGATTCTTGAAAGGTATACCATTGTTAGTGACAATTGACTATAGAATGTCATACCTAAAAATGATGTAATTTAGAATGAAGGATGCAATCTACTTATCATTGATGGTAATTATAGGAACAACTTCAACCCACTTCATGAAATACTCCATGGCCGTTATTATGAATTTGTGCCTGTTGGAAGAAGATGGATGGATTTTCCCCACAAGGTCAAGTTCCCACTGACAAAAGGGCCAAGTTGATGCAAATGGTTGGATTTCTTGTGATAGTGCATGTATGAGGTTACCATGGATCTAACATTTCTTGACAAACTAGAAAGACTCTTTCTCCATATTCAACCAGTAATACCCCAAACATAGGAGTTTATTTGCTAGGGTAAGACCACTTGAATGTGTTCCATAGATAACCTCATGAACTTCCTGTAAGGCCATTTTAGACTCGTCACATTCTAGACATCAAAGGAGAGTTCCATCGAGACCTCATCGGTAACGTACATCCATGATAAGGGTGTGTTGGGTGGCTTGACGAATGAAGTTTCATTTTTGGTTTGGTGATAGGTCAGGTGGAAGGGTGTTATCTCTTAGGTAGGTGTATATCTTCCCATAGATTTAGGTATCAACATCAAGTAAACTGAAAATGACTTGGGACTCAGGATCGTCATAGGTAGGGGTAAACTATTGTTCCACCATGAACTCGTAATGGCTCCTTTTATCTAAAATTTATAACAAAGACACAATAGTGGCCATAGCGTCAACAAATTTGTTATCTATTCTTGGGATATGATAAAATTTGATAATAACAAAGTATTTATTAAAGTCATCAATCATTCTTTTGTAGGGTATCAGTTTATCTTCCTTTGTCTGATAGTCATCATTAACTTGATTTATGACCAGTTGAGAATCTCCATAGACTTGCAACTCTTTGATTTTCCACTCTACAAATATCTTGATGCCAATGATCATTGCTTCATACTCCACCATGTTTTTGGTGTAGGGGAACATCGGTCTATATCCATCAAAGTACAATATCCATTATTTTTCTATTATGGTAAGGACATCAACATCTAGAAACTCAATGTGTAGAGGATGATCATCATGCAATGGTGCTTCAACTAGTTGATCTGTGATGGCTTGAAATTTTATGGATTTCCTATCGACATACTGGATGTCAAACTCACTCAGTATCATTACCCATTTTTCCAGTCTTCCTATTAGATTTTCCTTATTGAACAAATATTTCAAGGGATCAATTTTGGCTATTAACTTGATGGTATGAGTTAGCATATAATGTCGCAAATGTTCAATGGAAAATACCACTAACAAAAAATACTTTTCAATGGATGTGTAATCGATTTCCTAACCATTTAATGTTCTTCTGATATAATAGATTGTCCTTTCTTTTCTCGTCGAATCCTCTTGTGCGAGCAAAGCTCCCAATGATGCCTCAATTTTTGCTATGTATATTAAGAGTGGTTTTCCTTCTATTGGTGATACTAAGACAGGTGGAATCATTAGATATTTTTTCAATTGGTTGAAATAGGCTTCACATTTCTCATCCCATCTAAAGGAAACATTTTTATGTAGCAAGTGAGTGAAAGGATGGGTCTTATCTACCAGTTGTGAAATGAATCTTTGGATAGACTAAACTCTTCCTTGGAGTGATCTTAATTGACTGATGTTATTGGGAGGCAACATCTCCATGATTTCCATAAATTTCATGGGATCCACCTCAATTCCTTTTTGTGAAACTATATATCCCAAGAGTTTTGCAGATGTCACAAAAAATTCACACTTTTTTGGGTTTAGTCATACATTGAAATTTTCCAGTCTGGTGAAGATTTTATCGAGGATCTCTAGGTGTCCTTCTCTAGTGTATGATTTTTCCAAAATATCATCTACAGGGTCTTCCATGAATGTGTGCATCATATCGTGGAATATTGTCATCATGGCTCGCTAATAAGTAGCTCTTGTATTCTTCAGTCTAAAGGGCATGGCATTCCAATATAATGTACCCCATGGGAATGTGAAGGTTGTTTTATCCCGATCCTTAGGTGCAATTTTCATTTTGTTATATCTTGAAAATACATCCATAAGTGACAACATGGCATGTCCAACTGTTAGGTCTATGATGATGTCTATGTTGGGTAGAGGAAAATCATCCTTCAGGCAAGGTTTATTGAGATCTCTGAAATCTATGCAAATTTGGATACTGATGTTAGGTTTTGAAACTGTTACAATATTAGAGATCCACTTGGCATAGTCAATAGGTCTGATGAACCATACATCCAATAAATTATTCAATTCTTCCTTCACTAAGAGGGAAATATGCAAATGCATTTTCCTTAAATTTTGCTTCACTAGTTTTACTCTTGGTGGTAAGGATAAATGATGCATGATTAAATCTAGATCTATCCCTGGCATGTCTGCATAGGACCAAGCAAACTTGATTTTTCGTTCTTCAAAGAATTTGGTGAAGCTTGGTTTTTCTTGTTCTGTCAAGGATGCTGCTAAATGTAGAGCCTTCACTATTTCTACTGTGCCAATTTTGATGGATTGTGTGGGCTCAACCAATAATTTTGATCTCTCTTGAAAGTGTTCAAGGAGAGTTTCAAATCTCTCATCCTTTGGTGCCTCAAAGAGGTTTTCATCGTTGGAAGCGCTCTTTATTTTTACTTTTTCCTGATCTAATACTGCCATATAATGGTTTTCACCATTAGATTGATCTTTTGTATTATTCATTTTGCAGTTGAGAGATTTGACACTCCCTTGACTGGAAGATTCATTCTAAGATTTAGTGGTGGAACAAGTTTTAGGGTTATCAACAAAGAATAAGTTGACAATGAAATCATCATTTGAAAAGATAGGGATGTCAAAAGGCTCGGTTTGGTCCCAGTCGATAAGTTCAGGATGTACTAGAGGTAGGGAATCATCAAATTGGTTTAGGTCAAAGGAAATGAGGGTCCTAATGGTGACATCTTCAAGTAGTCCAATAGAAATGTCAAGGTCTATGATGTAACTCTCCTCTGAATGATCTATCTCGGTAGGAGTTTGATCATCTTCACTTGAGCCATCGATAGGTTGTGATCCCAATTCAAGTGGTCTATCCTTAAAATTTGTCCCTCCTTGCGCATGGGTGCATATTTTTGTATTACATCAATTCCCTTTTCATGACAAGACTCTTCAAACAATGAATCCCACTCATATTCATTTGAGTCAATTTTATAGTTATTTCTAGCTTGCAGTTGTAGGATTCGTTCAACAACCTTTTGGGTGGCTTCTCCTTTTGTTTCCTCTTTATATCCCAACTATTTCTTCTATTTTGGATTAGTTTGGATGGGTTGGATTGGTTTCACTAAGCCTTATTTTATCTTGCCGATAGTTCTTTGTCCTTTGTATCCAATCTTCTCCAAGATTGAAAACCCTTTGCCATATTGTGTTGTTTGTACATTAGCTGTTGGTTCTTGAGATTCAACTTCATCCTTGTAAAGCCAATTTAGAACATCCTTATCATCAAATTCCTCCGCTTGGGTACTTGATTTTATGAATCTACCATCAAAGAGTGTGATAGGCTGTGAGGACTGTTGTGTTGAGGTTGATGGTTGGCCATAGGACTTTGGGGAGGATAATTGTGAGAGACATAAGGATTGCTCAATAGAATATTCACCCATGCCTTTATATTTGAATTGGACCTTTTTCTCAAATTTTTTGTACAAAGTGTTGAGTTGGGCTTCATGATTATCGGATGTAGAAGGGGTAGCTTCTTCCTTTTTCTCAAGTTTTTTAGTAGGGGAACTTTGTTGACTTTCTTTATTTGAGGATGTGGCAAGTAGTTTTGACAAGGAATTTGATTGGCTTGAATTACTTGGGGTGGTGAATGTGGATGTGAGAGCTTCTCTGTTATGGGGCACAAAGACATCCTGAACCAACTTGATGGTATTGCAATATTGAGGACTATTGGAATCAGTCGAAATGGTGATCTCTTGCCCATTGCAAGGGAATTTGTCAAGGACAAATCAAGAGTGTATTGTATGTCAAGTCTTTGTCTAGGACTTGACAAATTACATCTTTCTAAATCGGCCCCACCTGAATTGATAACATAATTAGTCCCTTTGAAGATATTTCCTCGACATCATAAGATTTGATAGTGATCTTTTTCCTTGAATCTATCGCATTCTCTAAGAATCCCAATGCATGAACAAGCTTTAAAGTACATATATTGAGACTGACTCCTCCATCTATTAGAACACGCTTGACTCAAATTTTATGTAATAAGACCTCAATGTGAAGTGCTATGTTATGGGGATGAGTGATGGATGCATCATCGTGTTTTGAGAATGATAGGCAATGAGGTGCAATCAGATGCCCCACCATAGCTTGGAATGTGAAAAATTCCAAATCTGTTGGTACGATTATGTCCACTAGGGCCTTTTCCAATATTTCTTTGTGGGCGGGTGAAATCTTGAGGAGTTATATAGATATTTTCACTGGGATATTTTGAAGTTGATCAACAATCTTGTATTGATGTGATGGGGTAACAGGTGTTTTGGAGGTACTTCCTTTTTGAATATATTTGGACTGTTCTCTCATGGTTACATTTATAGGTATGTTGTCTTATTTCCCTTTGTTTTTTATGACATTGATTTGGTTTTTTTGCAACCATGTCTCATTTGATGTTAGGGACTTGATTGGATGTGATGTTGGTGTCATTGATTTTCTTTTTAGTTATGATGGTGTCTTGTCCATGTTGAATTGAAACATCATTAATTTGATTTTTGACTACAACAATGTCTTTTGTGTCATTGATTTTAATGTCATTTGTCTGATCTTCAACAAATGAAATATGAAGGATGAGAGTATCATGAACATAGTTTATATTTTCCCTTTGTTGTTCATTGTAGAGGATTCCCCTTTTTCATAATTTGGTAAGGGATTCTTGAATGCACCATGATTAGAATTTGTATGGGGTCCTTCTATTTGTATGATATTTTGGTCTATCAAAACTTGTATCTTGTGCTTTAATTGCATATAGTTATTTGTTTGATGGCCTTTGCATGATGAAATTTGTAGTAATGGGCATCATTCCACCATGACAATTTCACTTTAGGCTCAAAACCTCGAGTGCTAGGTAGGGTGATAATATTTTCTGCAATAACTTCTCTCAATGCAGACTCGAGTGATTGACCCAAAGGTGTGAATTTCCTACAATTTGATGGCATTTGATATGGTGGTGGTCGAGATGGAGCATTTTTTTGGTTATTGTTTTGCTTGGTGTTTTTATTTCTGTTTTGATTGGGGTTTTGGTTGGTCTTAGGTGTGATTTCTGATAGATTAAAGACCCGTTTGATGTTATGCATTTCAGTTGAAGCATCGTTATTAGTATTCTTGATTCTTTGCAAAAAAAATGGATTATCATGGTTGCTATAATTATTGGAGGATTTTGCTGAGATATTTTCATTGTAAAATTTCAAGACTCCTCTCTTGACCAAAGCTTCTTCAATTTTGATTCCATTTTCAATCAATTTCTCACAGGTTGGTGGGCATTTCAATTCAAGACTATAACGCATATCCTAATTTAAATTTTCAATGAACACTTCCATATTTTCTTTTTTAGGTATGGCACACGAATATCTTGCAAATAATCTCCTCTATCTTTGCAAAAATATGAGAAATGATTCACCCTTTTTCTATTTTACATTGCAAAGGTCTTTCATTGTAATCTCATGTTGAATGTTATAAGAATATTGTGTGATAAAATTTTTGACTATTTCTTCAAAGGATCGAATTCCTGGTGGAAGTTGCAAAAACCATTGCATGCGTTTTCCTCCCAAACTTTTTGGGAACAATCTCATCAAGTAAGTTTCCTTGTGTGAAAACTCAAGGTTCATGGTTCAAAATTCCCTTATATGATCTATAGGATCTATTTTACCATTGTATTTATCATAATTAGGGAATTCACAATGCTTAGGGAAGGGTATCATGTTTACAACTTGATCAAAAGGACATGGGCATATTTCTTGTATCAAGTACCTTTTTGTGGTTCCCTTTTACATGTCAAGAAGTTGTTGTTTAAGATTTTACATTTGATTGGTTAGGGTAGCTACTGGATTTGTGTTTGGTGGATTAGTCTCAATATTTTTGGGTTCTATTTTTAGCTGGTTAATATCAAAGTCATCAGGCAATTTGACACCTTGTTTAGCCAACATTAAGAAATATCTATCTCCATCTCTTTCCAAAAATTTCTCCATGAACTTATGAAATTTATGATCATGCTATGTCATTTGGATGTCTTCCTCAGTTATTTCCATAGTTTCAGGAGTGTGAAATTTACGGAATGGATTTTCCTTAGCTTCAACCATGGTGTTTTGAGTTTGAAGTTCCTTTTCTTTGAGTTTTTTCCTTTGTGAGCTTGTTTGAATGGGCATACAAGTGATGAAGATTTACTAATCTTTGATCATTGTTTAGGAGTCCCAAAAGGACTAAGTTAAATATGATTATACAATGTTTGTTTCAGGATGAAGGATGATGAATCCTGCTAAAGGATGATGGATCTTGATAAAAGATGATGAATCTTGATAAAAGATGATGAATCTTGATTAAAGATGATGAATCCTGATAAAGGATGATAAATCTTGATGGTGAAACTCAACTGCTAACCAGAGATAGGTGTGATGATGAGACACTTTTAGATGTTTGATCAAAGATTAGGTAGAGGATTTTCACTTGCAAATGCTAGTTTCAAAAAGTTTAAAGACTTTGTGGTATATGAGGAATGATTCTGGGCTGACAGGGATCCTTAATTCTAGTCCAATTGATGAACAAGAGATGAATTTAGCTCTCTATTTTTTTGAATTTACTAGATGTGCTAGAACAGTGCACAAATGCGCTCAAAAATAGATGTGCTAATACAGAGACCAGATGTGCTAGGTTGTTCCTCAAATGCACTAGAGAATGAATTGGATGCGCTAGGAAATGAATCAAATGCAATAGAATGAAGAAGGTATGTGCTAAAAAATGGGATGGATGTACCAAAATAGGACTTAGATGCGCTAGGAAATGCTATGAATGTGCTAGAACAATAACCAAATGCGCTAAAAGGTGTGTTATATGCACCAAACCATGGACTCAATGTGCTTGAAGATGGAGGGTATGTAGTAGAAAAAAACTTAGATGTGCTAGAAAATGACACAAATGCGCTGGAACATAACTTGGATGAACTAAATTGGAAGTATTCAATATTTTCTGACAATTTGATTGATTTTTTTTGTTTTTCTGGCAGGGAATTGATTTATTTGATTGGATGTTCTTCCGAATTAGTGGTTGTACATTTTTGTGTGTGATGTTTTATTTTGAATGTTATTTTGAACACACATGTAAGACACACCAAACAAGTATGATTCCTAAGGCTGTGTAGGATAGTATTTACTGGATTCCCACTTGGATTTTACTCTAGCTATGCTTAATTTTAGCAGATGATTAGAAGCTTGACCACACTGGCTCCCCCTTTCTTGGCACTCACTTCTCGGGTCAACTTATTAGGTCAACCAAGCTTTAGTTCTCATGAATCTCCCATGACAAACTCTTCATCTCTACTAAAATCCACAAGAATATGGGACAAATTCAGAGGTTAGACCTCTTGCACTAGAAAATAGAAAAGAGATTTTGGCTTACTATAACAAAAAGGTTCTAGTATAGGAATTTCATTCATGGGGATCATCCATACGGCAAGAGACCATTGCTTCCCTTCTTGTCGAAACAATCCTCGTGATACTTAAAATTTCCCCAAGTACCCGCATTTATATACCGGGTTGAAGTCGCTTGGCTTTAGCATGTTCACAGTTGGGTCATTCCCTAGGGTGATTAATTTTTCCCACCAGGCAAGCCCTCTAAGGATAAAATTACAATAAAATGAAAAGAATGGGTTTTCCTTTTTGTCACCCAGTTAAGGGGAGAGCATATGACTACTACTCTACAAACACAACAAACATTTTTATTCAATTTTCTTTCTAATTATGCTAAGTGCCTAATTTAATTAAAAAGAAGACACAAAAAGCCTCAGCCCCTGCAAAATAATCTTTAGTAGTTTTTGATTATTTTTCTTTGACAAAATTCTTATGGTTTTAGCTGAATCTTTGACAACATTTGAAATGCCTGCAAAACAAAAAACATTGATTAATTCATGAAATTATGAATTTCTGTAAAATAAACTCGAAATGCCAAAACAAACATCGGATGTGTCAAAAGATAACTCATATCTGCTAAAACAGTCTATGGATGCACTAAAAGAAATAATGAATGTGCTAAAAGACCCCATGTATGTGTAAAAATATAGTCTGAATGTGCTAAAAGAAAGAATGGATGTGCTAGAACAGGGCTTGGATGTGCCAGAAGATGTTTCGTATGTGTTGAAAGAACTCACGATCGCGCTAAAAGATTTTCATGTTGCAACACGTAAACACACTTTCCAGAAAATGTTAAAAATGGGGGCTAGTGCCCCGTGGTGGGCGCCAATTTATGTTTGATATAAAATATGCATATCAAAAAGATAAATCTAACCACACAATCAATGAAATGTATTACATTGATGAATTGAAATAACAAAACAAGCTGCTATAGCTATTCATTCAAAATCATTCCATTGCTCTCTAATCTTAGGGATCTTCTAATCCATGCTCTCAGATTTGTATGTTGCACGCAAATTTTTTTAGATGGCAACCTAAGAAATAAGATGATATATGAAATACAAGACTATATGCCTACATTAAACATGATTGTGGACTGTGATATACAATGTTGAATGGTAGATGATATGCTGCTGAATTTCAAAATGATGTTAAGATGATTGCTAGGATTAGGATGCAAATCTAAATGAAATGCTATGAGAAATACTACAAAACTAATGCAACAACTAAGATTCTATAAAGAAAAATTTCCATTATAACACTACTTCAAAATCAAATGCTAAAATGCAAGACTAAGATGCTATGCTAATGCTCTCAAATGCAATTCTAATTTTTGTAGAGTAAATTTTCTCAAAGACGTGTTATGAAAAGTTGGAGAATGATGTATTTATGGGATTTCCAAGGCATATTATGATGTGGCGGGATTCAATGATCAAGATTATGATCCAAGGAGATCGATGGTAGAAAGTGAGGAAGTTGGAGGGAATCATGGAGGTTGTCCCCTTTGAAAGAGCACTTTGCCAAGTGTTCAAGAGTATCAATTGGAGGAAGAAGCCATGTGTCTCCAATCTTAGTAGGAGTTTGTTGATGAAAATTCCTATTTAGAAAATATAAATATTTAAATTCATGAGACACATGCTGGGGTGGCAGATGAGGTGGAAAGAGGTTAGAAAATTATGTAGAAATGTGACAAAAATTGAATTTTAATGAAAGGGAATTAATCAAATAATTTTTTTTTGTTAGATATGTTTATTTAATTAAATCTAGAGGAAAATGATTTTAGAAAGAATTTAAGAAAGTGAACTATATAAATAAATCTTCCAATTTATTTATGATTAGTCGAATTAAGAGGGTTTATTAATCAAAATTAATCGATTATCTTGACCAATTTTAGGTGTATACAATGACCGTTTAACCCCTTCCTAATACAAACTTAACAATTTTACAAAGAGAATTTTACATGTCTTAAAATATTTTTACAAAACACATCTAATGGACCATACATGACACCAAATCATTTAAAATGGTCTTCAATTGGCCTTATTACATCAAATGAGTGACAAAAAAACAAAACATCAAACTAGACACCTCAATTCATCAATTTAAGCAACATGACCATGGTGCCCCTGCACCATAAGCCCTTGATGCCAATGCAAATCATAATTGGAGCTAGAGATTCATATTTAAGATCATTTGTAATCCGTTATAAATTAATGAAGTAAGTTAGGAGTTAGATAGTAATATTCAACCTTTCGAGTTGTAAAGTGTAATAAGGCCTTGTGCCAATTATAATATCTTG
Source organism: Sequoiadendron giganteum (assembly GCA_007115665.2). Classification (NCBI taxonomy): domain Eukaryota; kingdom Viridiplantae; phylum Streptophyta; class Pinopsida; order Cupressales; family Cupressaceae; genus Sequoiadendron; species Sequoiadendron giganteum. Next base: position 611,350,541 of record CM021100.1, on the reverse strand, counting down.
TATTGCCCTTGCAACAGGATCATGAGCCCTAATCATTCTGCATATAAGGCATATGATGCATGTAAGATTGCAAGTTGTTGAATCAATGATCATTCATGTTTGCTAAGCATTTTTTGTGTTATTTATGTTGTGTTGTACTCTGGGTTGCATGGTTGGATAGTCCTTGTTGGACCCTTCATCTATGACTGCATCAACTGGTATCAAATAAATATTTTGAGTCCTTTGGAAAATAAGGAATTCCTTGTGGTGAAAAAATAATTGACCTAAGGTAGTTTTCAATTTTTTTCAATAAAGCACCAATTGTGAGGCAGTTGAGACCTTGTAGCCATATTACTGAATTGAGGAGGTTGCACTGAATCCAAGGGGAGAGATGATGACAAGAAGAGAACCTATTATGGAAAATGTTGCTAGATGAATGGATGAAATGTTAGAAATGATGAGGGTAATGAGAGTTTAGTTGGATGTTGTAGAAGAGGATAGAAGGAGAGGTCTAAAATCGAGACATGCAAATGAAAGTGATGATGAATAAGATCATGTTGCAAATCAAAATGAAGAAAACCTAGAAGAAGAAGAAGAAGATTCATATTAGGTAAAGATGTTAAAAGCTATTTCCAAGATTGGTAAGAGACCTAGAATTGAAATTGAAAATTACACAATAAATTTAAACCTTGAGGAGTTGATTGATTGGATCAATGATATGGAGGAATAATTTGAGTTTGAAGAAATTGAAGATATGGAAAGGGAGAGATTTATAAAAACTAAGCTAAAAGGACATGCTGCCATATGGTGGAAATAAGTTCAATTGGATAGGAATAGGAGGGGAAAAGAGAAAATCACAAAGTGGGATAGGATGGTGACAAAGTTGAAGAATCAATTTATACATGTTGATTATGAACTTTAATTGTTGAAAATATTGTAGAATCTAAGACAAAAGGAGAAGTTTTTGAAGGAGTATACTAAATAATTTTACAAGATGATCATTAGAGTTGGACATAGTGAAGAAAGAAAGAAAAAGGTTGTGCGGTACATCAATGGTCTAAGAACAAAAATCCAAGAAGAATTGAGCCTGGTGAATATGGCAACAGTTGAAGAAGCATACCAATTTATGTTGTAGGTTGAAGAAAAGTTGAACAAGAAGTATGAAAAAAGATAGAGAAGTGCAACAGGAATATTCTAGAGAAGCAAATCACATTTGAAGAGAGAAGACCATATGCGAAGAAAAAAAAGGATGAAAAACCTTGCCATAGTGAAGAGAAGGACAATAATTCATACCGTAGATGAAGAGAGGACATAAATTTCTACCACAATGATAGAGGAGGTCATAATTCCTACCACAATGATGGATATAGGAGAGATGAAGGAAGATCTAAAAAGAGAATGTTTAGAGGAACTTGTTTCAAGTGTGGAGGTGAAGGAAATAGATAATTTTAATGTCATCAAGGAAGTGCCAACAAGAGGACTAAGAATACTCAAAGAAAAAATTATGTGGATGAAGAACCCATTGAATCCCCTAGTTCATTTGGGAAACTAGAGGAAGGTGATTATTTTGGGAAAGGATGCCATTTAATTGCATTCTAAACTTATTTCATGTATCTCCTAAGTCCTTAGAATGGGTTTCACAACTCTACTAGGATTAGGAGGAGATTAATTTGGAATGAAATAAAAAAATTATTTGACATTTGTAGTTATTCCTAAACATTAGGATCATGTGGGGACGCCTTGGGAGAGATCCTACAAAATAGGAGCATATGGGCGCCCACATGGGAGGTGAGATCTATCTTGGTTTAGTTAACTGGTTGGTGAATTGAGTACACTTCATAAATGCATCTTAGGGTCCTAGAAAATAGGGATTTTGATTTATTCATGTTGAGTACCTATAAAATAGGGATTTAATTTCAGTTTAGTTCAATTTAGTTTAGTTTAGTTTAGTTTAGTTCAATTCAGTTATGTGTCTATCTTCAGTTGCATGTTAGTTAAATTTAGTGACTTGAGTTGTGTGGATAGATAATAGGTTGATACATTCAGTTAATAGATGGAGGATCATGCATGCATTTTGTTTTTCCTGAATCGGTGAAAAATGTGTTTTAATTAACAAAGATGAACTTGGGCCCACCTTGGGTGCCCAAGTTGGCATCTTTGAGTTACAACTATTGCATGGAAAAGATATTTATAATGTTCAATTAAATGGGACCCAGTTTGGGTGCCTACTTTGAGGATGATCTCGCAAAAGATATTTTTGACAGCTATGAGGTTAACACTTCAGTGTTGGGCGCCAACTTTGAGGGAGACTCCTGTTTGACTTTGTCATGCATGTTTGAACTCAACTTGGCAACCCTAGGCATGGATTATATCAAGAGGCTTTGTGATATTAGAGAATGTACTAGATGGATTACCACCAGCCCAAAGCATTAGTCATCATATGGATCTAGTACCAGAAGTGATTTTTCCAAACAAAGAGACACATAGGATGACACCTACAGAAAATGTGGAGTTAAACCGATAAATACAAGAATTGTTGAAGAATAGATTCATCAGAGGGAGCTTAAGCCCATGTGTGGTACCTATTGTATTGGCACCAAAGAAAGATGGAGAGAGGAGAATATGTACAAACTCAAGAGAAATAAATAGGATCACTATCAAGTATAGAATTTCCTTTCCAAGGATGGATGCCATTATGGGTTGTTTGAGTGGAGCAAAGTATTTCACAAAGATTGACCTAAAGAGTGGATATCATTAAATTAGAATCAAAGAAGGAGATGAATGGAAGAGAATATTTAAGGCTAATGAAGGGTTATATGAGTGGTTAGTGATGCCTTTTGGATTGACCAATTCACCTAGAAATTTCATGAGGCTAATGAACAAAGTATTGAATCAATTCTTGGGTAAGTTTTTTATTATCTATCTAGATGATATTCTAATTTTTAGTAAGACTAGAGAAGATCATTTGTGGAACATCGGAAAATTATTGCAAATATTGAGGGAGGAGAAGTTGATAAACATCAAGAAGTTTAGCTTTATGAAGATTGAATTGGTATATTTGTGTTTTGTCATTTCTATTGAAGGATTGAAGATGGACCCTAAAAAGGTTAGAGTAGTTGTTGAATGACCTACACCAATTAACATTGGATAAGTAATATCATTCCATGGACTAGAAAGTTTCTACCAGAAATTCAATAGGAGCCTTAGTGGCATTTGTACACCAATAATAGAAATAATGAGAGGAGATAGGAAACACTTTAAGTGGACATCTAGAGAACAAAGTAGTTTTGAATTGTTGAAGAAAAAGGTGACAAAGCAACTTGTATTAGCATTAACTAATTTTGATAAAGTATTTCAAGCTGATTGTGATGCGAGTGGAAATACAATATGAGTAGTATTAATTCAAGAAGGGAGACTAATACCTTATTCACTGAGAAGTTAAATAATTACAAAAGGAGATATTTAATTTATGATTAGGAGTTATATGCCATAGTTCAAGCCTTGAAGAAGTGTAGACAATATTTGTTTCCTAAGGAGTTTGTGTTTTGCACTAATCATCAAGCCTTGTAGTATTTGAATGGTCAACTTTAGTTGAACCAGAGACATATGAGACATGGATTGATTTTTTGTAGAGTTATACCTTTGTGTTGAAGAATATGAGCAGTAATTCAAATAAAATTTCAAATTCATTGAGTCGGTGAAGCAATTTGTTGCCAAGAATGAAGGTAGAAGTAGTGGGTTTTGAAGAACTAAAATATGCGTATGAGGATGATCCATATTTTGTTGAAGCATGGAAGGAATGTAAGGAACCAATAGTAACAAATAGGATTCAATGGCTGGATTATTTCATTTAGGAAGATATGTTGTTCAAGGGAAATCAATTGTGTATTATGTGGATTTCCATGCTCGGGAGAATTTGATTAAGGAGAAGCATAGTGGAGGACAAATAAGATAATAGCTTTGGTGAGTGAACACCATTTTTTTCCAGAACTATATAAGGATGTCAAGAAGTATGTTCAAGGTTGTAGAATTTATCAAATAGCCAAAGGGAGTAGTCAGAATACTGGATTGTATAAACCTCTGACAATATTGAAGAGACCTTGGGAAGATATAAGCATGGATTTCATATAGGGATTACCAAGAACATGAAGAGGAAATGATTCTATAATGGTAGTAGTTGATATATTTTCTACGATGACACATTTCATTCCTTGCAAGAAGACTAATAATGATTTGCATGTTATTGCCATATTTTTCAAGGGGATTGTGAGATTGCATGGATTACCAAACAATATAGTTTTAGTTATGGATACCAAGTTCATTGGATTCTTTTGGAGGAAATTGTGGAAGAAGATGAAGACATACCTAAAGTTTAGTTCAACATATCACCCACAAATAGATGAACAAACAAAGGTAGTAGATAGGATTTTGGGTAACTTATTAAGATGTTTGATTTGAGACAAATACAAATTGAATGACAAGAAAATAAATGTTTTTGGTTGATACAAGATTGCTTTACAACTAGGGATGATCCTACATCAGACACTCAAGGTTCAAAGGAAAGTGAGTCCCTCACTTTCCAGGGGCTAGAGGAAAACTAAAATGGTTCACCTTAGCTTGAAAAATCCATGATGAATCCTCCACTAGTTCACCTTTCCATTTTACCAATTACTCCTTGTACTACTTGTTTCTAATCCTCCTTCCATTTTTGGTGTTTAAGATCTCCTCAATCTGCTCTAGTGGTTGATATGGTAACTATTCCTCCAAGACAAATTGTTTGTTACTCCCACTTGATTGTCCTTCATGATACTGATACATGTTTGTGACATTGAAAATAGGTGATATACTAAGTGCTTCCAGTAATCCACTTCATATGCATTTCCCGAATCAAGTTTCCTGAGAATCTTACATGGTCCAATATTCCTCATCTTCAACTTATTGTATGTTCCTACTAGAATCTTCTCCTTCTCGAGATATTATTGGAAGAATGCCATTGATGTTTGTGTTGGAAACATGAGCATGAGGGATACACACAAGGTATATTGCTATGTGTTGCAGTTTTTTCATTGATGTCAACATTGTATCTTGATATGAAGACTTTTATGTAGATCATTTTAGTTGGTTTTAATAGGTCTTGAAATTATTATGGTATACAACTTTACAAGATGGTTTGATTTGTAGAATTTAGTTGTGTTGGAAATTGACTAAGTGCCAATTATGCTAATTTAGTGTGATAAAGCATTCATTTTTGGGTCCGCACTAGTCTACAAATGAAATTTGCATTATGTACTTCTAACATTATTTTGTTGGTTGTTAGAAGTATTTGATTCTAAAATTTCATCATGTTTTGGCTTTTCGTTTGAGAGATCTAAGTAAAATAAGTTTGGTCTTGTAGTTTACATTTATTTTTTGTATGGTGCATTTGAGTGGGAGAGCCCACACTTCTTCATGGATAGGTTTTTGGCTTTGCACTTTTGAGGACAAGTTGACAAATGGAAATAGTGAATGAATTCCAATTGGCTTCGAGTTTTGAGGTCCATGTGTTTGAATGTGGATACAGAATTGAAGAATTTTGGTATTAGGTCTTCTGTGGTGCTGACCTAATTAGTGTGAAGGTATGTGAATTTTAAATAAGTGTTATGGTCTTATGTGGTATCTATTATAGGTCCATGTTGACCTATTTCAATTTTTTTTAGTTTTGTACCTTGGTGTGATGCATGTGTTAGAAGGTTTGAAGACAACAAGTTATGTTTTGAATATTACATCTGATTAGGCCGACCTAATTGATGTTATACTTGAAGTAGATATATATGTTAGATATTTTTCAAAGTGTGATGAACGTTGTGAATGTTCGACATGTGAATATTATCAGAGCAATGTGAATTTTGAGTAGAAGATTAAAGTGATGTGAATGCAAAGAAAAGAAAAGTGTTAGATCAAAATCAGATTAAGTGTGTAAATTCAGTTTATTAAGCTTCATTAGAACTGTATTTCATGCATATGATAGATGTAATTGTAACAATTCAAAATAGGTTGTGAGCTAAAATATCTCTTCTATATTTGTCTCTTTGGGCAGTGAGTCCACATGTAGTGAGAACTTCTATAAATATATTATAACCAGTTATAATATATTGTGAGCTAATCCTCACTGTGGTTTTTCCCATTTTGGATTTTCTACGTAAAAATATTGGTGTTCATGTATTGTGTGGTGTTGTTGATGTTTCATGCTTTCTTTCTTTATTATAGTTGAATATTCTTTGGTGATTGGATGTTTAATGTTTAAATGGTTTAAGAGAATACTAATTCACCCCCTCTCAGTATTCTAGATGTTCAAAAATTGGTATCAGAGCTTGGTTTCTTGGAAGGAGATTAACCACTTGGGGAAGATTTTGGAGGTTGAACAAATGGTTGATAGAAAGCTTAATATTCCTTTGGAAGAGGTTCCAACTATAGGAATAATAGAAGAAGATTGTATGCTTGACAAATATGGAAGACTTAAATTTTCCCTTGAATATTTTGAAAGGAACGAAGGTGAAAAAAAAGATCTGAAAGAAAATGTCAAAGAAGTAGATGAATGGATCAAAAAATCGAGAGAGCAAATCAAGAATTTCTGAGAAAGGCATAAGGAAGTCAGTGAGAAATTAAAGAAAGAAAATGAAACCATCACTGGGATGAAAGTGGAAGTTGAAAAAAGGAAAAGAGTTGAGGAATGTTTGAATGCAATAGTGAAAATAAAATCTAAGGAATGCACAAGAAGTTGTGAATTTGAAAATAGATCTAGAGAAAGAAAGGAGTCGTGAAGAAAAAATCAAGATGAGTGTTACAAATCCTGATGAGATGATATTAAATCATAAAGGCTAGGGTTTGAGACAAGAGAAAGTTCAAAGTCATATCAAACATCAAAAATTAAAAAGAAGATTGAAGATAAGAAGAACAATGGAAAACAAATCCAAAATCAAAGAAGATCACCAGTTAGACAACCAAATGCACAAAGGTACCCATCTTTCAATGATTTTTGTCATCCTTGCAATAAATTTGGACATAAGGCAATGGAATGTATAAGCATAATGAATCAATGTCCCATCTTTATCTAGTCAATGCTTTGCATGCAATAAATTTCCTCATAGAGCTAGTGAATGCAGAAGTCAAATAATAAATGGCTATAACAATGGTAGAATAGTTCAATATTTCAAAGGCTATTTCTATACATGTTATGGATTTGGGAATAAAGCTAATCAATGTAGATCTAGAATGAATGGAAGGAATATTGGTTAGAATAATATCACTTGTTACAATTGCAATAGGCCTGGACACATTGCTAAGTTTTTCAAAAGTAGAAATATGAGGAAGGATAATCCGGTAAAGAGGAATGAACTAGTAAAAATATTTGATCTGGTAGAAAAAAAGGAGATGGAAAAGATCTAGAGAAAGAAGGAGGAGATAGAAGTTAAGGGTGAATTTGTACCACCATCCAATGTAGATGTTTCCTCTAGAAACTAAGTGAAGAGATTTGGATCAGGGGGGATTTAATGAATATATTATTTCCCTTGCCAAAGAAGAGGTGTTGATCCCTATAAATGAAGATATGTGATGTAGATGGACATGCTTGATCTATTGGAGAATATTGTGGAAGAAAATATGATAATACAAAAGTTTGTGAAGCAATAGAAGCTGATTGTGCATACAATGAAAGGATTAGTAGCTTTATTGGTTGAAGAATTATTCAATAGAATTTTGTAAAATGAGGTGTTAGGAGAGACTACAGTCCTATATAAAGAAGTATATGAGGTGGATAAGGACACCATTTTTGAGGTAATTATCAAGTATATTGTTGTCCTTGATGTTGATATGAGAAATATTAGGAAATAAATACCTAGAGATTTATGGAATGTTTTGATAGAAAGAAGGAAAGAAGTTGTAGAAGAAGAAGCAAGGATAAGAGAAGAAGAGTTGGAGAGTATTAATGCTCCTCTCTCTAAGTAAAAAAAAGCCACTTTGGACACAACATTCAACAAGGAACTCAAAACTAAGAAAAGGTTGATAACCCTTATGGGTAAAGATCAAAATGATCTTGAAAGACTCAAAAAGGAAAAAAATTGAAAAATAAGAAGAGATAGTACAAAATTTGGGAATGACACCAGAGAATAAAGAAGAAATAAATGTGGATACCCCTACTCTGGAACAAAATATTTAAGGAGATGTGTAGATAGATGATGCTCAAAATGAGCATGATGCAAATGATGATGCTACACAAGATAATACACCTCCGAAAGTGGAAGACATGACAAAAAGGAATGTTGAGGAAGTAGTGATCAGAGAAGACATTACAAAGGAAGATACTCCTCCTCCAGTACCAGAAGAAAAAATTACTCCTTCAATTAGCACAAAGAACCTTGTAGAGGAAGAGAATGAAAACAAGGATGACGATGATGATGAAGTTGCATCTAGAGATACACAAATAGAAGAAGGAAAACCAACAAAATCTAGAAATACTAAAGAGAAGGACTCAAAGGGAAAGGTTGTGGAGATTGCAAAGCCTTCTGGTGAATCCTCTGTCTCATCTAGAGATTCCTTGAAGAATCTACTAGGCATACAACTGAATTTCCAACCTGTTGTTTCATCTCAATTGCTACAACTACCGATGCAACATGGCAATGTAGATATGGACAAGATCTCTCCACTCCACAAGATATAGCTAGGAGATGTATTTCATGCATCTTCTCAAAAGGAAATCATAGAGACTCACCAAAAGAGTGAAGAATTAATGGAAGAAGTAGTTAAATAATTACACGAGGTCATACTTGGAGCAAACATTGATACATCTCTCTTAGATATGGAAAACTTAAAAAATTTAATTGATTCCTTTTAAGATTATGCATCTGGAGATAAGGATGAAGTAGAAAAAGAGGTAGAAAAGAGATTAAATAATAAGAAGATGATGAAAATAATAGAGCACACAAAAATTTCTTAGAAATGGTGAATAATGCACACATTTGTGTGGATGAGGTGAAGGGCTTGTTGCAATATTGCATGAAGTGGCCCAGTGCCACACAAAGTATAAAAAGTGAGATGGACTATATTGATTCCTTAATCAATAAAGCCTTTGGTGCATATGATTTAGTGTTGGACTTGTCTAGAAACACAAGGAACACTACTGAAGATATGCATAATAAGTTTTTGCAGCTGCAAGCACAAAGGGAAAATGTCATCTTAGAGTTTGGAGAGATAAGGGACTTGGTGAAAGAAAAATTCATACCTATCTCAAGTGCCCTTCTAAGTGCCAATGAGGCTATGCAAATGAAGCTTGAAACTCAGTGTAGGTTGATTGGGCTAGCATTGAAGACATGGGAAGATGGTGAGCAAGCATGGAAGACCCATCTATAGAAGTTATAGGTGCCAACCTCCTCCGGTTGACATATTTATTATCTTTTATGAATTTTAATTTTTTAGTTGTTAGATTCTTCGTAAATATGTAGAGAATATAGAGTATTTTCCAATACATTTTTTTGGTTTCTCACTCTGGAATATAACTCTCAGGGAGTCAATTCTATCTTTCTAGTTTGTATATATGCACATATTTCTCAAGGGGAGATCCAATGAATGTCAAAATAGTTGGTATATGGACCCTGTGCCCTTGATGTCAAAGGGGGAGAATGGTTTGAAGAATGGTTTGGAGAATGGTTTGAAGAATGTTTTGGAGAATTTTGAAGATACTTTGGCATGTTGCCATAAATGAAAAAGGGGATATTATTGGAAGAATTTCATTGATGTTGTTGTTGGTAACATGAGCATGAGGGATACACACAAGGTATATTTATATGTGTTGTAGTGTTGTCATTGATGCCAACATTATATCTTGATATGAAGACTGGTGCAGATCAGTTTGGTTGGTTTTAGCAAGTCTTGAAATGATTATGGTATACATTTTTTCAAGATGATTTGATTTAAAGAAGTTAGTTGTGTTAGAAATTGACTAAGTGTTAATTTTGCTAATTTAGTGTGACAGAGCATTCATTATTTGGTCTACACTAGTCCACAAATGAATTTTTCCCTCTACACTTCTAAAATTATTTTGTTGGTTGTTAGAAGTATCTAATTCTATAATTTCATCATGTTTTGGCTTTTGGTTTGAGGGATATAAGTAATAGAAGTTTGGTCTGGCAATTTATAGTTATTTTCTGTAGAGTGCCTTTGAGTGGGAGATTTTGCACTTCTTCATGGATAGGTTTTTGACTTTGTGCTTTTTAGGACAAGTTGACAGATGGAAATAGTGTATGAATTCCAATTGTCGTCAATTTTTGAGGTCTACATGTCCAAATGTGGATACACAGTTAAAGATTTCTGGTATTAGGTCTTCTATGGTGTCAACCTAATCAGTGTGAAGGTATGTGAAGTTTAAATAAGTGTTGTGGTCTTATGTGGGATCTGTTATAGGTCCATGCTGACCTGTTTCAAGCTTTTTTAAAGTTTTGTACCTTAGTGTGAGGCATGTGTGAGAAGGATTGAAGTCGAAAAGTTATGTTTTGATTATTACATCTAATTAGACCAACCTAATTGATGTTATGCTTGAAGTGGATATATATGTTAGATCTTTTTCATAGTGTGATAAATTTTGTGAATGTCCGACTTTCAAATATTATTAGAGCAATGTGAATTTAAGTTGTGAATGTTGAGTAGAAGATTAAAGTGATGAAAATGCAATGAAAAAAAGAGTGTTAGATCATAATTAGATGAAGTTTAAATTCAGTTTATTGAGCTTCATTGGAACTGTATTTCATGCATATGATAGATGAAATTGTAATAGTTAAAAATAGGCTTTGAGCCACAATTTCTCTTCTATATTTTTCTCTATGGGTGGTGAGTCCAATTGGATAGTGAGTCCACTTTTAGTGAGAACTTCTATAAATATACTATAATTAGTTATGATATATTGCAAGCTAATCCTCTCCATGGTTTTTCCCATTTTGGGTTTTACACGTAAAATATATTGGTTTTGTTGATGTTTCGTGCTTTCTTTCTTTATTACAGTTGAATATGCTTTGGTGATTGGATGTTTAATGCTTGAATGGTTTAAGAGATTACCGATTCACCCCCCTCTCAATATTTTGGGTGTTCAATAGATATATTGTAACTTCATCTCCAACAAAAATTTCCCTATTTCTCTTTTTCTCATATGTCTACTCGTTGTACTTATTGTTCATGTCCTCCAAGTGTTTCCAGAATTGACTATGCAATGTTTCCATGATTCCTGTAAATTACTCTACTTTTACACTCCTCTTATTCTCCATATTGATGTCTCTGAGCTCCATAACTCATTTGGGATGTGTCCCTATTACAATCTCAAATGGTGTCTTCCCTATGCTCTAGTTTACTAAATTATTGTTGAAAAATATTCTTGCGGTATAATTATATCCCAATTTTATACCTTATATCCAACCAAACATCTTAATAAGTTACCCAAAATCCTATTTACTACCTCTATTTTTCCATCTATTTGTGGGTGATGCGTTGAACTGAACTTCAATGTTGTCTTCATCTTCTTCCACAATGTCCTCCAAAAGTATCCAATGAATTTGGTGTCCCTTTCTAAAAATATACTCTTTGGTATTCCATGAAATCTCACAATCTCCTTGAAAAATAAGTTAGCAACATGCACAACATCATTAGTCTTCTTGCAAGGAATACAATGTGTCAACTTAGAAATTTTTTCCATTGCTACCATTACAAAATCATATCCTCTATGTGTTCTTGGAAATCCCAATATTAAATCCATGCTTATATCTTCCCAAGGTCTCTCCAGTATTTCCAAAGGTTTATACCATGTATTATTCTAACTACTCCCTTTTGCTACTTGAAAAATTCTATAACTTTGAACATACTTCATGACATCCTTGTATATCTATGACCAAAAATAGTGTTCATTCACCAAAGCTACTATCTTATCTATCTCAAAATTTCTTGCTAGTCCTCCACTATGTGTCTCCTTAATCAAATTCTCCCTCATTCAACTCCTTGGAATACACAACTGACTTCCCTTGAACAACATATATTCTTGAATGAAATACTCCAACAATTGACTCATATATGTTACTATTGGTTCTTTACATTCTTTCCATGGCTCAAAAAAATATAAATCATCCTCATACATATGTTTTAGTTCTTCAAAACCCAATACTTCTATCTTCATTTTTGTCAAAGAATTCCTTCTACTCAATGCATTTGTAACTTTATTTGACTTATTAGTCTTATGATTCAACACAATTGTATAACTTTGCAAGAACTCAACCCATCTCATATGTCTCTGGTTCAACTTACCTTGACTATTCAAATACTACAAAGCTTGATAATTAATGTACAACACAAAATCCTTAGGCAACAAATAATGTCTCCACTTCATCAAAGCTTGGATCATATCATAAAACTCCTAATCATAGACTGAATATCTCCTTCTAGCATCATTCAAATTCTCACTAAAATAAGTTGTGGGTCTTCCTTCTTGACTCAACACTACTCCTATTGTATTTCCATTGGCATCACAATCAACCTGAAATACTTTGTCAAAATTAGGCAATCTTAACACTGGTTGCTCTTGTTGGGAAAATGTATCTCAACCTTGCAATTACATAATTTATTGTTCATACAATGATGATACCTCCCCACCTAAAGGGGTCTAGGGGAAGCATTTCCCGGTATGGACTTGGGGGTAGCACTCTTGAAAGGAAAATTATATTTATATTTTATTATTGTAAATCTGGATCGTTCATCATTAGGTCTTAGATTTGACGACTAATATTTTATTAGCTTGACTTGCCCTAGAAGGCAACCATAGTTAATCAGGGAATTATATTATGAATATGTATTGTGATGTATTATGAGAGTCTGCTAGCTATTGTGTTACCTTTGGATCTCTAGTTGGTGATACTCCTATGAGAAGCTTTCTCTACAAGTATATTGTAATCTTTATGATTTTTGAATAATATATTGGGTAGATTTTGGAGTGTGGAGTTTTTCTACTGAAAGGGTTTTCCCCATGTAAATCACTTTGTTGTGGTACGCATGATATTTGTGTTTATTTATGTTTGAGTTTCTATAGTTGTTAAAGATCTATAAATTTTTTGAATTATTCTCCTCTCAAGATTAGTGTAGGAATTTCTTTCGCTACCCTATCTTCCTTACAACTCTGTCACCTTTTTCTTCAACAATCCAAAACTTCTTTATTCTCTAGGTGTCCACTTAAAAAAATTCCTATCTCCTCTCATTATTTATGTCATAGGTATGAAAATTCTACTAAATCTCCTTATCAATTTTTGATAGAAAATTTCCAATCCATGGAATTATCTCACCTCTCCAATGTTCACTAGTGTAGGTCACTCAATAATTGCTTTAACATTCTCACGATCCATCTTCAATCCTTTAGTAGAAATAAAAAAACCAAAATACACCAACTTTGTCTTCATAAAGCTACACTTTTTTATGTTTATCAACAACTTCTCATCCCTCAACCTCTATAATACTTGTCTAATGTGCCACAAATTTTCTTCTTTGGTCTTACTAAAAATTAGAATATCATCTAAATAAATAATAACAAACTTACTCAAGAATTGCTTCAGTACTTCGTTCATCAACCTCATTAAAGTGCTAGGTGCATTGGTCAATCCACTAACCACTCATACAATCCTTCATTAGTATTAAATGTAGTCTTCCACTCATCTCCTTCTCTGATTTTGATTTGATGATATCCAATATTTAGGTCAATCTTTGTGAAATAATTTGCTCCATTCAAACAGTCCATAATGTCATCCATCCTTGGCAATGAGATTTTATACTTGACTATGATCCTATCAATTTCTCTTGAGTTTGTACATATCATCCATTGTCCATCTTTATTTAGTGCGAGTACAATAGGTATCACACGTGGGCTTAAGCTCTCCCTGATCAATCCCTTCTTCAAAAATTTGTATTTGTCAATTTAATTTCATGTTTTATGCTTGTGTCATCCTATGTGCCATTGTGTTTGGAAAAAATTCTCCTAGTATTAGATATATGTGATGAATGATGCTCTAGATTGATGGTAATCCCACTGGTACATTCTCTAATATGATATCTCGATATTTTGTTAACAATTCCACTGCTTCTATTTGTGATGGATCTTCATCCTTTGCGATAGAATTATCTACCTCTAATTATTGCACTTCTTTGGAATCAATGCAAAACACATGTTCTCATGCCTTAGCCCTTCCAAAAAATTCATTCCATCTACCAAATATAATCTAGTCATACCACAAGCTTCCTTTTTGTCCTCTTCTCCCAAAGGTATCAATATATGTCTCTTTCCATTTGAAGTCCCAGTGTAGGTATTCTTCCTTCCATCATGAATTTCTTTCCTATCATATTTCCATGGTCTTCCTAATAGTAAATGGCCTGCATCCATGGGCATAATATCACACATCACTTGACCATTATATGACCCTATATGAAATTTCACCAAACATTTCTCACTTACCAAGTTCTTATGTTCATCTTGAACCCATGATATCTTATAAGGATTTGGATGACTCACCCTCTTAAAATTCAACTTGGTTACTATCTCTTCTAAAACTAGATTATCAATACTACTACTATCAATGATAACTTTACATACCTTTCCTCTATATTTACACCTTGTCTTGATAAATTCCTCCTTTTCTATGGTTTCTTAGTCACTTATTCATGCATCAAAGCTCTCCTCATTAATAATGAATTGCATTTCTTTTGTTTCCAAACTGAACTAGGGGATCCAACAAGTTCATCCACATAAGCTATTCTTTTGGTATTCTTAGTCCTCTTGTTGGTGCTTCCTTGATGAAATTCAAATGCTCTATGTCCTTAACCTCCACGATTGAAATAAGTTCCTTTGAATATTTTATTATTAGATCTTCCTTCATATCTCATATATCCATCATTATGATAGGATATGTGAACTTATTTATCATTGTTGTAGAAATTTATGTCCTCTCTTCCTCTATGGTATGAATTATTGTCCTTCTTTTCACTATGGTAGGGTTTTCCATCCTTGTTTTGCTCCACATATGGTATTCTCTCCCTGGATTGTGATCCAATTCTTTGGAATCTTCCTCTTCCTCTTGCACTTCTTTGTCTTTATCCAAACTTCTTGTTCAACTTTTATTCTACCTTCAACACAAATTGGTATGCTTCTTCAATTATTGGCATCTTTACGAAGCTCAATTATTCTTGGATGTTTGTTCTTATTCCATTGATGTACCACACAACATTTTCCTTTCTTTCTTCACCATGTACATGCCTGGTGATCATCTTGTAAAATTATTCAGTATAGTCCTTCATAGACTTCTCCTTTTTCCTCAGGTTCTACAATATTTTCAACAATTCAAGCTCATAATCAACTGGTATAAATTGATTCTTCAACTTTGTCACCATCCTATCCCACTTTGTGATTTTATCTTTTCCCTTCCTATTCCTATCCAATTGAACTTCTTTGAGCCTAGCTTAGTTTTTGTAAATCTCACTCTTTCTCGATCTTAAATTTCTTCATACTCAAAGTATTCTTCTATATCATTGATCCAATCAATCAATAACTCAAGGTTTAAATTTCCCGCTTAATTTTGGATTTTAATTCTAGGTCGTTTACCAATCTTGGAAATAGCTTTTAACATGTTTACTTAATCTAAATTTTCTTCTTCTTCTATGTTCTCTTCATTTTGATATATAACATGATCTAATTCATCACCACTTTTGTCTGCATGTCTAGGGTTTAGACCTCTCCTTCTATCTTCTTCTATAACATCCAATCAAAATATAATTGCTCTCATCATTTCCAAAAATTCATCCATTGGTCCCACAACATTTTCCGTACTAGGTACTCTCCTTAGACATCACTTCTTTGGATTTGATACAATTTCCTTAATTCAATGATTTGGTTGCAAGGTCTCAACTGTCTCATATTCGATGCTCAATTGAAAACACTTGCAGTCTACCTCAGGTCGGTGATCTGTTTACCACAAGGAATGCCTTCTTTCCAAAGGATTCATAAAATCGCTTAGATACCACTTGGTGCAGTCATGGATGGAGGGTCTAGAAAGGAATATCCAACCATGGAAGCTAGAGTTGAACACAATGGAAATAAAATAAGAAATTCTCAACAAACATAAATTTTCATTGATTCAATCTTGTAGTCTTACATGCATTTTATGCCTTATATGTAGAATGATTAGGGTTCAGAGGCATATCACAAGGTCATTACAAGATATTACAATTGGCACAAGGCCTTATTACACTTTGCAACTCAGAAGGTTGAATCTAACTATCTAACTCTTAACTTACTTGATTTATTTCTAATGGATTAAAAATGATCTTAAATATGAATCTCCAACATAAATTATGATCCGCGTTAGCCTCAAGGGCTTACAAACCCTAATGCAAGATCAAATGTGTAGGTTGGCCAAGAATATGATAAAATGATAGAAATGTATTGTAGATCTCCAAGAAAGTTCCCCTAGACCTAAAATTCCTTGAATGATGTTTCATTAAGCTCCACACACATTGGAAAAGGTCCACACAACCAATCTGAGCTAGATAGGCCCTGAATGCTCTATATGAGAATTGATAGTGAAATTTTGAGAGCAATAACTTTTTGCAAAAAAATGTAAATCACCTAAAATATGGATATGTTGTAGATGGCCTCGTGTAGCAGGAGCATCCCTAGTTGTAAAGCAATCATGTATCAACCAAAAAACATTTATTTTCATACAGTTCAGTCTGTAGTTATCTCAATAGTTGCTTCCATATTTTACCTCATTATCATTTCTCAGCTCATGGAGTAGGATATAGGTTCTACACGAGGCCATCTACAACATATCCACATTTTAGGTGATTTGAATTTGTTTGTAGAAGGTTATCACTCTTAGAATTTCATTGTCAATTCTTGGATAGAGCATTCACAGTCTACCTGGCTCAGATTGGTTGTGCAGACCATTTCTAGAATGTGTGGAGCTTAATGGAACATCATACAAGGAATTTTAGGCCCAAGGGAACTTTCTTAGAGATTCGTAATACATTTCCATTTCCTGTTGGGTTATCTTTTCATGTTCCTGGTTGACCTACAAGTTTGATCTTGCATTAGGGTTGTAAGCCCTTGAGATTGACGTGGATCATAATTGGAGCTGGAGATTCATACTTAAGATTATTTTTAATCCATTAGAAAGCAATGAAGTAAGTTAGGAGTTAGATAGATTCAACCTTTCGGGTTGCAAAGTGTAATAAGGCCTTGTGCCAATTGTAATATCTTGTAATGAACTTGTGATAGGCCTGTGAGCCCTAATCATTCCATAAATAAGGTATATGATGCATGTAAAATTGCAGGTTGTTGAATCAATGATCATTTATGTTTATTGAGAATTTCTTGTGTTATTTTCGTTGTGTTGAAGTCTAAGCTGCATGGTTGGGCAGTCCTTGTTGGACCCTCCATCCATGACTGCATCATAAGTTCAACTCTAACTTCCTCTTTGGTTCCAATTATGTAGCTGGACCAATGGATTTTATTCATATAATCTTCTTATTCATTATCTTTGGCCAACTACTCACAAAGATCATTTGAACCCTTCATATTTACCATGTTGAGTCTCTTCCCACCTTTATCTAAGTATAAGGGTATTAATGCCTTAAATCATACTTCACTTCTTTAAGGCAACAATATCAATGTTTATTCATTTATTTGATAGAACTAATACTTGTGGTAATGGCCATAAATAACAATGCATACCTGATAAAGTGGTAATCATATATCTTAATTCATATGATTTTTTAACAAATAAGTATATCATAAATGATCACACAAGTATCAAAATTATTTATTTGATTATGAAAATCCTATTAAAAATACCTTATAATTACCAAGAAAAATACATCCATCAACAACTACTCACAAAACAATACAATAAGTAAAAAAATATAGTTTAATATAAATACATTAATGAAACATTACAAATTTATTTCATGCTAACTACAAGTATATTAGATTATTGATGAAAGATAAAAGATAAAACTAATAAGTGAGAAGGAAAAGATGAAAAATAATATTGTTGCTAATATTTTTTTTTTTTTGACAAATAAGGGGTCGAAGCCGAGGAGATTGTATTAAATTTAAAAAAGTAAGGATTTACAATACTTGAAGCCTCAACAGAAGGTAAAACAAGCAAAATCATGGCTTCCATGAGAAGATCAAAATCAGAACATGAAACCTTAAAGCTATCCTGAACAAAATCAAAATCTGAACATGAAACCTTAAAGCCATCCTTTCTCATCATGGAGTTAACTATTTAAAATTCATTCCATCAACTCCCATGTTTTCCAATGCATCTGATATTGAATTGCCTTCTCTATAAATATGGTCAATCGTTACATTTTCAAAATTATCCATCAGGTTTATTGCTAAATCTAGTAAAGATTGTAATTTCTAGCTCAACACTTTCTTAGCTCTTATCGCATTTACCATTAAAGTTGAATCTCCTTCAATTTCTACCTTCGCCAAATTCAATTCTATGCGAAGGGATAGCCTTGCCACTAGAGCCTTAAAATATGCCACATTATTTGTATCAATCTCCAATGGTTTTGAATATTTTGCAATAGTTTTTCCCTACCAAGAGTGAATCACACCACCTGCTCCTGATGCACCTAGATTCCCTCTGGATGCTCCATCAAAATTCAGTTTGAACCAACCAATATTTGGAGGTCTCCATTTACAATTTTCTCTATTTAGTTTGCTGACTTGACAACCTTTCCCACTAACTTGAGGAATTTTTAGACCAAACTAGTTCTTGAACATACTATCATCCTAGCCTGTGTAAAATTTTGATTTGTTGCTTTGGGCATGAATTCTCGAGTTCATTGTTTCCACAATGAAAGCTTCAATCTTATTCATAAGCATTTCTATCTCCATGGGTTTCCCTTGGAATACTCTCCTATTTCTCTCCTTCCATAGTTCCCATATCATAATTGAAGGGGAAATGATCCATAAATTTCCACACAAGTTGTCCCTAAAAAGAGTTGGCCAATATTTGAATAGTGTTAATAAATCATTTGGTAATTCTGATATCCAACCAAGTTTAGCACAAAGCCATCACCAACATTCAAGGGAAAAGGGGCATGTTAGAAGCATATGGTTGACATTATCCTCACTATTGTAACATAGTGAACATCTTGAAGGGCCCTGATATCCAATTCTTTTAAACCAATCTACTGTCAAAATTTTACCTTACAATGTCGCCCATGTAAAGATGCCAGACTTTGGCATGCACACTCTATTCCAACATAATTGGATAGGTAACTGGGTTTTGGTTCTTTCTTGCTGCCTAGATGCTATTTTATAGCCATCCCTCACATTATACCAGCCTGATTTTGATCCATTCCAGATAATCTTGTCCCCTCCCTGCTTGAACAGAATAAATCTGTCCTTTAATACTTGTCTGAGGTTATTGATCTCCACCAATGGTATATCAAGGTCTTCAAATTGTTTCCACTCCCATTTGAAATCTTGGTTATTGTCTGATAATGTAATGTAGTCACTTACATGAATTCCCCATTTGGTTGAACAAATTTGGCTAATTTTGTCTGTGTCCATCATATTGTTGATAATGATGTAACCTCCCCATGAGTCATTCCAAAATAATTTTTTCTTCCCATCCTTTACATTCCATGAAATATGGTTAATTATAATATCACTAGATTTAGCAATAAAGTTCCAAATATGGGACCCTTATGAAGATTTGTGACTCTTAATGCCTCTTCACTGTTTAAGTTTGTGAGGTATTTGCTTCTAATTATCCTAACCCATTTGAGGTGTTGTTCCTTATGAATTTTCTAAAAAAGCTTAGCCCCTAGTGCCTTATTCTACCATAACTTATTTTTGATACCCATGCCTCCGTGCTCAATTGGATTGCAAACCTTATCCCATGCAATCAGTGCAAACTTCTTTTTTGTGTCTGTGCCTTGCCATAAATGTTTTTTGAACTTTTTCATCAAGTCCATATAGACTCCGCTTGGCATTGAAATGCAAGACATTAGATAAATGGGAATGGATGATAGAGTTGGTTTCAACATTATAATTATCCCTGACCAAGATAACCACTTTGATTTCTATGTCTCCATTCTCCTATCAATCTTTTCCCCAATTGGTTTCTAGGCTGAAGAAGAACTCAAGGATTTATCTATTGGTATCCCTAAGTAAGTGCAAGGAAGTCTACCTTCCTTAAAACCTAATAACCTTAATATTTGGTTTTGGGTTTGCGTTCTTGACATGAAAGAAGAAAATTTGTGACTTCTCTTTATTGACTACTTGTCCTAAAGCCTTAGCATATATTGATAGAAACCTTTTCATCTGTAAGGCCTTTCCTCTACAAACTGTTGATGTGTGATTGGTTGAACTGAAGATGTCACCTCCACTCCTTTGATAGAACCAGATCTTTGAAGGTTGCATAACTTCCTACCAAGAGCTTCAACCATGATGATAAAAAGGAAGGGGGAGAGTGGGTCTCCTTGCCCGATTCCTCTTGAAATTTCAAAAAAACCACATGGATTCCCATTGATCAGGATGGAGAATTTAGAGGTAGAAATGCAGTAAAATAACAGGTTTATCCATGATTTGCAGAACCCAAAACCTTCCATGCATTTAGATAAAAATATCCAATCTGCTTTATCATATGTCTTTTTGATGTCAAGTTTTATGAACATACTTGGCTACTTATTTTTTTGAATAGAATGAATTGCTTCTTGAGAAATTATCACTCCATCAAAGACAAATCTTCTTGGAACAAAGCCTGTTTGTTCTTCTCCTATAATTTTTGGCAATTCATTTTTCAATCTGTTTGCAAGGGTGTTTGTCAACACCTTATATATTGTGTTGCAAAGAGATATTGGTCTAGATTCATCTAGACATTATTCTTTTTCTTTCTTAGGAATTAAAACAATGAAAGTGTTGATTTCTCTTAGAAATCTTCTTGATGATCTTGCTACTTCTAATGCTTCAGTCATTTCCGAACCCAAAATTGGCTAGCACTTCTAGAAAAAACCTGTTGGGAATCCATCTGGCCCTAGGGCCTTGTCAAGATGGAGCTGATTTAGTGCTTTTTGTATGTCTTCCTCCGTAAATTTTTCCATGAACATCTGATTATCTTCCTCTGAAATCAACCTAGGGATATCTACCAACATTTCTTGTTGAGCTACAAGATCTGAACCTTCATAATTGTTAAGAAGATTTGAATAAAATTGAATTATCTCTTTTTGGATCTTAGATTGATCTTCTAAGGTTTTCCCACTATCATCATTGATTTTGTGGATTCTATTAGTGCTTCTCCTGTGTTTTGTACTGTTATGGAAGAACTTTTTGTTCTTATCCCCTTCTTCCAGCCAAATCTCTCTTTGATTTTTGCCTCCAAAAAATCTCTTCTTTGGCCAAAATGTCTTCATAATCCCTTAAGATCTCCTTTTCCTTGCAAAAAAACTCTAAGTCCATGCCTTGTTGGATGACTTGTTCATTGAGGTCTTTAATGTTTTTCTCTATTGTGCTTTTAGAATCAAAAATGTTTTTAAAGTGATCTTTGTTCCAGCAAAGAAGGTTTTGTTTAATTTTCTTCAATTTGGTCATGAAGAAAAAAAGTTTAGATCCTTCAACATGACATCCCTTCCATCATTGTTCAATAAGTTTCACACACTCCTCATCTTTCATCCACATATTCTCAAATTTGAATGGGCATTGCAACGGTTTATTTTCTCCTATAATTTCTAGTTGAATATGATAATGATGTGAACCTGATGTTGGAGAAATGGAAGCTTTCAAATCAAAAGGGAAGGTGGTTAAATATCCTTTATAAAAGAACCTATCTAATTTTTCAGCTATGTTATCGAATTCCATTCTTCTGTTGTTCCTTGTGAAGGTTCCATTCTCCAACTCAATTTCTAAGAGATTTTCTTCTAATACCCAGTTTTTGAAGTTTGACTGAGGCTGAGATTCTCTTTGTAACCCCCCACTTTTCTCTGAAATATGAATGATGGCATTAAAGTCTCCTCCGATAATATAGTTTTTTTCTTCCCAAATCCTAAATATGTTATTGATCTCTTCCCATACTTCCAGATTCTTCTTTGTGGGGATTGGACCATAAACATTTAAAATAGAGAATTTCAAGTTAGAGTTTAGACTTTTTATAGTTCCACCAATCCAATTGGTTCTTGCTCCCAGTTTGTTAAAATCAACTCTTCATCGATTCCACATAATTTCCAACCCACCCAAGGTTCCAATAGCCTCTTCAAATTCCATATCCCAACTTCTTAATGCTCTATTAATTTTTACCATTTGATCAACACTCATTTTTGTTTCTTGCAACATGACAATATCAGCTTTGAAGGAAAAGATGCAACGTTTGATCAAACATTGCTTGTTAGGAGCATTCAAGCCCCTAACATTCCATGATATGACCTTCATTTCTCCTTGGGAAGGAACTTCCCCTTCCCTACATGCATATAGTTTTTTATTTTGGTTTGATCAGATTCCTCCCCTTCTTTGGACCTTAAAAAATTTGAAGATTTCTGTCATTTTCCTTTCTTGTACTTTTCCCCACAATCTGGAGGCATCTTATTTGATATTGATCTTTCAATCCCCAAGTTAAAGTTAAACACCTCATACTTACTTGGAGATAGAGAAGGCATCTCTGATTCTTCTAGTTGATTATCTCCATTCAGATTGCAACATAAATTCTCCTTATCCAAAGCCTTTGAGAGTGACAATCCTTCCAATAGCTCAATCCTTTCCTCCTCTAAGTAATTTGGATCCAAAAGTCTATATATAAAATCAAGCTTTCTCTTCTCTTTCTCATTATCCTTTTCTGAAACCATGTTGTTCTGTACCATTCCAAAGAGCTCATACACTGCCTTAAGTCTAGGTGAGAGAGGTGGGCTTTGGACTTTCTCAAAAATTTTGATCAACATATTATCTTTCCCTAGCCTTCCATTAATCTTTTTCCTATTTATATTAGTAAGTGGTAATAATCCCCCCTTGACATCCTCCACTAGAATTTTGTTATCCACTAATCCCATCTCTTTTAGGCTTGATGGCTTCTAATTGTTGATCTCCTTAGAAGGATAACAGTCCCATTTGGGTTCCTTATCTTTATTGCCCCCCCTTATTGACCCTACAATTTTTCTTGAACTCAACTTCTTATAGTTGTCTTTAAAAGGTGTCGAGTGAGGTCTTGATTCAATTTCTTTCTCCATTAGTCTTTCTGATTTCCTGCTTTCAATATTGAGGCTGCTTGTGTTCACCAAATCAAAATGTGAGTTTTGTCCCATTTTTAAACCCAATTTGTCTTTCATGCCCATACTCCTAATTTTATTTTTGGGGGTAATTTCACTGGTTTCCCTTAAGGCTACTAATTCTCCATAATGTGGCTCATTGACTTCTCTGATCAGTTGGTTTGCCTTTAGACTTTCCCCTCTAACCTTACACTGAGTAACATTTGATCCCTTTGTAACAGATTGTCTTTTACCTTTTTTCAATATGTCAATGAGTCTTTCATGTAAAATGTCATCATATTCTTGACTTGAATCTGATTCAACAAACTCCTCCACATCCTTTCCTTGGCTTCCTAATACATATTCACTATTAAAAATAGCGACCTCTCTTAGATTAGTGGCAGTAATTTCCTTATCCTCCTTGCTCCTAACCTCCTTTGAAGATCTTTCCTCTGCTTTTTCAAATGATGTTATATTAGATGCTTGTTTTTCATCCTCCCTTTCCTCATTTTTCTCTACTAATACAATCTCAGATATCCTCCTCTTTTCTGCCCTAGAGGACTCCTTCTTATGATCTGATTAATCCTTTAGAACCGTTCTTTCTTCCAAAACCTGACTCGCTATCTCTATTATGATATTTTCTTGGACTTCTTCCAGCCATTGTTCAATTAACATTTCCATTTCTCGCTGACTGATGTTGGATGGTTTATTTTGGATTGATCCATAATCCCCAAAAGTTGTGCTTTTGAATTTTATACTAACATCACCTTATACGTAGGTTATGGGACTTCCCCAATCATATGGTGAAGTAGAAAAATGAACTTTTGAAAATAAAAAATAAAAAATATGTTATCTAGAAATGAGGTTTGGATGACATTATATAACAGACGCCGAGAGAGCATAATATCATTAGCCCACCATATTCATAAAATTCTCCAATGTGTCAATAGTTTATTAGAAAATTCTAAGTTTGTAACTACTCCACTGAAGCCAATAATCATTGAAGGCCCCTTTTAACAATAGGGATTTGACTCCATTCACCCTCTAAATATAAATTTTAGCAAGGGGTTATGTTTATGTTCTCACTACCATAGATTTTTCATTACGTGAAAGAAATCAATTTAGAGGTGGTTTTCGATTTCATGAAAGAGAATATTCTCACTTTAGAGTACCTAACAAGATTGTCATCCATAATATTGCTATTTTTTCATCTAACGAATTGAAAGAATTTTATTATAAATATGAATTCACCATGTCACATTCCATATATTATTATTATTATTATTTATAAAGAAAACATCATTACAATAATTTACAAGTTGATTGACACCGATAAGATAAATTAGCATAAAAAAATATGATGCTTTAGGGAAAATTAGATTACTTTGGAAACGGGAATCGCTAATTCTCATTCAACATCATACATAGAGTAGACATTATTTTTTCTATAAATTTGGAACTCTCAACTTTGTAGTTGGCATTTTTTCAGCAAGGACAAAATTTTCAAAAATCCAATTAAAAAGAGAATCCTCTACTAATTAAATTAGAAGAAAGATTTGAAGTTGTTGATAGAGTAAAAAATATTTTCAATTGAAAATATTTGTAAAGGGAACTCAATATTAGAGATCTTATATTCTTTGGGATATATGTCGAGAGCTAAAATGAATGCACAACAATTTTGATTCTTTATAGTTAGGATCATTCAAGTTTTAATTTTTTATGGTAATAAAATATATTATCTAGTTCATATGGTGGTACTTATATGCATTTCCCTACAAGAAGAAATATTTTATGTCTTAACGAGTTATTTTTGAGTAAGGGTAAAACAAGTTTTGATGGGACCTAAAAACCATTACAAATCGATTTTGAAGGGACCCGTAACCCTGTTAAAGAAAAGCATGTTGCATACAAGATAAAACACATACCAATAGCAGCCCAACAACAACATCAGCTAAAAAAACAAGACTACAAAAGCTACATCATAAAAGAAGACAAGGGACTAAGGTTCCAATACAACTAGGAATTAATCAAGACTTGGGACCCTTAGGTAAAAAGATACACCACCTGCATCAACCAAGAATCAGCATACCAGTCACTCAAAGAGGACACCATTGAGCCAAGAGAGATAGTCATCTTGATGATGTAGAACACCATCAAACCCCTAAACAAAAACACCAGCAACTCTAAATTCCCCACCTCAATAGGGGAGTTAGAGAGCACCCTAGAATACTGCAACACATTAGCCTTCATGCAGCAACACCCCACCAAAAATTCCAACCCAAACTTCACCTTAATAGGAGGGAGCTCCCCTCTATAGGAGAGGAATAAATGAGATCCCAAACCTCCAAAGCCTTCACTCTTCTACCCCCACAAGTAGAAGAGTAAACTCCCCACCAAATCTATAGTATCCACCTTCACCTCAATAGAAGAGGGCTCTGCTTCAATGGGAGTTGTCTTCACCTCCATAGAAGACACTACCTATAGATCCAGAGAGAAAAATTCAAAAGGAAGGATCGTCACAACCACTTCCAATGGCATGACAAGATAATGATCCATGGAAGACAAATGCACATCAATCACAAAATTAAAAAACCAATGATTTTGGGTCATCAAAAAGAGAAAGTGTAATAGCTCCACCCACGAGAGACCCAACTTAAGGAGAGTCATATCCCAAAGGTCACCCAACAACAACTTCATGGAGATAGTAGTAGCATAATCTCCCATAAATTTTAAAGAACCAGGAACCCACAAAGAATAAAAACACCCCTTCAACAAAGTTAACTTCAAAACCCAAGGGGACCAAGCCACAAAAGAGAGGCTCCCTTCCACACCCATAGAAACAACTATAATAGCAAGCACCGCCCTCTTTTAGCCCATCAAATTCATACCCAACAACAGAAGCCAAGAATAAACACTTGTCTGAAAATAGGATGCAAGACAACCGCAACATCCAAAGAGAGAAATATAAGCCCAACACACAGGCGAAGGCACCACTAGTAGAGCCATCGAAACAAACCAAGCCCCTTCAACAAGGTAAAGCTAGATAAAGAAAAGGAGCACACAAAAACTCCCTTAAAAGGCCACAAAACTAGGATCAACAACCCCAAACCACCAAGAGAGCACCAAAGACAAAAGATCTTCCAACAACAGAAGATCAATAGTAGAATCCCCAAATGGCAAGATATTTTTAATAATGACCAAGGGAAAAAAGCTAAACAAGGAAATAAAAGAAACAAAACTCCCAAGCATAACACATGCTAGACCAAAAGGCACGCCAGGAGAAGCAAACAAAGTCCAAGATAAAGCGGTAAACATTACCCCAAAATCCAAACAGCCTTACAAACCAAAGACCAATTTGCATTTGGATCATCCTCCCCTTCATTGCCATCTTTAGAGGATTTCAAAAACCCTCCCCCGTGCCTCTTCCTGCCCGCTCCCGCTCACTCCATTCATCCTATCTTAGTAGGTTGTTACCCTTATACATAATCTTGTATATAATATTCTTTTGTGTTGTACACATATTTAATTTATTGCATATTGTATTGTATTCATTTATTTCATTTAGGTTAGTCTTACATAATTTAAATGATTTCAAAAATATATAACTCCTTGCCATTTGTTCCTTAGAATAAGTATTGTTAAATATTGATAAGTTATTTATTAATAAAAATATATTGTAGATTGATTAATTAATTTTTGAATGGTTGAAAGTATAGTTGATATTAATAAGTTAAACAAAAACCAAGTATTGATTGTTGTAATTACTTTGTAGCATGGTTGAAATTATAGTTGATAATAACTAGTTAAAGTGATTGCAAATATAAATTATCGTAGTTGTCCAAGATGGTACACTAGGAACCAAAGATTATGGATGCACTCTATGCTCCATGTATGTTTCATGGTCTCCATATAAAAACAATCATTATACCACAAAAAAACCATTAAGTTTTTCATGTAAAATGTTGGACATTTTTTCTAATCAACCTTTCATTCCTTGCACTTATTTGTGTATAAATAATATATAGCTTACAAGTGAAATTATGATGCAAATTGAAAGCATTTAAGTACATAAAAATTGAGAAATCACATATGAAAATTAAATAACCATATAAGAGATTCAAACCATAACACAAGATATACATAGATAAACTCTTGCAAGAAAAAAAATCTACATCCAAAAGGATACGAAGCTTGCATAAATCCTTTAAAAGAGTTACACCAATACAAATTCTCTATTATCTTTATGAAATCATACAACTTCATAAATAGCTTTGTACAAAGAAAATTGGGATTCTTCAGTAAAAATTAGAACCCCTTTTAGATTCGAAAATATTTCCTTTATAGCTTTTCCCACCCATAATTAAATATAAATGATTGGTAATTACTTTACAGCCCTCATAAAGTATTTGAGAAGATAATACAAAGTATTTATAATGACTTACATTTTCAACTCATTAAATAAATATTTTATAAATATTAATAACACCAAATTTATAATAAAAAATTACATCTTTGTACAAATTTGATGGAAAATGATTGTCAGGGAATTATGTCAAATACTTTTCTTATAAATGTATTTTGTCTCATTTCTCATTCTTCACTTAGACAAATTACAAGCTCATTAATTTCTATAAAATTTTGACATATTGCTTTCAAAATAGCTCCTTTGTCTCATGTGCTATTGAAATTCATAGGCTTCTTTAATGAAACATTTGAATAGACATATTGGTAAGAGTTGCCTCTACTTTCTACTTATATCTACACAAACTCCTAAATTGGATTGATCCATGTCTACCTACAAATATTCATTTTTGTCACCAAATACAACAAATGTAAAGTCCATCTCCAGACTTTTATTTTTCCTTGCAACATATTCTTCTATGAGGCTACTCAACATATCAACATCTAATAAGAGTTACACTTCATCATGCACTACATAATTTTTCTCCTCAACTTCCTTCCACTTGGTTTGTAAGACTGCTTGATAGTGGGAGTTGTTGGGTGGTGAAGCCCAACCACTTCTATTTACGGTGATTCCTTTGTTATTCTTGGTTGGGCATTGGTTGAGTGGTGCTAGAGTATTGAACGCATTGCATGGTTGAAGGTGTATAAAATTGTATGTTGTTGTGCATTGTAAGAGGAAAAAAATAGAGAATAAGATATTCCCTACTTTGAGAGTGGATGTAGTTATTTTGACGAACCACTATAATTTCTATGTTCTTGTTTGTGTGTGTTTCATTTTATTTTATTTCTGCAATTTTTCTTTCATTTTCTGTTTTAATTTAAATCAACCATTGGTATCAGAGCTATGGAGAAGTATTGAGCAGATATGGAAGATAGTGTTCTTATTTTTACTACAACAAATGATTGGATGTTAGATACGAGAGCATCATTTCGTGTTACTCTGTATAGGGAGTTTTTCGAAACTTTTCAAAGAATTTTGTTTGGTAAGGTCTTTCTTTCATAAAATAGATCTCTTGATATTGTTGGCATAGGAGATGTTTTGTTGAAGCTAACAAATGGAAATAGTTGATTGTTACGAGATGTTAGGTTTGTCCCTCAGCTAAAACATAACTCAATTTCAGTTGGGAAATTGATTTCTCAAGGATGTGGAGTCACTTTTGGAACTAATAGATGGAAGGTGACCAAAGCAATCTCTGTGATTGCAGAAGGCAGAAAATTAGATACTTTATATGTGCTAGAGATTCACAATGAAGTGGGAGTTGTGGTGACAAAAGATAGTAACATGGAGCTAGGGTAAATTGTGTCGATGAAAGTAGATGAATCTCCTTTCTATATGGTTGTTGATATCCCCATTGATGTTCTTACAGGTGATGTTGATTATGATTCCCCAAGCACTACCCAGGTGAGGTATGTGTGGGAAAGGCCTCTACAAGATTTGGGAGGTGAGGATTTTGACATGCAAGATGAATCAAAGAGCCTATAGAGGTTGAATGAAACAAAGGATACAATAAAAATGGATGTGCTAAAATAGGCCATGGATGTTCCACTTCCTATCACAGATGCACCAGTAAATCCCATGTATGCACCACTTCCTATCATAGATGCACCACTACAGGTAATGGATGTGTCGCTTCAATGAGAAGCTAATTTTTTTTTCTAATAATCCATTATTCAAGCCCGAGGCATAAATGCTTTATGATAATCCGTTATTCGAGTCCCAAGTGGATGGTATAGAGGCAGACGAGGAGGTTTCTAATACTTCCCAGATGTAGGATATTGTTAAGGATGAGGAAGATGAGGAATTTCCACACCCAATGACTCTGGAAGAAATCATAAGGAGTTTGCAGTTTGCAACTACCATGGAAAATGATGTGAAATTTAAGCGTAGGGATTTGCAATTTTTGCATGGTTATTACAGCATAGAGCCAAGTGAATTTAGGAGGTCATTCCAAATGTCTATGTTTTGAAATGATACAAAGAAGGAGAGCATGTAATACCCCTCTGTTTTTCTTTCTGGACTGGACAGTATGTCTTGTTTTTGCTTTGATTTGCGTTTTTGGATATTCAGATACTATATTATGTGTGTGTTACTTGATCGCTATTTATAGAGCGACGAACTATTTTGTGTGATGTGATTTGGTTTATCTGATGTTTTATTTTACATGCTTTAAACTGGTGTAATGATGTTAGTGGATATAACATGTGTTTGCATATGAGATTATTGGATTATGATGGAAGTGTCAGTTATGATGAGTGTATTCATGAAGGGGACGGGTTCACATCACTCGCTTGCGAGCGCCCTGTGATTCCATGATTTCCTTTTCACGGTGTGTATTTTATGTTGTTTATATTATATGATGTTGGTTACTGTGTTTTAATGTTTGCAGGTACATAACATTGACTCCACCTGGTTTCATAGGTTTGAGCGTGTCGATCCAATGGTTAAGTTGAATGGGAGATAGTAGCTAGGTAACTTGTGTCAGGTCTACACCCTAGCCATAGTGTGTCGGCAGTCGTGTGTGTCGAGTCGTTGATTGCCATGTTTTAATCTTATTTAATTATGAAGGGATTCTTGATTTTGAAATAAATATTTAGAATTATTGTATTAAATTATGCTAATGGTTATTTAATTTAAAATTATAGATTGTTGATAGAAGTTATTATTTAAATTAATTCAATTTAATCCATGGGGTTGAATTTAGTTATTATAATTAAATTAATTAATTAAATATGATGTTAAGAAAATTAAAAAAAGAAAGAAATAAAATAATTTAATTCATTTTGGAATTTTATTTCAATTAAGTGGGAATTAAATTATTATTTAGAATTATTAAATTAAATGGAAATTAGATTTGGTTGTTAGAAGATATTTTAATTTTGCCAGCATGTTAGAGTTAAATTAATTAAGAGTTTGTTGAAAATTTATTCATGGGAGAGAATTTTGAAAATTGAAAAGAAAGAGGAAAGTCTATTCACGAGAATGTGAGGATATTTTTGAAAGGGAAAGATATTTTTGGAAGAAGATATTTTTGAAAAATACACAAGGGTTTTGGTTTTTTGGGAAATTCTTGGCTGTAGAATTGCATTGGAGTTATTCTGGTAAATTTTGTTGTGTTTGTGGGTTGCTTTCTTGGTTGGAATCTCTAGAATTTCTGGATAGAAGCTATGGAAGCTTTGGAGGAGGCTCTATATCAAATTTTCTATTATCTAAAGCTTCTTGACTCAGGTTTTTCTCTGTGATATTATGTTCTCTATTTGCATTTAACATTGTAGAGATTAAAGAATGGTTTGTTAAAGCTATTTAGGAAAAGAATTTGTTATTAGAAGAAAGAAACTAAATAAATAAATTTTAAAGCTTTTGTTGTTCTCGTGAAATTTCTTCAGAGAAATTATGAAACCTCTGTTGAATTTAGTTTATTTCAAGAAATTGTTAGTTTCGTTATTAAATCAAACTTATGGGTAAAACAACACATTTAGATTTGTTTTAGAAAATTTAATTCATTGTAGAAATGAATTTATTTCTAAAACCTTTGTAGAAACTACGGTGGAAAAATCTAGAGGATTTGAAAGCTTTTGGATGTAACCTAGATTCCTTTTAGTTTTCTTGTTCTTTTATTGTCCTTGAATTTGAGAAAATTGATTAAAAGATTTAATTTTAAACCTTTGTAAATTTTGGGTTGTTCTCTAGAATAAATTGCATAATTTCACTTGTAGGTGAATGTTTTCACAAAATATCTACAATTTATTTATTATTTTAAATTCGATTATATATATATATATTATATAATATATGTGTGTTTATATATATATATATATATATATATATATATATATAAATATACAAGTTTTATTTTTAGAAAAATGTTGTTTTAATTTCAACTATCAACGTCATACGGCTGACGGATTCTTGTGAGAAAAGATGGAAATTTCATATATAAAAAAAAAGATAAGCAAATGAACCATTCGTTGTTTGTGCTACGTTTTTTTAAAAGAAACCCATAATTTATTTAGGGTTGTATGTAAATCTGTGGGGAGGAGTTGTGGGAGGTGTTTCCCCCACCGTCACCCCCATAAGGAGACGACTATGGAGGCAGAGCCTCCACTGCGGCCTCCCCTTAACCCTTCTGGTCGCACCCTATTGTTATGTGGGAAGGGTTGGCTGTGTATACACAGTTCCCTCCCCACATACATTGAGTATGTTGGTGTATATTTAAAAGAACTGACAGTAGTATGTGGGGCAGGGGGTTTGGTTGTGGCCAACCCCTCCCCAGAGATGTTTATTTTCTCGGTATTAAATTTTGGATTAAACTTCTTCAGAAAATGGCGTTTGCAAGCAGCATAAAAAAGGTTGGTTATGTTATTTAACAATATATATATTCTATATATATGTCATTTTTTTAATATATATTAATTTGGTATTAAAATAATTTATTTAGTATGAAATAAACAATAGTATATATTTAATATATATATTTAAAGAGATATATATATATATATATATATATAATTAAATATATAAAAATATATGTGATGTAGCATTGTAGGAATAAATATAATTGAATGTTTATTTAATTAATTAGAATAATTGGGTGCATGCAATAAAGTTGGAAAGAGTAAACTATAAGATGAAATGGACATTGTGTACAGTTGGGAAAATTGAAAGAGATATAGAATTTGGTTAGAAAATTGAAAAGATTTACTTGAATGGATTTATGTCGTTTTAAAAGTAAAGGAGTTGTTTTATTGAAGAGGCAATTATTTATTTTAATCTATTTATTTTCTATTAGAGCAATTAAATTATTGTGACTGGAATATGAAAGAGATATGGATTTAGTATATCCAAAAATAGTAATATCCTCATGATTACCTTTTAGATTTATTTTCTTCGTGTTTCGCAAAGGGATGTGAGTTTGAATTGTTTAAGGTTTCTTATAATGGAAATGGAAAAGGGTTATACGATTATTTGAGTTAACCCTGTTATCGTGCCTTTGACTTTGTCAATGTTACCTATTGATTGAGGATAGATTTAAGAAATCCAAATATTAGATTTGATTAATGACTTGAATGCTTTTTGTAAATTTTCATCAAGTTATGTTTTGGGAAATGGGTTAAGTGTTAGTTCTAGATTGTAAGTCTTCCAAAGGATCTTAGAGGATGGGGGTTGTCAATTGATTATGTCAACCAGTTGTTTTTCCCTTGGGTATTGCATGGTGTCTTTTCAGTAATTTACTTGGTTTCCACGAACAGGGATGTTTTGTGCCTCCTTTGGAAGGAGTGGACTATGTGTTTTTTTGCCTCCAAATTGTTTGGAGTGAGTTCCATTATTTGGTTCCTCCTAGAGATGGA
The DNA here is from genome assembly GCA_007115665.2 of Sequoiadendron giganteum. Lineage (NCBI taxonomy): Eukaryota > Viridiplantae > Streptophyta > Pinopsida > Cupressales > Cupressaceae > Sequoiadendron > Sequoiadendron giganteum. The sequence goes on along the minus strand of CM021100.1, from coordinate 611,317,457 downwards.
GTGGTTGTGATGCCTAGGTTGTATGCACTTATGATTCCCTTGGTGATTAGTATTGTTTGTGTGTTATCAAATAGAAGAGTGGCTTCCATTAGGGGCCAGAGCCCATAAGAGGTAATATTGGTTAACCTTTGGAAGTAAGTTTAATCAAGTGATAAATAAATATTTTACTAAAATTTTGGGGAGTACTTCACACTAAAAAGATAACTTCTAGCCTCGCTCATAGTCACAAGTGCTAGTTAAGGCTTGAAGTGAGTGGGAAGGCCTGGAATGGAAAGGTCATCTATCTTGTCAACACGACAGGTTTTTGATTCCACATTAGTAAGTATGAGGGTCGAGGGTTGGTAGAGGTCACCAGGATTATCAGAGCCTATGAAGATTCGCTGAGGGTAACTCATTATGAGTTGTGTGATGACACTCTATCTAGGACAACAGTTGTTAATTGTTTTATGTGTATGGTTGTCTAAACATACTTGATCTATTTTAGTTCTGGAAGCAATGTGACCTATGTTAGTGATGTGAGAGTAGTACTTGTTTAGTTCATTTGTTTGGTTATGTTAGTATGAGTCAGCCTTTGGTTAGTGGTTGTAGAATTTTTCCTTGTTATGTGGTTACTATCTCCAAGCATGGGGGGTGGGCCTTCGAGTACCACTTAGTTGGGTGGAACATGCACCATACACCGTCGGGTCCCCATTTATCTTCGTTACTTGGTGGTGAGACATCATGATGGACAGTTCACAGTTCTTGTTTTAAATTCAAGCATTTTAATATTTCTATTTGTATAATTTATTTTATCCCTCTTATGTTTATGAGGTGAAATCCTATAATTGTGACACATTTGTACTATTGTCTCATTCTGGGAATGAGAGATGTAACTATTGATTATGTTAATGATTATGAAAATTGTATCTTGGATGGTTATCTCATTATGTTATGTTATACATTTATGTTGATTTAATACTTATTGCTTAAAGTAATTTAATGCTATGGTTATATGTAAGATGTGTGTGTGGGTTTAAGTAATCCCAACCCTGTAGCCTTAGAGGTTGTTGTTAATTAGTAAGTGAATGTGTATGTTAATTACACTTAAAAAAAAAAAAATTGGTTCGCTTAAGTCGTTAATTACAACTTCCTTTAGGGTTACTTGGTGGGGTAATACAAATGGTATCAGAGCCTAGGTTTAAGCATTGGGTGCTATGAGATTATGATGTACCCATTAAGCTTAGTTTCATAGGTTTCCAAGTGTACCTTGTCTAATACCTTTTTGTGTTTGTGTAGGAGTATGCCTCCTAGACGCAGACGAGGCAGAGGATGAGAGCGTGGATAGGTAGGCAATCGTGAGGGGAGTCAACATGACTCATCACCTCATGTTTCGCTTATACCTAATTAGGAAGAACAACAGGCCTCACAGAATGGCAGAGGTGGTGGTGGATAGCTAGATCCTCCACGGGTCGAAGGTGCACGTAGAGCTTTTGAGGAGGCTTTGGCACTCTTAGGTTTGAGAGAGGCAGTGCCAAAGGTTAATCCTGGTGTAAGGATAGTTATGGCATACTCTAATATGTTAGCCTCTGCCTATATGAGATATTTAATTCTGTCACAACCACCTCGGTTTGATGGAGTAGGCAGCGGTTTAGAGGCCGAGACTTGGCTAATAGGTCTTGATCGATGTTTTTCTATGCATCCATTTGATAGTAATATTAAAGCACGGTGTGTTGTTATGCACTTGTGAGGGTTTGTGGCCACTTGGTGGAGATTGGAGGAGAAAAAGCTCCGCATTGATATGAATATTGTGTCTTGGGAGATATTCCTTGAGCGGTTCAGAGCCCACTTTCTTTCTAACCATTGGTGTCAATGCAGAGGCGATGAGTTTCATGCCCTACGGTAGTTATACTTGATCGTGGATCAGTACGAGAGATGTTTCTATGAACTTAAACAATTCGTGAGAATAGGAGATGACGGGGGGATGCTCGTGCAACATTTCATCAAGGGTTTGAATGCTCGTATTAGTGGTGGTGTGCGGGTCTTTCAGCCCAAATCTATGGAGATAATTATGGAGAAGGCATGACTTGTGGATGAGAACTTAGCTATGGCACTAGGAGGTCATTCAAGTGTGTAGATTGACAGTGGTTCTGTAGCTGGGTCTAGTGCACAACGGGGTCAGACTCAAGGAGTTGGATCACCGATGACTCAGCAGGAGCCTACTCAAAGTGGGCAGCAGTAGAGTGCGCTTGGAAAGCATAAGGAAACATAGTCATATCGGGATGATTGTGGTTCTTCGCCTAGAAGGAATTGGAACTGGTGGCGCAATAAGCGCAATCGATAGGTACAGCCAGCCCATATTTCACAGTCTGTGATTGATTGAGGTAGTATGCAACAGTCTACTGCACCGATAGGAGACAGTGGATTTGGTCGTAACACTGGATGTTACTCTTGTCATCAACAAGGCCACCTTGCTATGAATTGTCCACATCGAAAGACTTCTAGATTTGGTCAGGGACCAACAGTTTCAAAGCCGATAGTAGGGGATGTAGGTAGGTCTCATCATGCATATGTTGCAGTTGATAACCATCAGCCTAGATATCAAGGTGTTGTAGTTGAGACTTCTAGTGTTGGTCGAGCAGTGCAGGATACTCGTCCTCAGGGGTTGATGTTTTGATTTGATGTTGTTTGTTTGAGGGAGTTATATCCCTACTTGTGTGTAGGCTTCCAAGAGTAAGCCTAACCCTTGGGGGGGAGAATGTAACACCCCTCCATTTTTCTTTCTGGATTGGATAGTGTGTCCTTGTTTTTCTTTGATTTGTGTTTCTAGATATTCCGATACTATATTTTGTGTGTGTTATTTGATCGCTATTTATAGAGCGGTGAACTATTTTGTGTGATGTGATTTTGTTTATCTGATGTTTTATTTTACATGCTTTAAATTGGTGTAATGATGTTAGTGGATATAAAATGTGTTTTCATATGAGATTAGTGGATTATGATGGAAGTGATAGTTATGATGAGTGTATTGGTGAAGGGGATGGGTTCGCATCACTCGCTTGTGAGTACCCTGCGATTCCGTGATTTCCTTTTCACAGTGTGTATTTTATGTTGTTTATATTATATGATGTTGGTTATTGTGTTTTCAAGTTTGCAGGTACATGACATCGACTCCACCTGGTTTCATAGGTTTGAGTGTGTCGATCCAATGGTTAAGTTGAACGAGAGATAGTAGCTAGGTAACTTGTGTCAAGTCTACACCCTAGCCATAGTGTGTTGTCAGTCGTGTGATTCGAGTCGTTGATCGCCATGTTTTAATCTTATTTAATTATGAAGGGATTCTTGATTTTGAAATAAATATTTAGAATTATTGTATTAAGTTATGTTGATGGTTATTTAATTTAAAATTATACATTGTTGATAGAAGTTATTATTTAAATTAATTAATTAAATGTGATGTTAAGAAATTAAAAAAAATTTTAAAAGAAAGAAAAGAATTTAATTCAATTTGGAATTTTATTTCAATAAAGTAGGAATTAAATTATTATTTAGAATTATTAAATTAAATGGAAATTAGATTTGCTTGTTAGAAGATATTTTAATTTTGTCAGCATGTTAGAGTTAAATTAATTAAGAGTTTGTTGAAAAGTTATTCATGGGAGAGAATTTTGGAAATTGAAAAGAAAGAGGAAAGTCTATTCATGGGAATGTGAGGATATTTTTGAAAGGGAAAGATATTTTTGGAAGAAGATATTTTTGAAAAATACACAGGGATTTTGGTTTTTTGGGAAATTCTTGGCTGTAGAATTGCATTGGAGTTATTTTGGTAAATTTTGTTGTGTTTGTCGGTTGCTTTCTTGGTTGGAATCTCTGAAATTGCTAGATAGAAGCTATGGAAGCTTTTGAGGAGGCTCTGTATCAAATTTTCTATTGTTTGAAGCTTCTCGACTCAGGTTTTCCTTTGTGATATTATGTTGTTCTTTATTTGTATTTAACATTGTAGAGATTAAAGAATGGTTTGTTAAAGCTATTTAGGAAAATATTTTGTTATTAGAAGAAAGAAAATAAATAAATAAATTTAAAAGCTTTTGTTGTTCCCATGAAATTTCGTCAGGGAAATTATGAAACCTCTGTTGAATTTAGTTTATTTCAGGAAATTGTTAGTTTCGTTATTAAATCAAACTTATGGGTAAAACAACACATTTAGATTTGTTTTAGAAAATTTAATTCACTGTAGAAATGAATTTATTTCTAAAACCTTTGTAGAAATTGCGGTGGAAAAATCTAGAGGATTTGAAAGCTTCTGGGTGTAGCCTAGATTCCTCTTAGTTTTCTTATTCTTTTATTGTCCTTGAATTTGAGAAAATTGATTAAAAGATTTAATTTTAAACCTCTATAAATTTTGGGTTGTTCTCCAGAAAAACATTGCATAATTTCACCTGTAGGTGAATGTTTTCACAAAATTTCCCCAATTTATTTATTATGTTAAATTTGATTATATATATATATGTGTGTGTGTGTGTGTGTGTGTGTGTGTGTGTGTGTGTGTGTGTGTGTGTGTTTATATATATATATACAAGTTTTATTTTTAGAAAAATGTTTTAATTTAAACTATTGTTTTCGTACAACTGACGGATTCTTGTGAGAAAAGATGGAAATTTCGTATTAAAAAAAAAAGATAAGCGAATGAACCATTCATTGTTTGCGCTGAGTTTTTTTAAAAGAAACCCGTAATTTATTTAGGGTTGTATGTAAATTTGTGGGGAGGAGTTGTGGGAGGTGTTTCCCCCACCACCGCCCCCATAAGGGGATGGTTGTGGAGGCCAAGCCTCCACCGCAGCCTCCCCTTAACCCTTCTGGTTGCGCCCTATTGTTATATGGGAAGGGTCAGTTGTGTATACACAACGCCCTCCCCACATACATTGGGTATGTTGGTGTATATTTAATAAAAGAACTGGCAATAGTATGTGGGGCGGGGGTTTGGTTGTGGCCGACCCCTCCCCAACGATATGTTTATTTTCCTAGTATTAAATTTTGGATTAAACCTCTTCAGAAAATGGCATCCGCCAACAGCATAAAAAGGGTGGGTTATGTTATATAACAATATATATATGTCATTTTTTAAATATATATTAATTTGGTATTAAAATAATTTGTTTAGTATGAAATAAACAATAGTACATATTTAATATATATATTTAAAGAGATATATATAATTAAATATATAAAAATGTATGTGATGTAGCATTGTAGGAATAAATATAATTGAATGTTTATTTAATTAATTAGAATAATTGGGTGCATGCAATAAAGTTGGAAAGAGTAAACTATAAGATGAAATGGACATTGTGTACAATTGGGAAAATTGAAAGAGATATAGAATTTGGTTAGAAAATTGAAAAGATTTACTTGCATGGATTTATGTCATTTTAAAAGTAAAGGAGTTGTTTTATTGAAGAGGAAATTATTTATTTTATCCTATTTATTTTCTATTAGAGCAATTAAATTATTGTGAATGGAATATGAAAGAGATATGGATTTAGTATATCCAAAAATAGTAATATCCTCATGATTGCCTTTTAGATTTATTTTCTTCGTGTTTCACAAAGGGATGTGAGTTTGAATTGTTTAAGGTTTCTTATAATGGAAATGGAAAAGGGTCATATGATTATTTGAGTTAACCCTGTTATCGTGCCTTTGACTTTGTCAATATTACCTATTGATTGAGGATGGACTTAAGAAATCTAAATATTATATTTGATTAATGACTTGAATGCTTTTTATAATTTTTTATCAAGTTATGTTTTGGGAAATGGGTTAAGTGTTAGTTCTAGATTGTAAGTCTTCCAGAGGATCTTAGAGGATGGGGGTTATCGATTCATTATGTCAACCAGTTGTTTTTCCCTTGGGTAGTGCATGGTGTCTTTTTAGTAATTTACCCAGTTTCCATGAACGGGGATGTTTTGTGCCTCCTTTGGAAGGAGTGGACTATGTGTTTTGGTTCCTCCAAGTTGTTTGGAGTGAGTTCCATTGTTTGGTTCCTCCTAGAGATGGAGTGGTTGTGATGCCTAGGTTGTATGCACTTGGGATTCCCTTGGTGATTAGTATTATTTGTGTGTTGTCAAATAGAAGAGTGGCTTCCATTAGGGGCCAAAGCCCGTAAGAGGTAAGATTGGGTAACCTTTGGAAGTAAGTTTAATCAAGTGATAAATAAATATTTTACTAAAATTTTGGGGAGTACTTTACACTAAAAAGATAAGTTCTAGCCTCACTCATAGTCGCAAGTTATAGTTAAGGCTTGAAGTGAGTGGAAGGCCTGGAATGGCAAGGTCATATATCTTGTCAACAAAAGAGGTTTTTGATTCCGCATTAGTAAGTATGAGGGCTAAGGGTCGGTAGAGGTCACCAGGATTACTGAAGCCTATGAAGATCCGCTGAGGGTAACTCATTATGAGTTGTGTGATGACACTCTGTCTAGGACAACAGTTGTTAATTGTTTTATATGTATGGTTCTTTGAACATACTTGATCTATTTTATGTCTGGAAGCAATGTGACCTATGTTAGTGATGTGAGAGTAGTACTTGTTTAGTTCATTTTTTTGGTTATGTCAGTATGAGTCAACCTTTGGTTAGTGGTTGTAGAATTTGTCCTTGTTATGTGGTTACTATCTCCTAACATGGGGGGTGGGCCTTCGGGTACCACTTGGTTGGGTGGAACATGCACCATACACCGTTGGTTCCTCATTTATCTTCGTTACTTGGTGGTGAGAAATCCTGATGGACAGTTCGTAGTTCTTGTTTTAAATTCAAGCATTTTAATATTTCTATTTGTATAAGTTATTTTATCCCTCTTATGTTTATGAGGTGAAATCCTATGATTGTGACACATTTGTACTATTGCCCCATTCTGGGAATGAGAGATGTAACTATTGATTATGTTAATGATTATGAAAATTGTATCTTGGATGGTTATCTCATTATGTTATGTTATACATTTATGTTGATTTAATACTTATTTCTTAAAGTAATTTAATGTTATGGTTATATGTAAGATGTGTGTGTGGATTTAAGTAATCCCAACCTTGTAGCCTTAGAGGTTGTTGTTAATTAGTAAGTGAATGTGTATGTTAATTAACTTAAAAAAAAATATTGGTTCACTTAAGTCGTTAATTACAACTTCCTTTAGGGTTACTTGGTGGGGCAATACAACATAGATGTTGTTGATGGTTTAGTGTATTTTAAACCCGCACAAAGTGGTGTTTCTGATTGTGGATTAATGGGTGCATTTGTTTTAACCTTTGTTCTATTCAATTTAATCTTGAGAAGACTCATTCTGAGTGTGTTGGAATAGAGTCTAATTAAATTACAATATTCTCTAGGTCTAGTTACGATCTAAGTGGTTGCGCAGGGGATGTCTTGGTGCATGTTTGTACTGGTTGGCCTTCAGGGGGGTGATTGTTGGGTGGTGAATCCCTACCACTTCTATTTACATTGATTCCTTTGTTATTCTTGGCTAGGCATTGGTTGAGTGGTGCCAGAATATTAAACACATAGCAAGGCTAAAGGTGTATAAAATAGTATGTTGTTGTGTACTGTAAGAGGCAACAAATAGACAATAAGATATTCCCTACTTTGAGAGTGGATGTAGTCATTTTGACAAACCACTATAATTTTTGTGTTATTGTTTGTGTGTGTTTAGTTTTATTTTATTTTTGCAATCTTTCTTTCATTTTCTGTTGTTATTTAAATCAACAAGAGCAAGACTATCCTGGGCATCATTGATATTTATCCATCTATATAAAATTTGTATTTCAGTCTCATTTCCTTGGAAAGAAGAAAAATATGGATTTGAATTCATATTTTCCTAACTTATATATCGCACTTCTTCAGATGCATTAAAAAGGGTATTGACATGGTAATGGGCTTCCTCATCCAAATCATTTACTTCCAATTCCCAAGTATTCCTATAATCTAATTTCCACTTGGGAAGAATGAAACAAATGAAGTCCCTCATGATCATTTTCCTCCTTTTCATTTTCATTTTTATTTGTGATGAACCAAGTGGCATTTCTATCGAAATAAATCTTATTTTTACTTGAGTTGGATGAGTAGAAAATCAAAATACTAAAACTTCCCCTAAGCATAGTCTTTCCTTGTTAGGAATAATCTGATATTATTTGGGTTGCTTGAAACCTCTTAACAAGAGCTACTTCCTCACCATCTTCCACCATGTCTATTTCCCATAATAATGATAAATCCTTAGAAAAGGTCTTTTCAGCATCATCATTCTATTGGTTTTATAATAGGAAAAGTCTTTGCTTTAGAATTTCTTGATTTGTGAAGGCAAATATTGTGTGAGGGAAAATTCACCACCATGAAAAATTCATCTCAAAGAAAATTCATCACCAATACAATAAAATAAAATAAAACATATTGAAATATGTTTTCATTTTTATTATCATAAATGAAATTTTGTAATTATATATGCATGAATTTTCCACGATAGTGAATTGCCAGTGGTAAATTTTCCATGAGATGAATTTGTAATGGCGATGAATTTTCCCATGGTAAATTTTTGGTGGTGAATTTTCCAACAGTGAATTGTTGAGTGAATTTTCCCATAAACCCAATTCTTCACAAAAAAAAAATCAATAGGAAGATTCACTGCAAGATCCTCTCAAACTACCATAGCCCCATTTGATGCAAAAATAATTGAATGAATATTTGGTATTGAATATGTAGTTTAAATTTTCATAGTCACATGTATGCCTGCACCACAAATTTTGAGTTAATATTTCAACTCATGCACCACCTTACCATCTTTAACAAATGAAACAACATAATGATATGTCACTTTCAACTCCAAATTTAATATCATCCCAATATTTATCTGTAATGGAAGAAAGTGTAGCACTTTTTCTATGCACATTTAAGTGTCGACATGATTTAATCTCTGCTCCATCAATGGCATCACAAATTAATGAATCTGATGTTTTTGAAATTATGAATAGTGACATCATTCCCGCATCAGCAAGAAGTGTGTTTACTTCCTCCACATCATTTAAAAAATCATCATGATTCACGATTGCATTGTCTTCGGAGCCCATTATTCTTTTGATGGTAAGGTAACTCCTTGCTCTTTGTATCCAACACAATTGCAATGGCATTCTCAGCATTTTTTGTATTATATTCTTTAACAAGATTAATTAATCTCTTTCAAGATGCATAGCCTCCATGAGATGACATATCTGTGAATAATTTTGTCAAATAGTTTACGTGATTTTTATATGATCCCGCTCTTTGAATACATGTCTACCAGGCAATGAAATCTCTTTGATCCATTTTTAAAACTAAAATTGGTCATTATTTGGATTGAATAGGGTATGAGTTATGCAATAATCTGGCTTGTGGTGGGATATGGGCTAATGTGGTGATATATCTCACAACCAGATTGCATGAAGGGATTTTTTTTTCTTCAACTAATATCACTACTTGGACTAATACCATGTCAAGTGTGCCTCACCTTTCTTCTTATATTGTTGATACTCATTGGGGTTGCTATTGGACCTCCTTGTCTTTTCCTCTATTTATATACTTGATTCTATAGTTTGCATGATAGATGCATTGCCAGATAAAGATAAAATCAACTTCTTTTATGACCAAGCATTAGAGAGTAATTAAATTATTGTTAGGAAAAATAAGGTGTCTCAACTTTTGATTTTTCCAAAGATTTGATTTTTCTAAATATTAAATGTTGTTGATTTTCTCACTTTGTCTTTGTGAGTTACAACTTGCAGTTTCTATTTGGATGAGGAGTCGAGTTAGAAAGTTGATATGTAAAGATGGATTTGTGCATAAAAGTTTTTTCTAATTATGTGTTGATTTTACATGGAATATGAGTTTTCAAAGAGCAGTTATTTTGACAAGTGCAAATTTTGTAGATTGGCATGTGGTGACAATTGGAAAATTACCATTGTGTGTCTGCAGTGTTTTTGGTGAGTTCCATGTTGCATGTTCAGCCTGTGGAAGTTTCTTTAGAAATATTTATTTTATACGTTGTAAAACTCTTACATATTGAGCACTTGTGTATTTTGGAGAAGTATGAAGTTATGTTGATATATTGTTATGTTGTCAGTTTTCTTTGAGAATTGTTTACTGGTTATACTCATGTAAAATACTTGCTCTGCAAGTGTATGTAATCTTATTGTTGGATTTGAAATACATTGAGTAAGATTTGGAGTGTGGGGTTTTTCACCTAAAAGGGTTTTTCCCATGTATATCTTGTGTTCATTGTTTATTTTTTATTATGAATGTGGTTTTAGATTTTTTGTAACTATTAGATCAATTTTAAAGTTTGCATAATAGATCTTATCAAGATTGGCATAGGAAATTGTTTCCGCTACTCTAATTTCCTTACAAGTGGTATCAGAGCTTGATCACCTTTGGTTTCAGTTGTGGGTTGTTGGGTTTTTTTGTGCTAATTAAGGTTTGAGTGGGAGCTTGTGAAGAGGATATTTTGTGATCTTGTTGCAGATATATTTTTTGAATGGTGAAACATTTGGGAGGATTGAGGTAGAGAAGTTTTTTGGCATGAACTTTGAAATGTGGAAGCTGAAGATGGAAGATCTGTTGATTGATTGGGATCTATTGGATGCAATGGATGAAAATGTCCAAAGGCCTATGAATCCAGATTTGGTTGCAAAATATGATGTAATGGATAGAAAAGCTAAAGGTATTATTAGACTATGTCTTACATATTCAATTATGATAAATTTTCATGAAGAACCCACTTTGAAGAAGCTTTGGAAGAATTTGGGTGAGATATACCAAGCCAAATATCTAGTAAATAAGATTTTCTTGAGGAAGAATTTGTATTCCTTCAAAATGGAAGGAGGATGAATTTCTAAGCATTTGGAAGCATCCAATATGTTGGTGACTCAATTGACCTCATTTGGGGTTAAGATAGATGAAGAAAAAAGGTGCCAAACGATGTTGTGTTTGTTGTCAGACTCATGGAACAACCTAGTCATGGCCATTGGGATCACTTATGTCATCTTGAAGATGGAGGATGTTGTTGGTTATCTACTCTCTAAAGATATGAGAAGGAAGGTCTCTCTAAATTCTAAAGAGGCTTTGAGTGTTTGAGGAAGACAAAAATAATGAAGCAAAGATGAGAAGCAGTGTGGTTGTTCCAAGTCCAAAAACAAGGGGAGATCAAAATCTCCTGGTAAGTCCAAGGCAATATGTTGGAATTGTGGAAAACTCAGAAACTTCTGAAAGGACTATAAAGAAGAGAAGAAGAAGAAGAAGCAAGATTTTGATTCTGAGTCTAAAAAGGAAGATGGAGGTGCCTTAATTGCAACCTTGACCACTCGTGCAAGTGATAATGTATGGTTGATAGACTTGGGTGCATCTTTCCACATAGCTCCTAACAAAAACTAGTTTAGTAAGTATGAAAACTATGATGGTGGTAAGGTGTATTTGGGTGATGACTCTTTCCTTGATATTTTTGGTCATGGTAGTATTCATGTGAAATTTTTTGATGGTAGAGTTAGACGATTTGATGGTGTCTTGCCATATCCTAGGACTAGCAAGAAATTTATTATTTGTTAGCAAGCTAATAGATATAGGTGTGCATGTACATTTTTATGAAGCAGGTGTGAAAATGGTGAGAGGTGTTATGGTGATAGCGAGAGGAAGAATATTGGTTACATTGCACCAACTCGATGCATTCATAGTTGAATGCAATAGCACTTTTGATAAGATTAAGACAAAAACTACTTCGCTGAAAAAAATATGGTTTCCTCTTCTGCAGATGGTCATGGCTTCTAGGTACCCAAGGGTGCTCTATCTACCGAATCAAATTTTCCTACAGAGAAGACCATGTTATGGCACCAAATGCTTGGTCACATTAGAGAGAAGGGTTTAAAAGCCCTGAAAAATAAGAACCTCATTGACGAGTTGAATGATTGCAATCTAGATTTTGATTTCTGTGAACATTGTATTTATGGAAAATAGAACCACGTTCATTTTTACTCATCTTCTCATAAGTATTCATGTATCTTGGATTTGATTCATTATGATGTATTTGGTCATTTTGATGTTTCTTCTATTGGTAAATCAGTTTATTATGTTACTTTTATTGAAGGTTTCAGTAAGAGGACATGGGTGTATTTTTTAAAGAGTAAATCTGAAGTTTTTAGATGTTTTAAGGAGTTCAAGGCTATGGTACAAACTCAGACTAGAAAGAAAATTAAATGTTTGCTGACTGAAAATGGTGGTGAGTATTCTTATGCGGACTTTGATAGATTCTATATAGATTATGTGATTAAAAGACAAAAGAAAACTCAATATTCTCTACAAAAAAATGGAGTTGCAGGAAGAATGAAAAAAACATGGATGGAGAAGGCTAGAAGCATGTTGAGTGGAGTTGGTCTAGAACAAAATTTTTGGGCTGAAGTTGTTTCGAGTGCTTGTTATTTGATTAATAGATCTTCTACATCAATTCTTGTTGATAAAATGCCAATGGAGGCATGGTCAGGGAAAAATCCATCACTTAGACATCTGAGAGTTTCTGGTTGTGAGGCATATGCACATGTGCCTAAGGAGAAGAGAACAAAATTGGATTCTAAGGTTGTAAAATGTATTTTCATCTGCTAAAACTATAGTGTGAAAGGATACAAGCTTTGGGACCTTGTTGGAAAAAAGGTAATTTATTCCAGAAGTGTTATTTTTGGAGAGATTAAATCTTCTCTTGTTACTTTTCAGCGAGAACAAAATAAAGAAATTGAACAAAAAAAGGATGTGGTTCAACTTCTTTCTACGTCGAAGGAAGTTGAATCAAGACCCCAAAATAGACAAGAATTTCAGGAGAGCTCATTAAGATCCAAATCCTCAAAAGAGGAAGAAGAGGAGGAAGACGTGGAAGAACCTCCACCTCAGCTTGTTCAAAGGTCTACAAGCAAAAGGCAACCACCTCAAAGGTATGGGTACTCACCTGATGATTGGAAGTGTATATTTTCTTTCACTACTAATGTTGATGAACCAAGGTCTGTGCAAGAGGCTTTGGGTATGAATGATGCAAAGTCTTAGAAAATAGCCATGGATGAAGAGATGAAAAATCTTAAAATAAATGATACAAGGTACCTTGTACCGTTGCTTGAAGGTCAAAATTTTTTTGAATGTAAATGGTCATTTAATAAATAGATTGGTTAAGATGGAAATGTTGAAAATTATAAGGCATGGTTGGTTGCAAAGAGATACTCTCATGTTGAGGGTATTGATTATAGTGATATTTTTTCTCCTATTTCTAAAATGACATCCATTCAGTTTTTATTATCTATTGCAGCAACTTATGATCTAGAGATGGAAAAAATGGATGTGAAAAGTATGTTCCTTCATGGTGATTTGGAGGAAGAGATTTATATGACACAACCAGAGCACGACATGGTAAAAGGTAAAAGCAATTTGGTTTGTAAGTTAAATAAATCTATGTATGGCCTTAAACAAAGTCCTAGGATGTGGTACCGAATTTTTTGATACATATGTGTTGAGTTTGGGATTTGTGTGGTCTAAATATGATGGTGATTATTTCCTAGTAATTGCTTTATATGTTGATGACATTCTATTTGTTGGGAAAGGCAAGGGTTTGATCACATAATTGAAATCTTGACTCTTTGTGAAATTTGAAATGAAAGATCTTGGTGTAGAAAAACACATACTTGGTATGGAGATCAGAAGAGATTGTGAGAATATAAGGCTATGGCTTGGCTAGATTAAGTATGTTCTATTTTGCAAAGGTTCAACATGCAATATTATAAACCACTTTGTGTTCCTGTTACATTGGGAACAAAGCTCTTTATTTCATAATGTCCTACATCCCCATCAGAGATGGAAGACATGAGAAGAGTGCCTTACCAGAGTGCAATTGGAAGCTTAATGTATGCTATGGTCTATATAAGACTAGACATTACCCAAGTAGAGGGAGTTCTTTCTCATTTTATGTCTAATCCTAGAAGAGTGAATTGGGATGCAATTAAGAGGGTCTTCAGATATTTGCGGGGTAAAATAGAGAAATCTATATGTTTTCATGGTAAAGGAGATCAAAATTCCCTAAGTATTCATGGTTTTGTGAATCATATTGGGTTGCTGATGTCTATAGCAGAAGGTCCACAAATGCATATATTTGTTTACTCTTAGTGTTGGTGCATTCAGTTGGATGAATAAGTGATAGGATGTGGTTGCTTTGTCCACTACTGAGGATAATTACATGGCAGCTACTCATTCTTGTAAATAATCCATTTGGTTGAAGCGTTTGTGTTCATATATTGGATTGTAACAGGGTGCAGTTACACTTTATTGTGACAGTCAAAGTGCAATCTGCCTTGTAAGAAACCTGAATTTTCATACCAAGAACAAACACATTGATGTTCAGTATCACTTTGTGAGAGATATGGTCGAGGATGGTAGGGTGAAGTTGGAATAGGTAGAGACAGTGGCGAATGTTGCAGATGCATTAACTAAGTCCGTGAACACAACAAAATTTAGATGGTGTTTAGAGTCTATGGGCCTCACTACCTCTAGCAGTTAAATGTTGTCTTGTTACTTTCATTGGCTCTCCAAAGGTGTTCAACAAGTGGGAGAATTTTAGGAAAAAGAAGGTGTCTTAATCTTTGATTTTTCCAAAGATTTGATTTTTCTAAATATTAAATGTTGTTGATTTTCTCACTTTGTCTTTGTGAGTTACAACTTACAGTTTATATTCGAATGAGGAGTCAAGTTAGAAAGTTGATATTTACAAGTGGAGTTGTGCATAAAAAAAATTATATTTTTTATTTGAGTTTACATGGAATGTGAGTTTTTGAAGAGCAGTTATTTTGGCAAGTGCAAATTTTGCAAATTGGCATGTGGTGACAATTGGAAACTTTTTGTTGTGCATCTACAGTGTTTTTGGCGCTTTCCATGTTGCATGTTCAGCCTTTGGCAATTTCTTTAGAAATTTTTATTTTATGCATTGTAAAACTCTTATATATTGAGAATTTGTGTATTTTGGAGAAGTATGAAGTTGTGTTGAGAGACTATTATGCTGTCAGTTTTCTTTCAAAATTTTTTATTCATTATACTCCTATAAAATACATTCTTTGCAAGTGTATGTAATCTTGTTGTTGGATTTGAAATACATTGAGCAGGCTTTGAAGTGTTGGGTTTTTCACCTAAAATGGTTTCCCCCGCATATATCTTGTGTTCATTGTTTATTTTATGTTATGAATCTATTTTTAGATTTTATGTAACGGTTAGATCAATTTTAAAGTTTCCATAATATCTCTTATCAAGATTGGCATAGGAAATTGTTTTCGCTACTCTAATTTCCTTACAAGTATTTGTTGGCAACTTTATTCTTACATCTATGAATATCTTTAATGAATGGATTTTGAATAATTTGAATGCATAGAATTTGGATTACTAATATTCATTCTTAGTTGTCTTGCTTAATTGTGAACATTACATTTTTTTCAAATTTTTATTTTGTCTCTACATACAATGGTGATCTAAGTTGTATATCTCAAATCCTTAAGGTATGATAATCTAATAGAGTATCAGAGGTGTCAAACCCAGGAATATTATCACAAAGAGTGTTATTTAAAGTATTAATATAAGAATGGGAAATTCATAATCTACTTTTATGGTATGTAGCTATTGAGTAACACTATATAATTGTTTTACTATATAATTGTTTGAGGACACGTTATGTAAAAACCTACATTAAAAATGTAATGGTCTTACAAATTAAGATAAATTGTAGACTTGTGTAAATTTTTTTTGTCTTTTGTACATATTTTGAGATGCATGATCATTTCTTGAATGCATTTAAAATATTATTGTTTGGTTATTATGACAATCTATTATTATATAGTTGCAACGTGTTGGTGTAATACAAACACTTAAAAAACATATTTTATCATGTAAGAAATACAATGTAATGCCTCGTCAAGTAACCTTAAAGGAAGTTGCAATTAACATCATAAGCGAACCAATTTTTTTTTTATAAAGTGCATTTAACATACACATTCACTTACTAATTAACAACAACCTCTAAGGCTACAAGGTTAGGATTACTTTAACCCACACATACATAATACATATAACCATAGCAGTATGAACTGTATGAAATAAACATCATACATCATAAGAATACCGCATAACATAATAAGACAATCAACCAAGATACAATCTCATAAACGTTATCTTAAACCAATAGATACATCACTCATTCCCAGAATGAGGCAATAGTACAAAAGATTACAATTACAAAATTCCACCTCATAAACATAAGAGGGATAAAATAACTTATACAAACTGAAATATTACAATGCAAGGAATTACAACAAGAACCACGAGCTGTCTATCTGGATGTCTCGCCACCGAGTACTGAAGATAGATGGGGACCCAACGGTTTTGGTGCATGTTCCACCCTACCAATGTGGTACCCGAAGGCCCACCCCCCATGCTAGGAGATAGTAACAAAGTAACATGGACAAAGATCCTACTACCTCTAACCAAAGACAAACTCATATTGATATAACCAAACAAATGAACTAACAAGTACAACTCATTCACCATACAAGTACGAATCAAGTACAACTCAAGTACAATACAAGTACAAATCAATTACAACTCCAACATCACTGACATAGGTCACATTGCTTCCAGACATAAAGTAAATCAGGTATGTTTAGAGAACCATACACATAAAACAATTAACAACAGTTGTCTTAGATAGAGTGTCATCGCAAGGTTTGTCATGAGATCTCCTTTGGGCATTCTTCATAGGCTCCGGCACAAGTAATCCTGGTGGCCTCAACCGAATCCCGACATTCATACTCACTCAAGTGGAATCAACTACCTCTCGCAAGAACAAGATAGTTGATCTTGCCATTCTAGACCTTCTCACTCATCCCAAGTCTAAACAAGCCCTTGTGTCTATGAGTGAGGTAAAATTATCTTGATTAGTGAGAAGTTAGTCCTAATCTTCTAAGTACATTATTTTAATTATCACTTGTTTAAATCACTCCTAAAGGTTACCCGGTTTACCACTTTGGGCTCCGGCCCCTATCAAAAGCCACTCTTCTAATGGACAACACACACCCAAACAATCCACCAAGGGAAACACAAGTGCATACCAATTAGGCATCATAATCCACTCCAACACAAGGAGGATACAAATAATAGAAACTCATTCCAAACATCTTGGAGGCAACAATCACATAGTCCACTCCTTTCATAGGAGGCAACAAGATGAAACCACATAACAAGGTCACTCCATACAAGGAGACATGGATCCCATAATCCGCTCCTAAACCAAGGAGGTGCAACCATCCCCGTTCGTGAAAACCGGGTAAAACTGAAAAGACGCCATGCACTACCCAAGGGAAAACAACTGGATGGCATAAAGATTCAACAACCCTTATCCTCTAAGTTCTTATGGAAGACTTATAATTTAGGACTAACACTAAATCCCAAAACCAACAATGCAACTTGACGACATAGCAACAAAAGCATTTAAGTCATTAATCAAATCTAATATTTGGATTTCCTAAATCCATACTCATTTAATAGGTAGTGTTGACAAAGTCAAAAACACGATAACTAGATCATCTAAAATAATCATAACCCCTATTTCCCTTTTTATTATTGGAAATCTAAAACAAATAAACTTACTTCCCTTTACCGAACACAGAGAATTAGATCCTTTAAGATAATCATGAGGAAGATACTACTTTTGGATATACTAAATCCATATCTCTTTCATAATCCAATCACAATGATTCAATTAATCTAAATAGAAATTAATAAATAACATAATTGATTGCCTCATCAATAAAACAACTTCTTAATTTACTTTTAAATCGACACAAATCCATGCAAGTAAACTCTTTCCATTTCCTAACCAAATCTTACGTCTCATTCAATATTCTATTTAAAACATTCAGTCACTTTAATATAATAACATATTGTTTCTCACAATTAAATTTTAAATTATGCATTCTTTAAATCAAATATTTAACTCCTTCAATTAAACTTAAACATGCCATTTTAAAATAAACAATAATTTCTCCATATGTTTATAATTTTAATTCCACTAATCTAATATACAAATTTTATTTAAAATAATATAAATAAATATAATACTTTAATATTATAAATTATAATATAAAATATTATTTAAATAATATTTTAATATTATAATAACAATACATAAAATATTAATATTTATAAATATCAATTTATTATTATTTTATTTTCATATCAGTCATGGGAAAATAACTTAACAGCAGTCTCATGTTTCAAGCATAACTCAAAAACTACGATCTAGGTATTTACGATTTTTTGACAGGGATAAGAAAATTTCAAAATGCAAAAACCCTTTAAATTTCCTGACAACCCAGTTTGTGAAAGTGAAGTTATAGGTGACGCAACCAGACCATTTTACCATAAAAAATATAACTATACTGCAGATTTTAAAATCTGTTTTTTTAATAATAACCAAAAGGTTTTATTTTCTAAAAACATTCTAAATGCATTGTTCAATCTCTATGTTTGATTTCAATAACAATAAAATCGATTTCCCCAAATAATTTAAATTCAACTGAGGTTTTCACAATTTTCACTCAAAAATTTTCACAAGCAAAGGCTGTAAATTCATTTAATTCTTTTCTCCTAATATCAAATTTGTTTTATAAAATAGATTTAACAAACAAATCTTTAATCACTACTATTTAAAAAAAAACAATCAAGAACAATAAAACACAAAGAGGAAAACCTAGTACAAGAAGCTACAGGAATAGATGAATTTCTGATACAAGCCTCCTCCAAAGATTTCCTGAATTTTCTTCAATCCTCCAATGAATCCAATCCAAAACCAACAAATGCAAACAATCTTTCCTTCAATCAATTCTACAATCAAAATTTCTTCAAACCCTTGTGCAAATTTTCCAAAATTTCTTCCCCGCTGTAAAAATGTATTTTTCCTAAAAGACTTTTTCTACCCTAAAATTAAAACATGTATTCCTTATAAATCAAAAATACCTAATTCAACCCTAATTCACATTACATGCAAATTAGATATTTCAATTTCAATTTCAATTTCACTTTTCGAAAACCCACTTTCAATTTAAAATGCAATTTCAAATACTAAATTAATTTCCAAAGTTACAACTAAGTTCCCAAATAAACATTTAATTACAATTTCTAATTTAATTCCCACATGTTGAAATTAAATTCCAAATTTAATTTTAATTCTTTTATTTCATTTCATTCTCTTGCATCACGTTTAATTAATTAATTTAATTATTTAATAACTAAATTCAACCCCATTGGATTAAATTTAATTAATTAAATAATTTAAATATAATTAATTAATTTAAATATAAACTTTTATCCACATTGCATTATTTAAATTAAATAACCATCAACATGATTTAAATACAATTATTCTAAATATCTATTTCTAAATCAAGAATTCTTCAGAATTAAATAACATTAAAGCAAGACAGACAATGACTCGACACACACAACTGACGACACACTAAGGCTAGGGTGTAAACTTGACACATGTTACCTAGCTACTATCTCCCATTCAACTTAACCATTGGATTGACACGCTCAAACCTGTGAAACCAGGTGGAGTCGATGTCATGTACCTGCGATCCTGCAACCAAGTAAACAACATCATACGATATATCCAGCATATAATACACACCGTGAAGAAGGAATTACGGATTCGCAGGGCGCTCGCAAGCAAGTGACGCGAACTCGTCCTCTTCACCCATACACTCATCAAAACTAACACTTCCATCATAATTCCAATAATCTCATAATAATATCTCACGCTAACTCTACAACATCATTAATCCATAATGCATGTGAAACAATAATCAGATAACTACATCCCATAATAATAGTTGTCACTGAATAGTAGCAATCAAAACATCATAACAAAATGTATCCAGTATCAAAGTAATTGCAACCAAACATAGCATAAAGCAACTTGAACAAGAATCAAAATGGAGGGGTATTACATACAAGTTATGTTTACCTTTTAAGTATTCAAAGGTGAGTGAGAAGATGAGATGGTTTGAATGTAGGTCATTTGATTAAGTTTTTGTATGACTTTGCTTTCAAACTACACTTTTCATTATATGATCATAATGTCCCTAATTTGGGCATGGTAAACTTGTTGAAGGATGTGCTAAGGGATCTTATATTTGAGTACTACATTGTCCATAAAATTAATTAAAAGTAATTTTTTAAAAGAAAACAACTTTTCATGTTTTAGAAGCATTTACTTTGATATAGTAACATGTATTTTATTTTTCAAATTTAAGGAAAAATATTTCATATGACTTTAGTTTTAAGATACTCTAGTAAACTTTGGAATTAATATTTTATTGTACTTGTGATTAAATTCTTAAAATTTACATAATAAAATAATAACTACCTCTTTATTAATTTTTTTGTAAGGATTTATGGGGTGCTATTAGCATTTTGAGTATTGATCATAAATATATTGTCTTTCGTTATATTTTAATCTTATTATCTACCTTTTCTATTATAAAAAATGTAAAATTTAGAACCCTTGTTCTCGTTTAAGTTAAAAAATATTACTAAAAGTGAATTAGTTGTTAGTAATCTACCATCATAGAATTAAACTAATGGTTCAATACAAATTCATGAATCTTGTCATAAATAACTATATTTTACATAAATTAGTTTTAAAATATTCTAATTTTATTGATCTATTCAGTTAATGATAATACATATTCATATTACTAGCATAGAATTTATCCTCATCAATGTCCATTACACAATTACAAACCTACAAACATAAAAAATAGTGGATGATATAAGAAATCCAAACAAATTTTCTTTATATAAATACATCTTTAACATTGTAATCTAAAAAAACGAAAAGGTTTTATTGGTTAATATAGAAATACTACATTTTAGATAAATCATTATCTATAAAATAATAATTTTACTAAAGATAAATTAAATTAATTTTCCAATGTTTAGTATCTCATTGCCATTTCCAAAGTAGATTATACTCTCCATTCTTATTATATATCTAGTTCATACCAAAATTGTTCGCATCGACTTTCATATATCTTAACCCAAAAAATGATGAGCTATAATTGATAATTTGGAAGAATCACATTAATTGTGAAGATGAGAAAGTGTTGGGGATATAGATATGACAATATGCATGGCTTTCTTAGATTGAATATCAATCCCCAGGCTCACACACCATGACTGATCATATCCAAATTTATTTTTAGCACATTTTATTAAGTTTCCAAAACCTTGAAATGACCTTCAAAAACAAACAAAACCACTCTTACAAGATTACAATGACTGATTCTAAGTAGCGTTTACATATCCCTTCCCAAAAAATCTCATGTATCTTCTTCCTTTTTAGATTATGTTAGAGATGTTGCTTAAAAAACTTCATTTTATAACAATTTTTTGAAGAATTGAAAGAGATAAACAAAATATATATACATTACCAAAATAATTTACATGATATATTTTTGGTAGTTCTAGTATTAAAAATTTTTAAACCATCACTTGAATATAAGAAAAGAAGACCACAACATGCACATTTGGCAAAGAAAAGTGTCACTATACACACAACATCCCCTTTTCCATCAAGACATCAAGTTGATTGAGTAGGAATTAACATACCACATAAAGGTCTTAAGAAGGAGCATGTGAGAAATTTAAATGGTCATTTTCAAATATGATATCAAATGTATATTTATTTCCAAGGGCAGGCCCATTTCTCCATCCAAAAAGGCTATGAATAAATTGTGATTGAAAGTATATATCCCTTGAACATGGAGATGGTATGCTCGATTCCTTTAGCAAAATTCGGTTTCTCTTGCAAGGAAATAATAATATCAAGAGTCATGTTTATTTCATTCACGGAAGGGCTCGATTTAATTAGCACCATCACTTATATGGGAATTGTGATGTATTTTTATAAAATCAATGCCATCATAAATCTATTTCAATAGAAGATGACTTCAACATCCATGTTGCTAGATCATAACTTTATTCTATTTTGAGGCTATCTTCAATTACCTTAAAATAGTTTATTTTATTTTTAATGGGAATATAATAGAAAGGTTTTCTACTAGTCCCAATATAAATGTAAAACTCTTTCACTATTCTATCAACATGCCCCTCATTTTGGCTAGTCTAACAATAACTCCTCTCAAGTTGTTATACTCTACAAGACTCAACATCTTCCATTAATATATGTTGAATAGTTTGTAAAATGATATGTAATACCCCTTTGTTTTGGCTCTTTGCTTGGACAATGTTCTTTGCTATGTTTTATTTTCTAGATATTCAGATATTTTATTATATTTTATCATGTTGTGTGTTATTTGTTCGCTATTTATAGAGTGACGTATACTATTTGCGGTGGTGTGTTGTACCTCCTTTGATTCTTTATTTGACATGCTTTGATTAGTGTAATAATGTTAGTTTTCTATAACATGATTATTGCATATGAGTAATTTAATTATGATGGAATTATCAGTTCGTGATGAGTGTATTGGTGAAGGGGATGAGATTGCATCACTCGCTTGTGAGCGCCCTATGATTCTGTGATTTCCTCTTCACGATGTGTTTTATGATGATGTGTATATACATGTGCTTTTGATATCTTGTTTATAGGTTTGCAAGTACAAGACATTGACTCCACCTGGCTTCACAGGTTTGATCATTTCGACCCAATAGTAAATTTGATTGGGAGATACTAGCTAGGTTACTTGTGCCAGGTCTACACCCTAGCCACAGTGTGACGTCAGTCCATGTTCAGTATGTTTGATTTCCATGTCCACGTTTGCCTTGTTAATTATTTTTGAAAAGTTAAGCAACATGTACATGGCGTTGTACCCTTCAAAACGAGCCATAAGGGCCAAAAAGGAACTAGACTAAACAAAAAACATTAAAGGAAAAAAAAACACAGAAACAACCCAAAGGCAACACAACAACCGCAGAGCAACAACCGATAGACAGGCACAGGGAGCAGCTAATTGGCGTTGTCCCAATTTTTAATCACGAGATCCACTACCTCATCACCCACCCAATATTTATTCTCTTGGTTGTTGTTCCCCTCCAGCTCCTCCTTTATAGCATTAGACAGGGTGCTCGTGAAAAAATGACCCAACTTCATGGTGAAGCGGGTTAACCCCCAAAACCTTTTTTCAAGAGTGTCCATTCTCTTCACCACATCGCATGATTCCACCCCAACATCCATAGTCCCCTGAACCTCTCCAGGCTCATCCACCAGGGGATGTGAAGAGTGAGAGGCAGAGCCATCAATAGGAAGCTTGTTGTCCACCGGAGTAAACTGGGGCCTCTCCACATTTTCTTCCTCCTCATCTTCAGATTCTTCTTCCTTGTAACCTTTGCTGTCAGACTGCTCCTCCTCAGAGTCTTTAATAATTAGCCTCTTCTTGTGGTTCTTGGCTAGCCTCTTGGATCTCCTCCTAGCATTTTCCCCTCCAGTCATCTTTGTGGTCCCCACAATCATATCCCCTTTGGAGTCTTTCCTAACAACATTCTTTCCCTTGGCATCCTTAGCAGTCGGAGCCAACGTGCATTTATCCTTACCTTTTTTGGTTGAAGTGGCCTTGTAGGCTGAGTCAGCCTGAGTGGATTTTAGCTCACATATTCCTTCCACCACACTGGCATGGGCCTTGCCTAGCCCACCCTTAAGTTTTTTGGTGGAAAATTTGGCTTTAGGATTCCCCACAATGCCCGAATTGGACTTCCGAGGAGGGCTCTTGGATTCAGCCGAAGAAATATGTACAGTTGAAAGGGGTTCAATTTTCTCAATGTGAATAGCAGTGATGGCTTTAGGTAGACAGAGAGCAAGATGAAAGTGATGTAGTTTCAGGATAAGCCCCTGATGGAGCGGGAGTGGTAGGAGATCACAGGGGTTATGGTTGGTTGACTCTTTGCACTTGTCAATAGAGCTTTCAAGGTCCATTAAAAGAAAAAATGGGAAATTGAGCAACATCTTATGTTTAAGGTGATTTAACAGAGGGAAATGGTAAAATAAATAGGTTTTAAATCTACCTTCCAATGTAACATACTTCATCAGCACCATGCACACCTGGTCCCAGGACTTCGGGAGTGCATTTCTCTCAAACCCCGCCTGGTTCTGCACCGGGGCCTCCTCACCTCTGAAAAAGGATTTTAAGCTTTCATGGTCCAAGTTTTTTGTATGTTTAGGGTATTTTTTCCCAAAACACAACAAACTCATAGCCTACGCAATAACTTCCTCTTTGATTTCAAATAATATAACACCAATGGAAACCCTTATGTCCTTCCACGAACTGGCAAACTGACCTAATAAGATAGGATCATGGCCGACCAAGCACTCCATGAGCGGAGAAATTCCATCCTCCAAACAAATGTGTCTGACCAAAGGTTTGTTCTAAAACTCCTTGCAGTTGTCAGGTTCAGTCCTAACCCGCTCACCACCCATACTACCAACCTGCACAGAAAACTCAAAAAATTACAAAAAATACCAATTGCAGTAGCCGCAAATAATAATCACAATGTGATAGTTAAGGCAAGGAATACAGTGGAGGATAATAAAACCTGTGTACAGGTCGCACGCGTGAAGAGGAAAATCACCATAGGGTGATTTGACATAAAATTTAATGAATTTATGATTACGGCCAAGAAGGCAAGAGTTGGCAGAGATGTAGGGAATGCACAAAAAACCATGCGGAAAGGCCGAAAAACTAAAATTAGAAACCATTTGAATGAAGCTAAAGGGGTCCCTCACTAAACTAACCGGCTCGAAGCCCCTAGAAGGAGGCCAATTCCCATCATAAATAGTCGAATCGTTATAAATACAATCACACCTCCAGATGCAAGGAGGAGATAAAACAAGAAATCCAACAATTCCCAAGAGAATAGATCGCCTAGTACGGCTCCATAGATATAATGAAGTCACGTCCTTCCATCTATTCATCATCAGGCCACCAAAATTATACTTATAACCATATTTTAAATCCCAACCCCACCACCTCATCGTAACCTTAGAACCCGACCCCATTTGCCATGTCCAAAGGACATACACGTGGATCCTCCTTTCCGTGCCCCACACACGCAAATCTTTTCCAGGAAACCTCCACCTGTACTCCATTCCAATGTTGACACTCATCCACCAGATCTCCATAAAAATCCAGTGGGCCCCCCATTCAGCTCCCATCATCCAAAGATTAATAATCATTGCAAACCATGGTAGCCTTGTTCCCGCACTATTAAAGCTCGAATATTTGGTGGAAGCCTTTCCTTTTTCCACCAAAATTTAGCTGAATCCCAACCCAAGCCAAGATTAGCCAATGCATCCACCACATGGTTTCGTTCTCTAAAGATATGAGTCACCTTCTTATCCCTAAATTTGGATAAAAGGAAGCTAACATCTAACAAAATGTCCTTAGTATTCCAACCAATTAATGTGTCTAGATTCACAACATCCGTCACTGACTTGAAGTCTCCTTCAATGTGGAGATAAACAATCCTCAAAGAAACAACAATTTTGAAGCCGATTAGCAATGCATGAGCTTCCGCCACTAAAGCCGACTGAAACCCAATACCTCCAGCAAATCCCGCCACCAGAGCTCCCATAGAATCTCTGATAACTCCACCAATACTTTCCCTTCTTAGGTTGCCCTTAGCAGCCCTGTCAAAATTAAGTTTAAACCATCCTCTATCCAGAGGCTACCATTTAGTATTTTTCCTAGCTAAAAATTTTGAATTATCAAAGGAGTTAGCCTTTAAATCCTGGTGTCATTCCTTAGCCATTTTTATTTCATAATCCATAGGCCCCATCTTCGGGAGTTTCCCATTAAAAAGAAAGATATTCTCCTCAATGAGCCTAACTCCAATGCCAAACACCTCCTTGGGACTCCTCTCAATATTCCTGAAAACCCTGTTACTCCTCTCCTTCCATAAACACCAACCTAAGATAGGGGGACCTGCTTCCAAATTTCACCAAGCAGAGGGCGGAAAAATGGGTCATACCAACCCAAAATAAATGATAAAAGATCCTTGCTGATAACCCAGGGGACATCAATTTTCTCAAAAGCCATCCCCCAAACTTCAGCAGCATACAAGTAATGTAATAAAAGGTGACTGATAGTTTACTCCCCTTCCTTGCAAAGGAAACATCTATTAGGGAAACAAAAACCCCAAATCCTCAGATTGTCTTGGGTTAGAATCTTATTATGACAGGCTGTCCACCAGAAAAAAATAATTTTAGGGATCATGTGATGATTCCAAACCTTCTTCCAAGGTTCCACAACAAAATTTTCATTAGTCAGCAGTCTATAAGCTGACCGCACAAAGAGATCCCCATGTTTATCTAAAGTCCAAAAAAACTCATCCTCCCTGTCATAGGAAGGAAACTTGACGCTGGAGAGAATCACCTGAAAGGATCGAGCTAGGCGGAAAATGTCATGAGAATGGGGGAAAAAAAGGGTAAGATCCTTAAAAATCCTAGCTCTGGGAGGTCCAGACGCATAGTCATTGATATGTATGCCAAAGAATCTTTGAGCCGCTCCCATCACCGCCCCAAAGCCGGAGCAAGCTAGAGAGGAGTCAATTAGCCAAGTATCTTCCCAGAACCTGATTTTAACCCCATTTACCATTTTCCATTTAATCCCTTTCTTTAGTAGGCCTTGTATGTTACAAATTCTCCTCTAGACAGTAGAGCCTTGGGGGTGAGGTTCTGAAAGACAATCAATCAATGGCATGTTTTGGAGATATTTGGCATTCAAAATTTTACACCAGTCCTTAGTGTTCCTTAACTGGTTCCAACCAACCTTGGCCATTAAAGCCCTATTAGAGTTGACAATCTTCCTAATTCCAAGCCCACCACAATTTTTATCCTAGCAGACCTTTTACCATTTCACGGAAGCGAGTTTATTTTTTTCTCAGTACCGGACCAAAGGAAATTCCTTTGAATTCTTTCAAAATTATCAGCAATGTACTTAGGCATCTTAAAAATGGATAGAAAGTAAGTGGGGATACCTTGGATAGCCGCAGTGATAAGTTGGAGTTTTCTAGCATGGCTTAGCAAAGAGCCCTTCCACCTAGCCAACTTCCTTTGAATCCTTTCGAGAATCGAATTCCAGAACTCCATGGGAACCTCCTTAACCATGAGGGGGAGCCCAAGATACACCAACGGGAGAGAATCACCAACATATCCCAGAATAGCAGTCACCCTATTTTTCAAATTGGGCATGCAATTAAAGAAATAAATCTTGCTTTTATTATAATTGATGCTTTGACCAGAGCAAGAGGCATAGTTGTTAAGACAAGATTTCCATTTCCTAGCTTCCAACATAGAGGTCTTCCCAAATAGAAAGGTGTCATCCATAAATTGTTGCACAACAATCGGATTTAGAGAGGAAGTCGCTCTAACACCCGTAACGGAGCCCTCTGACAACAGACCTGTGAAATTCCTACTGAGCACATCAACAATCATAATGAAAAGATAGGGGGGACAAAGGGTCTCCTTGTCTGAGCCCTCTACCAATAGAGAAGAACCCACAGGGGGATCCATTAATCATAACCGAGCACTTGACAGTACTAACACATTCCATAATGAGTTTGATGACTGAACTGTTAAAGCCAAATTTAGCCAAGACCTTCGAGATGAAGTCTCATAACACTTTATCATAAGCTTTGGAAATTTCAAGCTTGAGAGCCATCCCCGCATTGTTACATCTATCCATTGAGTGGAGCAGTTCATGGGTTGTCAAAGTGGCATCAAGAATGTGTCGCCCAAGGACAAACCCCTTTTGAGTGTGACTAATATTTTTTTTCAAAAGAGGTTTCATGCGGTTAACAAGGATCTTAGAAATGATCTTATAAAAGGTGTTGCAAAGACTAATAGGGCGGAAGTTAGTCATAGAAAGAGACTCACTTATCTTTGGGATAAGAGCAATGAAAGTGTGGTTCAATTGTTTGAGGATCCTACCAGATTTGAAAAAGTCCCTGGCCGCAAGCACAAGGTTCCCACCCACAGTATCCTAGAATATCTGAAAGAAAGTAGAAGGAAAAACGTCAGGCCCCGAGGCTTTGAGAGCCCCCATGCTAAAGGTATCCAAATGAAATTCTTCCATGGAAACAATCCTAAGGATTCCCAAATTATCTTCTTGAGAGATGGAGGCAGGGAGATGTTGGAGAATCTTACATTCCAAAGCCAGGTTGGGCACCTCAGCAAGGGCCGAAAATTCCTCCTTGAAATAATTGACTACACAGATCCCAATTTGAGCTTGATTTGAAATCACCTCCCCAGTGGCATTTATCAATTTAGAAATTTGATTCCTTTTCTTGTGTTTGATGGCAAAAATCTGAAAAAAGGAGGTGTTCCTATCTCCTTCCTTCACCCATTGGACCCTAGACTTTTGCTTCCAAAAGACCTCATATTTTAAGACCCGTTCCCATTCCATTCTAGCTTCCCATTCCTAGATGTGAGTTCGCTGATTGTCATCACCCTCA
This sequence comes from Sequoiadendron giganteum, assembly GCA_007115665.2. Lineage (NCBI taxonomy): Eukaryota > Viridiplantae > Streptophyta > Pinopsida > Cupressales > Cupressaceae > Sequoiadendron > Sequoiadendron giganteum. Next base: position 611,288,885 of record CM021100.1, on the reverse strand, counting down.
TCCATATTATTCTGTAAGGTCCTCAACTTTCCCTCAAGTAGTTTTTTCCTTTGAAAACATCCCCAAACACATTCTTGTTCCATCCTTTAACCATCAGTTTAATATGTTTAAGTTTAAAGCAAATCCTAAACATAGGGGATCCTTGGACAGGAATATTCCACCATTCAGCAATTTTTTTTTGAAATCGGGATGATTGTTCCACATTATTTCAAAGCGAAAAGGATAGGGACCAACAGCAGGACGAATATTAGTGGTCAGCAGAAGAGGATTATGGTCTGAGACAGTCCTAGGTAAAGTTATCAGGTTGGCATCTAAGACATTAGTCCAATGAGGAGAGCAGAGGAAGTGGTCAAGCCGAACTTGAATCAGGTCACCACCAACCTGTCTATTAGACCAAGTGAAATTTTGGCCCAGGAGCTCAATATCAACTAAACTCGAAGAATTCCAAAAATTAGCCAGGTCTGACATGTTGTCAGTGTAATCCAGGAGGCCACCACTTTTCTCAGACGGAAACAAGGGAGAGTTAAAATCTCCAACAACAAGCCAACAACCTCCCTTATTCAGATTAATCTTAGCCACCATGTTATTCCACAAAATACTCATCGAGTTCCTTTGATTAGGAGCATATATATTAACTATAGACCAAGATTCTCCAAGAAAAGAGAACGAAACCCCTATACTATTTTTACAATGAAAAATTTTAGAACCCTGCAGACAAGATGGGTTCCAAAGCACAGCAAAACCGCCCTGAAGCCTTGTCAATTGTTATTCATTTATGAAAGGTTTATTTTATGGAAATTAATGTTAAATTAAGGCTTTTAATGATTTTAGTATTTATTTAACTAATTTTAAATAATATTTACGGAAGCTTTTTATTTTATTTAATTAATTAAATTAAATTTATTTGGTAAAGTAATTTAATCCTTGTGATTAAATTTATTTTATTAAGTAAATAAATTAATTGATTAAATTTATTTATTAAGCAAATAGATTAATTGATTAAATTTATTAAAATGTGGTTTGAAATTATTAAAATACAAAAATGACTTGTAAATGCTTTAGAGAAAATATATGTGTGTTGTTTAGAAGATATTTTTAATTTGACATATGTGTGAGAAGAATTTATGAATCACTCTTGTTGAGAAATTATTCTCAGAGAGAATATTTTCCAAAACTGAGTGAGGTAAGAGGTTACTTCACGGGAATGGCAAGAGGGATATTTTTTAGAAATTGTTTGGTGGAAAATTGAAAAGAGGTTCTAGGGAAATATTGTGGGCTCTATATTTTTGCATCTTTCTGGAAGTGGTTATTTTGGAAAAGGATTTATAAATTGAATTTTGAAGGTGAGGCTTTGCTCCAACCTTCATTTTTTCAAGCTTCAAGAAAATAGGTTTTTTTATTGTTTAAATTATTTAGTTGATTTAGAAAATATTGTCTGTACAAAACTCAATTTTGTAGAAGCTTTGTTTAAATTGATTAAAAGAAATGGAAAGATTGTCTTGTAAGAAGATTTTGTATCTTTAGTAAAAGTTTTTAGTTGTTTTTGAAAATTGTAAGGCTTCTTTATTTGTAGATTTACCGTGATTAATTTAGTGCCTCTATACGAAAATTTTATAGTGAAATTAGAGAGCCTCTATGAAATTGATATTTTAAACAATGGAAAAACCCAGAGGGAAACATTATAAGATTTAGGAAATTTATTGAAATCTGTTGTGTAGAAAATTATTGAAAGCTTATGTGTAGAAAATTGTTAAAAGCCTTTATAGGGAATTGAGTTTAAATAATAGAAAATTCCAAAGGAAACAATAGAGATATTAGAAGTCTTATGTGGAATTTGGGTTGTTTCGGAAATTTGCATAATTTTGCTTGTAGAAGGTTTTTGAAAAAAAAATTCCCAATTTATTTATGGAATTGTAATATTTTAATATATATAATATATACATATATGCATATATATATAATTATATATACAAATTCAGATATACTTATACTATATATATGTTTATATATTTTTTTAAAAATGATATTGAACGGTGACGTACGACAGTGTATTATTATCCATTGTTTTTATATTAGTCATACGAAATTCGTATTTATTAAGACCGAATTCATAGGTTTATGTTTTGCATCGTTATTTTTATTATATGTAAAGGGAGGTTGGGGAGGATCTACCTCCCCATCGCCGCCCCCTTAAGGGAGCGACGATGGGGGGGTCCCTCCCTTAATATGGTTGCGCCAAAGGGATGGGGAGAGGGTTGGTTGTATACAACCGTCCCTCCCCATTTATTATGTGATACATTTCATATATGCAAACAACAAACTTTGTATTCAGTCAGATTTTGATTCATATGTTTTATTTGATAATTAATATATATAAGATATATATATATATATTATATTTAATATATATTTATTTATTTGGAAATTGTTTATTAATTTTTTTTATTTTGATTAAAATAATATATTTATTTTGTAATATATATTATTATATATTTAATGTATATATAATGGATTATATATATAATTAAATATATAGTTATATATGTGATTTGTATATATTGCATGTGTATATACTATATTTCATTGCATGCAATTTTGTGCAAATGGAGATTTATAAAGGAATAATTTATATGCATGGCTTAATTTATTAGAGAAATGGATATTTTTAGTAAATTGGGGAAAATTATTATTTTACTAAACAATCATGGAAATGAAGTTTAGTTAGTTGGATTTTCACCTTCATCTAAATAAGGGTCTCTAATTTAGTTAGATAAATTGAGTAACTTGTTTTAGTATTCCTTTTTATCACTGAATGTGAATGGATTTAAGAAATCCAAATAATAGATTAAATTCATGTCTCGATTGTTCTTTTGCAACTATTTCTTCTAGTTCCATTTTGGGAAATAGCTTAAGTGTGTCTTTAATATGTAAGTCTTCTAGAGGTTCTTTATTGGATGGGGGTTGTTGTATTGTGATGTCAACCATTTGTATTTCCCTTGGGTAGTGCATGGAGTCATGTCGGTGATTTACCCGGTTTCCACGAATGAGGATTTGTGCCTCCTTTGTTAGGAGTGGATTGTGTGATTTGTTGCCTCCAAGTGTTTGGAGTGGGTTTTGTTATATGTTGCCTCCTAGGAATGGAGTGGTCATGTTATCTAGTTTTTATGCACTATGGTACCCTTGGTGACTGGTTTGTTTGGTATGTTTTCAACTAGAAGAGTGGCTTTTGTTAGGGGCCAGAGCCCTTAAGATGTAAGATTGGGTAACCTTCACAGGTAGTTTAATCAAGCAATAAATTAATTAATATACTTAGGATATTTGGTAGTATTCCACATTAAACAAGATAAGTTAGCCTCACTCATAGACGCAAGTGCTTTTTTAGGCTTGGGATGAGTGGGAAGTTCTGGAATGGCAAGATCATCTACCTTGTCTTTACGAGGATTTTTTGATTCTGCATGAGTAAGTATGAGGGTCGAGGGTCGGTTGAGGTCTCCAGGATATCCCTTGATAAGGGTTGAGGCCTATGAAGATCTACAGTGGGTAACTCATGATGAGTTGTGTGATGACACTTTGTCTAGGACAATGATTGGTACATGGTTTTATGTGTATGGTACTCTTAACATACTTGATTGGTTATAAGTTTGGAAGTAATGTGACCCATGTCAGTGTTGTAATGTTGTACTTTTGGTTGTATGGTTCATGTGATTAGTATGAGTCAGTATGAGTCAACCTGTGACTAGAGGTTGTAGTATTGGCCATGTTACCTTGTTACTATCTCCTAGCATGGGGGGTGGGTCTATGGATACCACTTTGTTGGGAGGAATGTGCACCCTATGTCGTCGGGTCCTCCTTGATCTTCAGTTCATGATGGTGAGATTTCTAGTTGGAGAGCTTGTGGTTTCCTATATTCATTTCATGCTTTGTTATTATTTCAGTTAGATCTTGTAATTATTACCCCTCATTTGTATTCAAGGTGGATAATTGTATATGTAATCACATTTATATGTTGTACCTCATTTAGGGAATGAGAGATGTAATCCTATTTGCTAAAATTAATATTATTGGAATCTTATTGTATATCTTATGTTATGATGTAATTTATCATGAATGGAATGTATAAGTACTTAATTCCTTAAGTAATTAAAATACTATGGATTTAATTATGATGTATGTATGGGTTTAAAGTAATCTCAGTCTCACAGCCTTAGAGGTTGTTGGCAATAGGAAGTGAAGTTGTATGTTAATTTTACTTTTTTTTTAAATGTGTGCTTAAGTAGTTAATTGCAACTTCCTCTAGGGTTATGTGGCAGGGCATTACATGATAAACAAAATGCTTGTAAAGTAAATAAAAATATATGACATGTAATCAATTTTTATAATAATGTGATTCAAGATAGTAATATAAAATATGTTATATAGTTTACATAAAAAAAAATTATATTCAACAAAATAGATTACTAAATGATATAAAATAAAACAAAAATATTTGATACCATGTTAGATTCATAATAAACTAAAACATACACAAAACCTAGTGGAAGAAATAGATTAAATAAAATATTATAACAATGATACAAAATCAAAACAAAATAATTGAATTATTCCAACAAGAAAAAAATAAAAATTACTTGATATGAGAGTTCAAAAGCATGAATGAATTATAAGCTAGAGAAGTAGATAGAAACATACAAAAAGGGGGGAGGCAAGACCAACCAAAGATAAAAGTAATTCCTACTACACAAAAATAAGAAACAATTACATTCATAAAATATGGCATCTACCCTTAAATATTATGAACCAATCACTAAAAATAAGAAAACTAAAGTAGTTGTTTAGGAAAATACATAATATCTAGTTGAGGAAAATAAAAAACCCACCCTAAGCGAGAGGGGTCTATAGTGGGCCACCCTAACTTCACGCTTCTTAAAGTCTTATGTGAAAATTTCAAATCACTCCCAAATTTGTACAACTTATTTGGCTTGTCCCCTGCTTATAAAAAATGGTTTCAAAGTCACATCATCAAATATGATGCCGCATCAACATGCTTTTTGTCAAGGTATCCAAAAAGGCCCAAAAAAAGGTGAGACCGATAGTGGGTCACTAAGTCATGTATTATTGGTGTGCTAATGTGGCATCACATGATTTTTTAGTTTGTGTACTATATAGATAAAAATATTTTTCAATTGGATATTACGTGTAAGTTTATTGGATATGAAGCCCACTCAGACCTACTTCTATACCCACCATTGGACCCCTACTCATTATGGGCCCTTTTCCCTTAACAGTCTCACACTTAATTTTTTTGTTGAAAGCTTAGTTGGAGTAATAACAAAATAGATCCATCATCTCATTGTTAATTTCATCATTATTTGAGAACCTATGCACAAGAAATTTCTATCACTCTTCAAATTATCCAAGGATAATCACATGTTGTTTACCCAACTCCAAGAATATTATTGAACTAATGAGACCCAAATTTGTAAAACTATTCAATCATCTTACTGAAAATATCAACTCAACTTTGAGACCATCTTTAAAAATTCTCTTGAGCTATTTCATTAAATCCATTAAAATTTATTGAGCTTATAGAAGCTCAAGATCAAGTGGTCAAGCTCTAAAATGTCATATGATAACCACTAGAAAAATCTAGAAAGGCTTCATCAGGAAAATTGTTCTATGTTCTCCAACTCCTCTCTTGCAACAAGTAGTGATTGATGAGACTAACATGGGAAGACATTTTTGACAAAATGATATTGAAAAAAAATATCAAGGGAATATTCAAAGGAACAACATAAACAATCGTTTCATATTACCTCGTCCACTTGAAAAAATTGCATTCAAAGCACTTATTGAATTTAGCTTAAACATATTTTATTCCTTCCCTATGATAGATGAGCACAATGTTATAAGTTGTCCAAAGATGCATCACATGATGCAGCTCGTAGCTTCCTTTAAATCAAATAATCAAAGTTTCTTGAGTAACCTATAGTGTTTTAATGATGAATTTGATGGAAAATATATGATTGGGTGTTTTCAAAATAGATTTCTCCATATTAATAAAGTGAATATTTTAATGACCACCCACCCGTGGAGTCAAAAAGTACAATGACGAAAGTGTTTGAAGAGGATTGTTGGAAGGAGATTCCAATGCTAACTTATTTTTAAAAGCCTAGTTTTTCTCCTTCGTGCATAAGCATTGATAATGAAGAGTTGAATTTTCTATTTACCATACAAGAATTGGTTAATTTCCATAGTAAAAAAAAATGTTCATATTAGGACAAGAAGCAAGTGCGTATCACTTATTTGCTGAAAAAGATAGCATCTTAAAAGTATTTATTGAAATAAATGATGATCTAGTTATTCATATTGAGATGAAATTAATATATTTCATAATGAATGAAGGCACATTAAATTATTCTTCTTCACATTCGAGGGACTCATTAATGGACCTACATTAAATAAGGTGTAAGAAAAAAATATAGTTAGATGGCTTGAAAAATCTTTAGTTTAAGGATGATGCATCTATATAAGCCTATATTGATACAAAGGCATGCATGGAAGACTCACAACTAGACCTATATAATTTCCTATAATATTTTGAGAGTGATTCATCCATTTAAGACATGATGAGCTTCTTTTCAAGTTTTAACTTATTGCCATCTTCATCTTCTACTAGAAACGCCAAAAAATAACAAGAGGTTAAGAATTTGATGATTTTTGGTAGGCTAGAAATGAGAAGAATCCTAGTGAGTGGAAACAACTTCTTACACTAATCTAAGTAGGGGAGAGATACAAAAAAAATATTTCTAACACCTTATATAGTTACAGCAAGAGAAACACATAGAAAAGATAATATAGAACAAGTACACATAAACAACAAACACCAAATATACGTGGGAAAAACCCTTTCGAGTAAAAAACTGCACCCTCCAAAAGCACAATACTACTATATTACTTCAAGTAAGAATTACAATGCATCTCCAAGTACAAAGCTTCTTCAACAAGTGTTTCAAAACAAACACCTATGTTGGAGTGAGTCCAACAACACTTTGTTACCTACAAACAAACTATGCATTCTACAATGCAAGGTATTAAATATATAGAGAGATACAAGCTATAAGAAGTATCTAGAAGAGGATGGGAATCCAAATCCACATGACACAATATCCCACGTCATAGTCATGCATTTGGACACTTGTACAATATTCCCTTACACCTCTTACAATTGTCATAACATGCAATATTCTCTCCTCAAGCTTGGGCATAAAAATATGCTAATAATAGCCTATGATAGATGCCTTACAACTATCATAATATCCATGTCATGAATCTTCTATAGAATCTACCATAAGATTTGTCATAACCAACCAAAATATTTGATTCTCTTATAGCCTATAATAACACAACTTGGGAACCAAATTTCTCCATGCACAAAGATGCCCTATGAAACACCATAGAATTTGTCATAAGTCAAAGATTCCAAAGTTGGATGCCTATGTTTATTTGGGATGATGATGTGTCATCTAGTCACCTCTAACAAGGATTCCACCCAATCGATGGGTCCCAATTGATGACATGACAATATAGGCAATTAAATAATACAAATAAAAAAAATACATTAAATTAATCATGTTAGGACTTTAAGGTTGAGACACCTTAATCCCAACATTCTCCCACATGTCAAAGACCTACCAAGAGTCATATGTAATCATCTTCTTAGGGTCCCAAGGCCCATGGAATCAAAACATCATCTAAAATTTTATGTGCTCAGTGGTTTTATCAGTGCATCTATAAAATTCGACAAAGTATCAAGCTTCTCTAAATTCGCCTTTCCATCTTCTAGCAAATCACAGAAAAAATGATATTGAACATTGATGTGCTATTTTTTTTGGCATGGAATGTCAGATTCTTTGCTAATAAAATGTCACTCTGACTATCACAACAAATAGCAATCTATCATGCATCTAAACCAATATCAGAACACAATCTCTTAAGACAAATGGATTTCTTATAAACATGAGTGGTTGTCATGTACTCTATTTTTGTTATGGAAAAATAAACTACAATCTCACTTGCTCATCCAACTAATAGAACCACCAAACATCATAAACATGTAACCACTAGTGGATCTTTTATCGTCATTGTCACCTACCCAAAATGAATCCACATACCCATAAATTCTCACAAAATGTTGAGATCCAATAGTATGACCATGAAAACACAAGGCATACTTGGAAGTGCCCCATAAATATATGGAAACTCTTTCAATTGCATCCCAATGTATCCGTCTAGGATTAGCCATAAAATGGCTAAGGACTTCCAGTGCTTCGACAATGTCTGGTCTCATACACACTATAGCATATATCAGACTACCAACTGCACTCACATATGGTAATATGGCCATTTCCTCCATCTTAGTAGGATATTTTGGACAATCATTCATAGAAAGCTTTGTCCTCTCCATCACAAGAACAACTAACTGTCTATAATCTACCATGCTAAATCTCTCCAACACTGAGTTCACATACTTTCCTTGGCTTAACCAAAGATTTATGTTATCTCTATCTCTTATGATCTCCATTCCCAGAATAAACCTAGTTGCACCTAGTTCTTTCATTTCAAACTATTCTGACAATTGAAACTTCAAATATAAAACCATAATTTTACCATTCCCAATAAACAACATATCATTTACATATAAGACAATAATGAGAATGCAACCGTTATCAAATTTATAATGCACACAATGGTCATTTTTTGATCTATAAAATCCCAATGGCAACACATATGTTTCAAACTTTTGGTACCACATTCTAAGAGATTGTTTCAAACCATAACGAGACTTCTTCAATTTTCAAACCAAATTTTTCTTACCTTTCTCAACGAAGTACTCTGGTTGTGACATGTAAATCTCTTCATTGAAGTTTATATGAAGGAATATTGTCTTCACATCCATCTATTCCACTTCTAGATCATACGTTGTTCCAAGTGATAATAGGAACCAAATAGATGTTACCTTCGCAATATGAGAGAATATCTCACCATAATCAATCCCCTCCACCTATGAAAACCCCTTAGCGACCAACCACGCCTTATGCTTCTCAAAACTACCATCAGGACCATAATTTTTCTTGAAAACCCATTTACAACCAATAGGTTTGTATCCAATAGACAAAGGTACCAAATCCCAAGTCTTGTTTTTCTTTAAAGCAACCATCTCCCCATCCATGGCTTCCATCTAGGAATTTGCATCACTCATACCCATAGCATCTCTAATAGTCCTAGGATCATTACTGTTAGCAATCAAAGAAAAATTGCAACTAGAATGCAATAATGAATAACCAAACCTTTTTGGTTTCCGCCTAACTCATGTAGACCTCCTCAAAAGCTAAGGTTGAGGTTCTTCTTCTTCTTCAAAACTTTATGAGTTGCTTGAGCTCTTGTAAGACCCCTCCATTTTGCTCTTTTGATCGAACAGTGTTATGTTTGGTTATGCCTTATTTTATGTTTGTACTTTGACTTGAACTCAATTGCTATTTGATCGTTATCTGTAAGTGATGCAAATGTTATATTTTGGTGTGATGGTGTAATTTTTTGATGTTATCATTATGAAATGCTTTGGATCAGCAATGTGAATAATTAAATTAATGATGTTTATGCTTTTGATCATATTAATGATGTTAGATTCATCAATTAGTATTATTGTATTGGTGAAGGGGACGGATCGCATCACTCGCTTGCGAGCGCCCTATGATTTCGAGATTTCCTCTTCACGGTGTGTATTTTATGTTGTTCATATTATATGTTGTTGTTACTTGATTTATAGGTTGATAGGTACAGTACATCGACTCCACCTGGTTTCACAGGTTGGAGTGTGTTCAATGCCCAACGGTATTTGATTGGGAGATAGTAGCTAGGTTTTTTGTGCCAAGTCGTCACCTTAGTCCTAGTATGTCGTTAGGTGTCTGTCAGGATGTGTTGCTTTGAATTTTGTTCCCTCTCTTCGTTATTTAATTTCAAGTTAGAAATGGATAATTAAATGGCTTAATGTATTTAAGTTGTGGATTAATTCGTTATGAGATTATGTTGAAATGTAATTTATTTTATTATTAATTTAATTTAATTTAATTAATAAATAATTTAATTGTTGATTAAATCTATTTATTAATTAATTAAATTATGATGTTGAAAGAATTTAATTTATTTATGTTAAAGATATTGTTATCGTTGTTGAAATTGAAAATTATGAAAATGAATTAAAAGTCAAATTAGAAGTTTGAATTCAAAAATTGAAGAAATTGAGATATTTTGCATTTTCTGTTTTCTGAAATTTATGAGGGTGGTTGTTGAAATTTTAGGGTTTTATCCTTATGTTGGAATTTTTCCTTCACAATTTGAAGAGCATGGAGTTTTGGGGAAAAATGGAAAATAGGGAAGAAAAGAGGATTTTGTTGTTTGTGGGTTATGGATTGAAATTGTGGAAAAAGGGTTGTTGATTTGTGGGGAAGAAGCTGGAATCTAAAGAAAGAATTTTTGCACCATTGTTAACCTTTCAAGCTTCTGGGTTCAGGTTCTCTTCTTGTTGAACTGGTTCATTTGGAATGGTTTCACAATTTAGTGTGTTGTTGAAAAATAATTATAAATTTTGTCTGATGTGCAAGAAAACCCATTTTAAATCTACCCTCAATACTTGGCACTGGTATTTAGAAATGAAAATTTATTCAAAAAAAAAAAAGAAAAATGGTGTTGTTGGCTGCAACTTATATTTTTAAAAATTATTTGGTCAATTAATTTTGAAAATCTCATATGTGGTTTTAAAAAAATGGGATATTTATATATTCTACTTTATGTATTTTTCATTTGAATTATGTTGTTAAAAGTTTCTTTATTTTTTTTTATTTTTTTTAAAAGAGAAACTCTTTCTGGGCGGATTAAATCCGCAGGTTTTTCCTTAAAGAATTTTTTTTGAAAAAAAATTAAAAAATAAATATTTATAATCTTTTGGGGGCTAGGGCTCAACCCACATCTGCCCCCATGGGAGGCGTTGTGGGGAGTCGCACCAACTGCCCCCACCGGCCTATGGTGGCTTGGCATCGTTGCCACCACAATGGTGGCTGGTTGTGCTAAGCACAGCCGAGCCACCCCTGTGGGGGCATCGGTGCACAGTCACCAGCCACCTCGTGGGGTCGACGTTGCCGCTGCCTGGTTCGGCCACCACTCTGCCCTACGCCCCACTCCAAACCCTCTGCTCCACCCTACGCCCTGCCAAAAACTCTCGCCGCCACTGAAAAAAAGTGTGGCCATGAAAACTCCGCCACCCCTGTCATAAATCTGTCACATGTGTATTCAAATCCGCGGCTAAAGAAAAACTGCGGCCAGAGAACGGTCAACGCCCTTGCCCTAAACGCAACACGTGACCTGAGGTCCGTGCAACCCAACTCTTAGGGTCGACGCGTGACCCGAGGCGAATGAGTGGCCTCTTGTTAAATATAATAAAATAAAATTAATTAATATTTATATATTCATTATTTTTATAATATATTAATTTAATATTAAGATATGAATATATTTTATATTATATTAATATATTATAAAATAATAATATATTTATATAGTGGATATGGTTATTTCCTTAATATATATATATATATTAAATGGGGAATTTAAATAATAGCATGATTATGTTACAATTGAGGAATTTGTTTGTAATAATATGTTAAATGGTCCAAATTTCGATATTATTTTAAAATGATATTTATTCTAGAATAAATATTTGATTTTAGAGTAATGGATGGGTAAACGGATTTTAAAGGGATAGATATATATATTGGAAAAGCAGGAATTGTTTTAAAATAATATGTGAAAGGGCGGATAGTGAATTTAAGAGAAAGGTGTTAAATTTAATTGAGGAAATGGAAAATAATTAATTAGAATTAAATTATTGATTTTTTATTTGTTTAAACATTATTTTAAAGCAGATTTAGTTATGATAGTAAATAATACGTTTTCAAGTCAAGTTAATTATTTTCGAACGGCTATATTGAAATCGGGAAACAATAGTTATTTTAAAAGCAATGTATTTTGAATTATACTGTAAAATGGTTGAATTTTCATTATTTAAATGCAAGTAGGGAAATTAAAGAAATGTTGATAATTTATTCCTTATCTGAAAAGGTGTATTTTAATTCAGTTTTATTGAGGCAATAAGTTACTGAATGTGATAAGAGAAATGGATTTAATATATCCAAATTAGTTTAATTCCTCGCAACTTGCCTTCGTGATTATTTCCTCTGAGTTCATGTTTTGGGGAAATGGGTTAAGTGTATTTAATCTATAAGTCTTCCAGAGGACCCTAGAGGTTGGGGGTTGTCGTCTTGTGATGTCCACTATTTGTTAATTCCCTTGGGTAGTGCATGAAGTTATGTCAATGTTATACCCGGTTTCTACGAACGGGAATGTTTTGTACCTCCTGAGAAAGGAGTGGATTATGTGTTTTTGTACCTCCTAAGAAAGGAGTGGATTATGTATTTTGTACCTCCTGAGAAAGGAGTGGATTATGTGTTTTGTGCCTCCTTGTAAGGAGTGGTTTGTTATTGTTGTTACCTCCAGTGTTTCGAGAGGGTTTTATCTTGTGATGCCTCTTGAGAAAGGAGTGGTCGTGATATCTTGTTTGTATGCACTTTGTTACCCTTGGTGTTTGGATGGTATGTGTGTTTTCAATTAGAAGAGTGGCTTTCGTAGGGGCCAAAGCCTGGAAGAGGTAAACTAGATAACCTACAGAGGTGGTTTAATCAAGTGATAACTAAAATAAAACTTAGAAGATTAGGTGGTACTTCTCACTAATCAAGATAATTATGCCTCACTCATAGACACAAGGGCTTGTTTAGACTTGGGATGAGTGGGAAGGCCTGGAATGGCAAGGTCATATATCTTGTCTGTACGAAAGGTATTTGATTCTGCATGAGTGAGTATGGGGGCCGGGAGTTCGGTATAGGCCACCAGGATAACCCTTAGTGGGGGTCAGAGCCTAGGAAGAATCCCAAAGGATAACCCATGACAAGTTGTGTGATGACACTCTATCTAGGACAACAGTTAGTATTTGTTTTCACTTTACTAAGTATGAGGGTCAGGGATTGGTTGAGGCCACCATCTTGACGATCCGCAGTGGGTAACTCATGTACTTGATCTTGTGGGTATGATTTCCTTAACATACCTAATGTGACCATATTTGGTATTCGATCTTGTGGGTATGGTTTCCTTAACATACCTGATGTGACCATAGTTGGTATTCGATTATTATGTGTTGGATCTCTTAACATACTTGTCCTGCTTTCTTTCTGGAAGCAATGTGACCATGTAGAGTTGTACTTGTGTGGTAATCGTGATGCTCTTGAGTTGTACTTATGTTGTACTTATGTGGTACTTGAGTTGTACCTGTGATGTGCTTATGTGGTACTGGTGTTGTACTCATGATGCTCGTGTTTTGTACTTGTGAGGTACATGTGATTGGTTGACCCAATTTGGTTCAGTTTTGTGTTAGCCTGTGTCTAGAGGTAGATGGTCTTGGCTAGGATTCCTTGTTACTATCTCCTAGCATGGGGGGTGGGCCTTTGGGTTCCACTTGGTTGGGTGGCATGCACCTAAATCCATTGGGTCCTATCTTCATGTTCATATGGATGAGACTTCCAGTTGGAGAGCTCACTGGATTCAGTTTCAGTTCTTGTTGTATTTCATTTCAATTGATCTTGTAATATTTTACCCCTCTTTGTAATCAAGGTTGAAAGTTGTAATTGTAATATTTAATTATGGATAAATGAGATGGGAAATTATCTAGTATGCTTTGATGTATTTGTCTTGCATGGAATGTATGCGTACTTATTATCTTGAGTAGATAAATGCTATGGATTCATTTATGTTGATGTGGGTTATTAAGTAATCTCAGTCTCGTAACCTTAGGGGATGTTTGCATTGGGAAGCAAACTTGTATAATAATTGTACTTAAACAAAAAAAATTAGCCTGTTTAAGTAGTTGTTTGCAACATCCTTTAGGGTTGTGTGGCGGGGCGTTACAACTCTCCTCGTCATCAGGTCCAATAGGAGAGTGTAATTCATCTTTCTTCAAAGTAAGTGGAATCTAAACTACCTTCTTGTTCTATTAATCATCTTTCTCTAGTTGCAACTCAATAGTGGAAGGTTTCATCTCTCTAAAAAGCACACTTTTACTATAGAGAAACTTCGAAGCGTTTGGATCCCAAAGCTTGTACCCTTTCACATTGACACCATCGTTGATAAAGATACACTTAACTTCCTTGTTCTCCAACTTTGACCTCTTCTCAATCAGAACATGAGTGTAAGCTTCACAATCAAATACTCTGAGATGTTTCATCAAAGGATTTTTACCAGATCATGTCTCCATGGATGTCTTTCCAACAAGTGCCAATGTATGAGATTTTTTGGTGAAATAACATGTAGTAGCTACCACTTCAACCTAGAATTTTTTCTCAAGGACATCATGACTCAACATACTCCTAGCCCTCTCCATCAATGTTTTGTTCATCTTTTCTACAACTTCATTTTTTGGTGGAGTGTTTGTATTTGTATTATGTTTCTCAATCCTATGCCCTTTACAAAAAAAATTGAACTCTATGATACAAAAATCACCACCATTTTCAGTCCTCAAATACTTAATCTTTCTACTAGTATGATTTTCTACCAAGCCCTTAAACTCCTTAAAACGTCTAAAGACTTCATCTTTACTTCTGAGAAAATAAACGAATGTCCTTCTACTGTAATCATCTATGAAAGAAACAAAATATACATATTTTGATAGTGAAAGAATATTCACATGACCAAAAACATCTAAATGAACATAGTCCAAAACCCTAGAAGACTTGTGAAAATTTGAGTAAAAAGAAACACAGTGTTTTTTTCCATATTTACACAATGTTCACAAAAGTCGTACTCAAGATTACAATTATCAAGGCCTTCAACAAAGATCTTATTCTTCAATTTTCTAAGACCCTTCTCACCAATGTGACCAATTCATTGGTGTCATAACATTGTCTTCTCTTCAGGAACCTTCATTTCCATGGAATGAGCATCCTTAGGTACCCAAAATAAATAACCATGAGATGTAGTTGCAACACACTTATTCACTACACTATCTAATGGTGAGGATAAAGAATCCAAAGGTATCTTCTTTGGTACATTAGAAGAACTATTGCACTATATTGTGCATGCACCTAGATTGTACAAAATGCCAACTTGAACACCCTTATCCAATACCATAACTCCTCTCATCTTCTTGCATCCTCCACCAGAGAAAACAACTTTCACTCCTGAATCATTCATTTTAATCATAGAATGTAGGTTTTGTGCCAAACCTAGGATATGCAAGACACCATCAGTCCCCTTCACTCTTCCATCAAGAAATCTGATTTTGACTCTTCCAAAACCAGCTATCTTCATGTGAGATTCATCACCCATGTACAGCTTCTCACCATCATACTCTCCATAATTTGAAAACCAATCTCTATGAGAGGTCATGTGAAAGGATGCACCCAAATTTTTCAACCACATGTATTTTGATGCATGGGTTTTCAAGGCTACAAAAAATTATTTTTCTTCATCTTGAGATGATTTTTTGTAGATTTAGAATCGAAGAAAGACTTTTTTTTCTTCTTCTCCTCCTTCTTGCAATCTTTTTGAAAATGGCCAGTTTCACCACAGCTCCAAAAAATTTCCTTGGACTTCTTACCAGGAGACTTCTATCTCCCCAAATACTTTGACTTTGATTTATTTTATTTCTTCTTTCCTTTCTCCTTTAGTCTGCAAAAAACAACAAGGACCTCATTAGTCATCTTGGAATACTTTCTCTGCATCTCTTTAGATAACAATAAAGCAACCACCTCATCCATCTTGAAAGTGGTTGTTGTGCTTCTAATAGCCATCACCGGGTGATCCTATGATTCTGACAAAGAACACAACAAGAGAATTCAATGGTCTTGTTTTTCAATCTTGTCTCCTACATAACCCAGTTGAGAAATCAACATGTTAAAGGCATTTAGGTGGTCTGCCACAGATCCTCCATCTTTAGAGAATACATCTTCTTTTTCAAGAATAGCTTGTCTACTGGGGATTTAGCCTAATAAAAATCTCCAAGTTTCTTCCACAAAGAATCAAAGGTCTTCTCTTCGTGAACATATAGGAGAACACAATCATCCAAACAAAGTCTAATAAGACCCTTGGCTTTCTAATCGATGAGGTATCGATCTTCTTATTTCATGCATGTTGGCCTGGCTCTAGAAACTACAACCCATAGGTCCTGATCTACAAGAATATATCCCATCTTGAGCTTCCAAATCTCAAAGTTACCACTGTTAAACTTCTCCATCTCAATCCTCCTAGATTTTCATGTCATCTCTTTCTTGCAACAAGGTCTGGAAATGCACTTCTACAAAACTCCCATAGAAACAAAGATCAGCTCAAAAAACCCTTCTAACCCAACAAAGGAATCAAGGTTGTCCAGGATTTGATACCAACTGAAAGGAATTTGGGTAAGTGGAAATAGCTTCCTACACTAATCCAAGTAGGAGAGAGTTACAAAAAATATATTTATAAAACCTTATATAGTTATAATAAGATAAACACATAGAAAATATAAGGTAGAACAACAAATACACATAAACAACAAACACCAAATATATGTGGGGAAAATCCTTCCGAGTAAAAACCCCCACCATCCAAAAGCACGGTACTAATATATTTCTTCAAATAAGAATTAAAATGAATCTCCAAGTACAAATATTCTTCAACAAGTTTTTCTAAACAAACACCTTTTCTAGAGTAAATCTGATAGGACTTTGTTACCTGCTTGTTCTTGTTCTTGAAAAAATTATGCATTCTACAATGCAAGGCATGCAATATAGAGAGAGATACAAGCTAGAGGAAGCATCTAGAAGAGGATGGGCATCCAAATCCATATGGAACAATATCCCACACCATAGTCATGCATTTGGACACTTGTACAATATTACCTTACACATCTTACAATCATCATAACATGCAATATTCTCTACTCAAGCTTGGGTGCCCAAAATATGCTAAGAATAGCCTACGATAGATTCATTATAACTATCATAAAATTCATCATAAATATTCCATAAAATCTACCATAATATTTGAATCATAGAATTTGTCATAACTGACCAAAATATTTTGATTCTCTTATAGCCTGTCATAACCCAACTTGGGTGCCACCTTTCTCCATGCATAAAGATACCTTATGATGCATCATAGAATATATCATAAGTCAAAGATTCCAAATTAGTATGCCTATGTCCACTTGGTATAATGATATGTCATCCAGACACCTCCAATGGGGATGCCACCTAGTTGATGGGTCCCAATTGATGACATGACAATATAGGAAATTAAATAATACAAATAAATACAAAAAATAAATTAAATTAATCATGTTAGGACTCTAAGGTTGAGAAACCTTAATCCCAAAAATAAATAGAGGGATATATCAAAATAGGAGAGAATTTTGATTGAGGATGAAGAATTGATTGAAGCAAAAGAGATAAAATTTATCCAAATATCACCACCTTATAGAGATAATCTAATATCAAAAGATGAGATGGATATGTGGGATGGCTATGTTCTTGATTTTGACCTAGGAGAGGATGAATTTCATAGTATAACAATTAAATATGATGATTCACATTTTCAACATGTAATTTTTACGTGTGTAGCTAAAACTAATGGTGGATCCAAAAATTTAAGAGCAAGGTATTGATTTTTTCTTCAACACCTTCAATCTCTTTGAGAAGATGATGCTTGGATTAAATTCAAGGCTAAACATTCCAAAGTGATATGTAAAGAATCATTGTCCTTAGAGATTTTTTATAGCCAAAAAAGTGTGTCATACATATGAAAGAGAAGTGAGATATCTCTAACTATTATAGAGGTTCTTCTTTATGGAAAAGGATAATCCATAACCAATGCCCATAAATTAGTTTGTGATAAATTTATTGTCCCATAATCATTCCTATCCATGTGAACCTTGGATTACTATCAATATATAAGCTACCATAGTTATAGTCCTAACTCAAAAACATGATTTTTTACTTCTCCTAATAATGGTTTACAATTTTTGGCCAAACTGGACATTGAATTGATTTTTTTAAACTAAATCTTCACTTTTGGGCACCTATAGTCGCTAAACCGTGAGGAATTTTAAGATGATCCAAATTAGTGATTTGTGGCATTTTGTTTCTAGATTCTGAATTTATTTATTTTCAAAAAAATTGGAATTGGATTGCACTTCTTTTTCCATCTCCTTCAAAAACTAGTTTTTAACAGTAAACACCATTTTTAAAGAGTGGCATTACTAGCTAATACATACCTTTCTTTTTATGAAGGATAAAATTCTATTTTTTTAAATTTAGATTTGTAACTACAATATCTAGTGCATGGAATTGGTTTCATAGCATTTCATTGAATATTTTTCTTAATTACGTTTCAAAGTCAAACCAATTACAATTTAGACATGATTTACTGGCTAAAACATAACTTTTTTGTATGTATTGAAATTCTTTTTTTTTGTTGGATCAGGGACATCAATATATAGTGCACTAATATTTTTCAAAAAAAAAATTATAATCTGCTATTTTTCCACATGTGCAAAACACCGAACTTGAGTTTTAGTGAAAAACCTACATTCACAAGAAATAAAAAATAATAAAAAAAAAAGAAGTAAATTTATTTAAAATTATACTTTTTGGGAATCTTATAATAAGGACTACATACAAAAAATAAATTTTAAATGAATTCATTTGATCCCCCAAAAGTTAAAATGAAAGTGGTTTTTTATCAACATTTTGATAGGTGTAAAGGAGACTTCGTTATAGGTATGGTTTAAAACTAGTGGGCTTGTATCCAAGGGGGTTTGATCTAAGGTGGTTATATCAAACCCTCTTCAATTTGAATCCTTTAAATGGAACTTTTCAAGGCTTAAATCATTCTGTTTTCTAAAAATATGTGATTTCAGCAAAAATCAGGATCAAAATTGTAAACCAGTATTGTGGGATAATATTCCTATTAATGGTTCCATCTAGTTAGTATCTTTCCTTCTATCCATAGGTACATAGGTAGTTTCCTTTTCTATTATATCATGATGTAATAATTTTTTTCCCTTTTTTGTAATTTTTTTCTCTTAGTATTTTGTTATAGGTGTTTATTTAAGTTAGGTGTTAGTATAAACTTGACTCTATTTCCCAATGGATAAGACACTAATTAAATTTTACTCAAAGATTTTTAAGTTCACCTATGACCCAAGTATGTCCCATGGCCCCCCAAAAGAGTCACTATTATTAAAAATATTATAAACCCTATGAAACTTTACATAAAATCAAATTTGTAACCTTAAACTAGGTTGTTCTTGTTATGTTATCAAAAGTCGATTGAATTCCTTTCTTATCAAATCATAAAACTATTTCAAGTCTCAGTCTAGTTCTTCATCTCATATTCTTGTACATTTTTTGAGGATGACAAATATTTAAGAGGTAAATAATTCCTTTAATGGATAATAACTTCAATATTGAAAGAATATCGAGTAATAAAGACTTAGATCCAAATATAATACTGGAAAATGTCAATTAAATATCCTTAAGTGGTGAAAATTTTGTGGTGAATCTTCTCCAAAGGAATGAATCATGTCTAAGTATCACAAGGGCATATAATTTAAGTGTTAATTACATAAAGAATGGGCACTAGGCATGGTAAAGATAAGTGGAAAGTTCATCCAACTAACGAAGTCAGAGGAATGATAGTTAAGGTACACTTTAATGTGGCTTAAATAGATCATAACTCCACCAAGAGTGGAAAGGGCATCCAAAAATCATGCCTAAGCAAATGGATTTAAAAATTATTTGACAGTCACACCTTTTGCGTGGTCACCCCTTTTGCGTGGTCACGCTAGCATGAAAGGGCAAGGTAAATGATATAGATAGTGTAGAATAACCATGTTGGTGTTTAAAATCCACATAGAGATTGCAGATCTCTAAGAGGTAGCCAACCCCTATCAAGGATATCTACAACCACTAGTGGCCAACTAACAGGAAATGGAATTGATACACATTTCCCCTACACTTCAGGCTCTATAAGACCTAGGGGGGTAACCCTTCAGCAATATCTAAAAATTTGAACATACAAGTAACATGATACTGCCTAATAGATTATGCTCTCACAAAATTGCTGAGAAACCTAAAATATCACTCAATATTGGCAAAGTATTGAATAAATTTCACTAATCAGCAAAGAGAATAAGACAAACACAACTTAGCAAAACATATTTTAGATGGTTTGTTGATTCAAAGAGTTGGGACCAAACTGAAAACAACAAAAACAAGATAATGGACCAGTGCCATAACGATGGGCTATGGAGTCAAATAACTAGCATTCCTCTTCCAGTGTTGAACAGGTTCTAAAAGTCTTGCAAATGTTGTCACGTTATGACAACTAGACCATTGTAGCTTTCTTTGATAATCCTTCTTATGAATCCACCTGAAGCATAACACTCCTATCACATTTGTCAAAGCAATTACACTATCCCTAAACAATAGGCAGTAATACAAGCACCTTATGCTTTATTAAAGCAATTACACCATTCATAGAACAGAAGGAAACAACAAATGTAACTCAAATGCAGCAAATGTGCATGAATGGACTCAAATAATCTTATTATTGAATCTTAAACAACATTACAATTCAGCTATGGAGATAATTATCAGCTAAAATAACATGAGAGATCAATTCAGAACATACACTTTCAGATTAAAAATGACTGACAGTCATATTTCCCCTAGCTTTACAATCTACCCAGAGCTTCTGCCTAACTTGCAGAGCTTTCAAAAATTGGAACCCTGTATAATAAGAAGAGAAGAGAAGATATAGAAAATAGAAGAATGAAGGCAGCCCTAAAACTGATCCGAAAATGCCATCTGGAAACACCTCCACCGTTGATCAACAAATCTGCAAAATATCTTCTCCTCTTCCTCCTGCAACAAACTTTACCTTTCAAAACAACCTTTCTCTTCATTTGCTGCAACAATACTTTGAAAAATTTCCCCTCTTTATAATGTTGTAGCTTTATATTTTTCTTCCTAGCAAACATACTTGATTATAAAGTGAATAAAATTCACTTTATAAAATACCCATATTCAACTCAAATATAAAATGAATAAACATCTTACATTAACAAAAGAATTTAAATATTTCACATTTTGAAATATTTTATACTTATACTTTTACCAGCATTCCTCATTTTCACCCCTGATAAAATTTACCCCAAATGCATTATCATAATATTTCACTTTTGAAATACTTCACATTTACCTCCTCGGGCAAATTAATCTACCCCAAATGCCTGATCATTTAAATATAAAAAGTGGGCCCAATCTCAATTTTTAACACAAACATTAACCATTTTAAATTTTTGATTAAAATCATCCCCATTGTGCATTCTCGCACACCTTGCGAGCTTTTTGCTCACGTCATAGACATTCCCGCGAGGTGTGCGAGAATGCCCTAAATCCTCTGTTTGTTTGCTCTCTGCACATCGAGCTCTTTTGCTTGTTGCTTCTTCACCTGTTCATGATCTCTCCCTGACTGTTGTGCATAGACCCCTTCACCTACAGGCCACACCCACTTCCTTCACACCGTAGAGTCTCCTCTATTCTTTAGGTCATGGGCTCCCTCGTTGCTCTGCTGGATGCCATCCACTGTGCCTGGCAGTGGACTCCCTCTTCATTGGCACACATTATTTTTTCTTTAATGGATATGTATACCCTGTTCCATGGCGCCATCTTCCTTTATGTTGGCCTCCTAGCTTCTCCTCACTGCCAGTCTTCCCTGCTCTGGCCGCGAGCTCTCTACCTAGCGCAAGCTTCCTCATAAATTTGGGCCATCCTCCATACTCTGTGGTGTGTGTGGGCTTGTCTTGCGGGCTTCCTACCTGGTAGCTCTATCTAGCACGGGGGTCCCTTATTGACTAGCGTTTGCTCCTACTCATGCTATGCAGGTCTTCACCACACTCTACAGGTCGCGAGCTCCCTTCACATGCTTTGATGGATGTCACTACCTGTCCCAAGTCACACGTCCTCCAACACCTACGCGGGCTTCCTCCATTCATGGTGTGGGCATCCATTCTAGGTCTGATGCAAGCCACACCCTTCATGGTCTTCCATTGTTGGCTAGCGTGAGCCTTCTCTATTGAGCGTGGGGGTGTCTTTACTCCTGGCTGGCTACGCCCCACTCCTGGTCTTGTCCTCACTACCAATGTTCGAACCCCTGACATTACTCTGCTTGGTGCGCAAGCCTTTGGACTCCTTTGTGCTTTTAAGCTCAAGATCTTTTCTACATCAACTGGTCACATCCTCTGTTTGTTGGCGCAGGCTTCTCCATTCATTAGTCTTTCACATATCATCTACATTCATCCACTATTTTGTGCGTTTGTTGCCATTCAAGTGTGTTGGCTGCATTTGCCTTTAGATTTATGGAATTTGGAAATCATATGGTCCTACCCAGCATGCTCTCCCTTCATTCCTCTTTCTTGAGAATCCCTAGCAGCCCAATAGTTAATAGATGGATTTAAAATGAATCAAATTCAATAGTGCACCTTTGATTATGATGGTAGAAAACTCATTTCTTTCTCTCCATAACTTTTACAAAACTTCTATCATTTACCACAACATCTATCAAACTTTCAAACCTTTCCACACTCCACCAAATATTAATACCATTAATGCTCTTGTCAGATATTGGAGATATTGCATTTGTTAGGGAAATCGGAGAATATACATTCACTTCTTTAATTCACAGAAGAGTGCTTTAAAGTTCTGAGTTGTCAGCTTACTAAGAAGTGATCTTATCATTTTATGTTTCAATTCCTCCCTGTTTCGATCCATTTTGAGCCTGGAACATAGTTGCAAGACCCATTGTCATTCAAGTGAAACACAAATTTCCCATATTCCTTTGCTTCCGTAACATAAAAGACTTTGCACTCACAACCATTTACTTGAAGCAAAACTTCATAATTATGCAAAGCATGTTGGACCCCATGTGGGTCTGGCTAAAAAAAAAAATCGTTTTCAAACAAGTTTTACCCTCAAACGGTCTGATACTTCCTTTTGAATACTTCAAAACTTGAAAAACGAATTGGGTCCGCCTCAGAAACTATTTTTTGACACATTTGGAAAATGGGAAAAATTGACCCAGCTCGCTCAGGAATCGCCCTAGGAAACCAATCAAATGACCTCGTGAAAACATAAAAACTGGAAAGCATATAGTCATTTGACCCAAAAGTATAGTGCAAAAGACAACTCAGAGAAATTAGTCATGAGGTGAAAGATATTGATTCGCCAATTTGCTCAGTCAAGATTTTCTGAAATAGCAGCAGTTCAGAACCAATTAGAACACACCCGACTGCTAATTTGCAAGCATAGCAAATCAACCCCTGACGAGCTGCCATTAGACACGGTGGAACATTTAGGTACCCCAAGCATGTGTGCAAAAGGAATTCTCTTGAATCATCACTGGTCAAAAGTTATTGGCGGTTGAAGTTGGCCTCTGAGAAAAGCTGTCAAGAATGCAGCTGCAAAATAGAACAATCTGCATTTGGTTTCGATCTGCTAAAAATAGCAAATCAGATCATGAGGTTCTGAAAACTGACACCCGGGATCATGTTGATATGGGGAATATGGAACAAGACTCATTCTAACATGACAGTGAACTGGTTGCAAAAACCAAGGTCAAACAGGAAGTTGTTTCACAAACTGACAATTTGCAAACAGCAGAACAGTGCAAAAACCTTCCAGCTTTACTTTTCGAAATGTTGTCAGAACTCATCATGAGAAGCTAAAATTTGATATGCCTTCTCACATAGGTCAATGGAATATGTCTGCAACTGGGTTTTGCATGACAATCAACATGCTTCAAAATATAAGCCTCCAAAGTGGGTCAGTCGGGACTAATTCATCAGGTGAACCTCTGAAAGTGCAGAAGCAAAATTTTGAAATAGGCATCTCAAACTTGAAAAATTTGAGAGTGCCATCATACCATATGAAAACCCTTTAAAGAATAAGTGAAGGGAAACACTTTGAAGTGACTTTGGTAGTTAGAAATCCACCACATAGGGAAAAAAAATTGAACTCAAGTGTAAAACAAAAGAAAAGTCACATTTTTTTCATGAGTAGTGAAAAAAAATTGAACTCAAGTGTAAAACAAAAGAAAAGTCACTTTTTTTCATGATTAGTGCAATTCCAAAATGGTAATTCAAACTGGAAAAACCAAGGTAAAATCACAATGCTAGAAGTGACAATTAGCATTTGTAGAAGGAATAAAGATGTTACACTTTTACATGGTCTTACCATTAGAAAACCATGACTAGTTCAGTGGGGAAGGATGAGGGAAAACACAACATAAAAAATACAAACTAGGGAGAAATCATGACCAAAAAATAAGTGAAGAATAATCAAATGAAGTCCCACTTTTGACACAACATGACCGTTAGAAAAATGTGAACTAACTGTCAAATTATGAAAAAAGATGTGCTTAGTTAAGAACAATATATAAAAAATAAAAAATATCTCAAATTTTACCTAATGTTACCATTTGAAATGTGCAACTAGGATATGTATCTTTAAAGGAAAATAATAGACTATCACTAGCACCCTTATCCCAATTAACATATATGTTTAGAAAGAAAGTAGATAAATGCTCAATTTGGGTTTTTTATTTAGTGTTTATTGCATATTTCAAAGGGATAAGATTAGGGTAGCCCTAAACATATCATTTTATTATTATTTGAGCCCTACAAACTACATTTATAGGTTTATAAATATGTGTCTTAAACATAATATATGTAATGATGGGAAAATCTATATTTATGCTATAGAATTTGTCATTCAAATATTGAAGTGAAGTCATTGTGTTCATGAGTAGTGAAGAATTATTGGTGTTAATCTTATTTTATGGAAGTTATCCAATTGTTGCTCAATGATTGTTAAATATATGTTCATAATTTTCTAAAGTAAAGAAAAAGAAGATTAATTTAAGTCAAAATTTGTATTCATAGATTAATTTAACTGTTGAATACAACTTAATTATTTCCTTCATTAAATTGTGTGATGATCATTTTTTTGAATTATTTATTGTTGATGTGAAACATTGGTCTTTGATTTAGCAAGTAGTTGACATCTATTAGGATTATGCCATTAATTTTTTTACAACCAAATACTAATATTTTCTTTAACTACCAAGAGGTTGTGCTTGTTTGTGCTTAAAGTGTTTATCCTCCTTAATTTGAAAATAGTGTTGTAAACCTTGATTTTTTATTGTCTAGTTTTTCATCTAGAAAAAAATCATAGTTAGCTAGATATTTATATTTAATACAAAAAAACCCATTGAAAATTTGAATATTATACATACTTGTAAGTTTTTTAGTTTTAAGTTTAGTTAGCTCTTGGGGAGCTTCCCTTTATACTATGAAGAATGGTATTGTCTTGAAATAGAAAAATTAAAATTCTAACAAGCATCTCTTTGATTGCATATCATTGATAAAGGGGTTTGAATTCCTATCAAGGAAGTTGTAAATTGTACATAACTGTAACGCCCCGCCATGCAACCCTAAAGGATGTTGCAAACAACTACTTAAACAGGCTATTTTTTTTTGTTTAAGTACACTAATAAACAAGTTCTCTTCCCAATGCAAACATCCCCTAAGGTTACGAGACTGAAATATCTTAACAACCCACAACAACAACATAAATGAAACCATGACATTTATCTACTCAATATAACAAGTACGCATACATTCCATACAAGATAAATTATATCCAAACATAATAGATAACTTTCAAACTCATTTATCCATAATTAAATATTACAATTACAACTCTCATTCTCCGAATGAGGCAAGTCCAATAAATAAGGTTACAGTTACAACTTCCATCTCGATAACAGATGAGGGGTCAAATAATACAAGGTCAACTGAAATGAAATAAAGCAAGAACTGAAACTGAATTCCACGAGCTCTCCAACTGGAAGTCTCATCCACAAGAACATGAAGATAGCCCAACAGATTTAGGTGCACACCACCCAACCAAGTGAAACCCAAAGGCCCACCCCCCATGCTAGGAGATAGTAACCAGGAATCCTAGCCAAGACCATCTACCTCTAGACACAGGCTAACATAAATTGAACCAAACTGAAACAACCAATCACATGCCACACAAGCACATCACTAATACAACCCAAGTACCACATATGTACGACATAAGTACACCAACAGTACAACTCAAGAGCATCACGAGTAACATACAAGTACAACTCTACATGGTCACATTGCTTCCAGAAATAAAGCAGAACAAGTATGCTATGAGAATCATACACATAATAATTGAATACCAACTATGGTCACATAAGGTATGTTACAGAAACCATACCCACAAAATAGAATACTAACTATGGTCACATCAGGTATGTTATGAAAACCATACCCACAAAATCAAATACCAACTATGGTCACATCAGGTATGTTACGGAAACCATACCCACAAAATCGAATACCAACTATGGTCACATCAAGTATGTTACGGAAACCATACCCACAAAAATCGAATACCAACTATGGTCACATCAAATATGTCAAAGAGACCATACCCCTAAAACAAAGGCCGACTGTTGTCCTAGATAGAGTGTCATCACATAGTTCATCATGGGTTATCCTTGGGAATCTTCATAGGCTCCGGGCCCCACAAGAAAAGGTTATCCTAGTGACCTTTACCAAATCCTGACCCCCATACTCACTCATGCAGAGCCAAATACCTTTCGTACAGACAAGATAGATGGCCTTGCCATTACAGGCCTTCCCATCTCATGCCAAGCCTAACCGAGCACTTGGGTCCATGAGTGAGGCATTAAAATCTTGATTAGAGTGAAGTTAGTCTTAAGCTTCTAAGTATTTTTTTAGTTATCACTTGATTAAATAACTTACAATGAGTTATCCTGGAACCACTTCGTGTGCTAGCCCTCGTTACAAGCCACTCTTCTACTGGACAACACACACACACCATCCAAACATCAATGGAACCAAGGTGCAACAAACAAGACATCACGACCTCTCCTTTCTCAGGAGGCAACACAAACTAAAACGCACTCCAACACTGGAGGTAACCACAATAAAAGAATCGCTCCCAACAAGGAGGCACCCCTTACAAAATCCACTCCTTTCTCAGGAGGCAACAAAGATAAAACCATCTCCAAACATTGGAGATAACAACAATAACAAAACTGCTCCTGACCGCTCCTGACAAGGAGGCAACAAAATATTCCCGTTCATGGAGATTGGGTAGACACTGACCATACACCATGCACTACCCAAGGGAATTAACAAACAATCGACATCACAAGATGACAACTTCCAACCTCAAGGGTCCACTGGAATACTTACAATTAATGACACTTAACCCATTTCCTCAAACATAAACATAGAGGAATCAATCACACAAGCATTTGCAAGGAATAAGCTAACTTTGGATACCTTAAATCCACTTCCTTAATATAACTCAGCATTTTAATGTCACAATGAAACTATTTAAATAATGCCTCTTTTAGGCAAAGGAAGATAATTTAACCAAAGTATTTAATTCCTTAATTGCTTTTAAATAATACTAAAATAAACATTTACTTCATCATTCCAAATAGGTTGATACATGATATGACAACCCACATCTTTAAAACCCTATCAGGGAGACTTAACCCTTTTTGATTGATTTCCCTCAAGCGACGACATAAGGAATTACATTTAAACAAGCAATTTAATCATAATTAATTCTACTTCGGATTTCCCAAATCCCCTTCATTTAACAAAATTCAATAGATTGTTGCCACAATAAATCTGATTTAATAATGTCCCTTTCCGACATAAAGAGAAAATTTAAACTAACATATAATTCCTCAATTGTTTGCAAAATAATAAAATTAACTTTATTCTTCGATCTAATATAAATATCATTTTGAAATAAAATTCTCGATTTGACTATAATACATTGATTAAAATTCTCCAATTGCATTTAAATTATGCTATTATATTACTCAACTATTTAATATATATGCATATATTAAAATCATACTCTCAACTATTTATATCTATTTAAATTAATACTCTAATATTATATACATATAATATAAAATATATATATATATATATGATAATATTTTGATATTACATATAAATAATATTAAGTATTTAAAATAAAAATATTTTATTTTATTTAAAAAAAAACAAAGTAGTTCCCTTTTGCGTCTCGGGTCGCGCATCGTTTTAGGGCTGGCGGATTTTCCTTACCCTGGCCGTGTTTTTCCTTTTGTGTGGGGCTGCGTTTTAAGGAGGCGACGGATATGGTGGGGTGACTGACACAGGGCGGCAACAATGGGTCGCAGGTCACGCACAAGGCGGAGTGGAGGTTCTGGCTGAGGCGGCCGCACGAGGTGGCACCGACGAAGGGCAAACCATATGGTGGGGCCGGCGAGTATGTTGCAGGCGGTGGCCGACGACTGTGCACCAACGCCCCCATAGGGGTGGCTTGGTTGTGCTTAGCACAGCCGACCACCACTATGGTGGCGGCGGTGCCAAGCCACTGCAAGGGCGATGACGAGGGCGGCTGGCGCAGCTTTAGGTAGAGCCCCAGCCCCCAACAAACATAAATATATATTTTTATTTATTTTTTTTATAAAAAAATTCCAAAATAAATTTCCTGCGGATTTTAAAATCCGCCTTTTGACGGGGGGGGGTTATACATATTTTTATTTTTTTTATATTATTTCTAAAAAGGTTTCCCCAGCATAACCCCCAATATTTTCATGCATAAAATGAATATTTATACAAATTTAAAAAAAAACCCACATACTATTTTACAAAATTAATCTGAACAACCAAAATTGAAATAATATTTTCCAGCTAAGAACCCCAATCTTTTTCTTGAAGCAATTCATTTCCCAAACAGAGATTTTCAATCACACTACTAATATAAATATAATTTCAAAACAACTAAATTTATAAGTTAGAACCTGGTTTTTTTTTCTCAAGAGTTTGTGAGGGGCTCCAGACGATGCACAGATCCTTGCTTCGATTCCCTCTTCAAAACAACAGTTTCCTCAGATTCAATCCAAACCCCTCAAAATCCCAAAAATCCTTCTCTTCTCCATTCTTTCATCTTCTTCCAAAATTATCCAAAAATCTCATAATCCCCAAAAATGAAAAAAGATATCTATTTAACCCCCAAAGTCAAACTTTTGAAAATATCTCCAAAAAACTCTATTTTCCAATTTTTTTGCATTTTCTAATTTTCAAAAATGAAATTTAATTCATTCTCAAGTTTTTTCAACTTAATTTCAATTCAATAAAATCTATAATTTCCAAAAAGCATAATTAACTTCATTTCAACATAATTAATTTAATTAATTAATAAAATAAATCTAATCCAAGATTTAAATTATTTATTAATTAAATTAAATTAATCAATAGAATAAATTACATTATTAACATAATTTCAGTACAATTTCAATTTCACAAATTAAATACATACAACCATATGATTACCCTTTTTTAACTGTCAATTAAATAAATCCAGGCAAGACGATCAATCACGAAAGCAACATAACTCGACTAACACCAAATGACACACTAAGACTAGGGTGACATCTTGACACGGAAAACCTAGCTACTATCTCCCAATCAAATACCGTTGGGTATTGAACACGCTCTCACCTGTGAAACCAGGTGGAGTCGATGTCCTGTACCTATCAACCTGCAAATCAAGTAACAACAACATATAGTATAAACAACATAAAATACACACCGTGAAGAGGTAATCTCGGAATCGCAGGGCACTCGCAAGCAAGTGATGCGATTTGTCCCCTTCACCAATACAGTATCACCGACTGATGAATCTAACATCATTAATATGATCAAAAGCATAAACATCATTAATTCAATTATCCACTATGTTAATCCAAAGCATGACATAATAATAACATCAGGATGAAATACCAAGTACCAAGGTCAAAGAACTAACAGAAAATAAGGCCTGACCAAACAGAACATTGTTCGATCAAAAGAGAAAAACGGAGGGGTCTTACAATAACATACTTTATTGTTCTTTTTAGTATAATCCTTAATTTATACACAAGTATTGAAGACTAGAGAAACAATTGCACCAATTTAGTAGATGAATCCATGACAATTGAACTAGATTGCATTAAAACAAGTGTCCCTGGACTACATTGTGAATGAAAATTAGTCTTGTGTTATTCCTATCTCTCTCCACCATCAATCACATGTTCCACAACACAAATCCAATCTCAATTTTTTATTTCAATCATCAATCACAACTAACATTAATTTAATAAATTAATAATAACAAATCAAGAAGGAACTTTAACACTTATAGTTTCAATTTCATCATTTATATATTTTAATCTTAACTTTAATTATTTAAAATTTGATTATTACATAATCATTCAATTAAATATGAAATGTAATGATAAGTTGTATTTTATTTCTCTATACTACCTATAATAAATAGGAACTAAAATGTAGTAGCATAGGCGAGAGGGCTTGATAGTGGAGAAAAGTCTAATAGTGGGGATGGAAGTAGTCCTTGTTGGGCCCCACAATGGAGCACCCAATTAACCATTTGTAAAATAAATTTTACCCAAAAAGTAAACATTAACTAGCCAATCATTGAGGGGCGGGGGCCTTAGCTCAGTTGGCTAAATATTTCCTATTGCAGGAGGTTGGTCACGAGGTCTAGTCTCCCCCACCCCCATAGTACCAGAGGGCATGTCACGCCAACGTTGTTGGTCACGTTAAAAATTTTACTAGGCAGACTACAATTTATAGGGGGCCTTAGTACCCGATTCATGCAATCTAAAAAAAAAAACTAGCCAATCATTGAGAAAATAAAATTTGTTTTATAAATGGTTATATTTGTCCCAAAAATAAATACATCCTCACAATCATACATGTCAGATAATATTCATTAACCATATGACACAACCCAAAATCAATCCAAGTTTCCCTATTATTATTTGTAGCATCAAATTAGCACCCACAATTTTAAAGACATAAAACAAAGAGTCTTAGACACATATCATCAACTGCCCTTTTAAACCATCCATTTTCCTAAAAATGATTTCCTCATGAATATTGATGAAACCCATATGTATCAACACCAAATCAAATTAGATCCATTCAATACCCTTATTTCCCAATAACTTAATATTGTTGTAATATAAAATACGGTGATGTGTCCCATCTATCAAACTCAACCACCCACCTACTAGTCAATTCCTCCACCATGCCCACATGCATCTACTAATGAAAAATTGTAAGACTACCAAAGATCCCATTATATTATGAGGAGAAATTTTTAATAATCCACACCATTAAATCATTCAACCAAACCAATCCACTCTATAATTTATGGTAATTTTATACAAAATCTGCAATTTAAGGAACTGAAACATATTTTAATTTTGAAAAGAATAGGAGAGAAATTAAAGACTCCATACCAAACAAGCATTAAACATATAAACATATTTACCAATTCAAATATACATTACATCCATTCAATCTTTCTCAATTTCATATTGTTTTCTCCTCTTAGTTTTATATCCTTTACTATATTTTTGTGGAGGCAATAGTAGAAGAAGATGAAGCAGCAACACAAAACTAGCATAGTCAAATTGCATAAAGTTTCAGGTATTATACTAGTCTTAACCTATATTGTTCATGCCAATGTAGTTTGTTGTTATACTATTTATGTCTGGGAATGCATACCTATGGGGTTTTAACTTATATTGTTTATGCCTTGCAATACATATCTTTTCTATACGATTTTATTGTTATACCCACTATGTTGTAAGTGCATAATCAATAGGTTTTTAATTGCATTGTTTATGCCTCTCAATGCAAATCTATTGAATACGATGTCAGGATTGTTTATGCATATAGGGGGTTTGAAGCTATAGGGCGTTGAAGTTATATTATTTATGCATGTGAAATAACATATGTTGTAAATGTTGTAGATGTCCTACCCACTACGATTTAAGTGCATATTTGGGGTTTTTCAGTTATATTATTTATGCCTCTCATTGCATATATGTTATATACGATGTAATTGTTACACCCATTGTTATGTAAGTGCATAACCTGTAGGATGTTTAGTTTTATTGTTTATTCCTGTGAATTCATATCTCTTGTATACAATGTAAATGTTATAGCCACTTTGATTTAAGTGCATATTCTATTGGGTTTTCAATTATTGTGTTTATGCATGCCAATGCCTATCAATTGTATATGATGTATATGTTCTATCCAATATGTTGTAAGTGAAAAAAACTGTATTATTTATGCATATATATTCTATAGGATGTAATATATTTTAATTATTTTTTGTATGCCTCTCGATGCATATTTTTTGTATATGATGTACTTGCTACACCTAGTGGTGTGTAGGTGTATAACCTAAAAAAAATTTAGTTATATTTTTTATGCTTGGGAATGGGTATCTATTGTGTACAATGTAAATTTTATACCCACCGACCTATTAATGCATGTCTGGGGTTTCAAGTTATATTTTTTATACATGTCAATACATATATGTTGTATAGGGTGTAATTGATATACCTATTATGTTGTAAGTGCACAATATCAAGTGTTTTCAGTTATATTATTTATGTTTGTCAATGCCTATCTATTGTATATGATGTGATTGTTATATCCAATTTTTAATAAGTGCATAACCTAATGGATTTTAGTTATATTATTTATGCCTCTAAATTCTTATCTATTATATACAATGAAAATTTTCTACACATTGATTGAGCTGTAAGTGAATATCTAGGGTTTCAAGTTATATTGTTTATGAACGTAATGTATATTTGTTGTAGGATGTAATTTTTATACCTATTGTGTTTTAAGTGCATAAGATCAAGTGTTTTCAGTTATATTATTTATGCCTATCAATGCCTATCTATTGTATATGATGTGATTTTTATATCCAATTTATTTTAAGTACATAACCTATTGGGATTTCAATTATATTCATTATGCTTGGGAATGCCTATCTATTGCATATGATATAAATTTTCTACACACTAAGTTGTAAGTGAATATTTGGGGTTTCATGTTATATTTTTTATGCATGTGAATTCATATATGTTGTATAGGATGTAATTTTTATATCCAATATGTTGTAAGTGCATAACCTATTGTGTTTTCAGTTATATTCTTTATCCTTTCACTTAAAGCCAATAGGGCCTCTATCTATAATTGTTAATATGATTGGATGAGAGGGAAAGAGTAGACAATGTGTATTAAATTGGAGGAAGTGGATTTTTTTGTGGATGTCTTATCCACTATGAGACACCGTATGATCTACAATATCAAATTATCATAGCCAATGTATTGCAAGTGCATAAATGGGGTCTTGTAAAATGTTAATGGATGTCAAACTTATTCCATAAATGCATATATGTTGTATAGGATGTAACTGTTCAACCCAATGTACTGTAACTGCACATTTGATTTTTTTATTGTTTATGTATAGAAGCAAAAAAAAACAAAGTAAAAATACCAATAAAAGAAAACTATAAACATCTTTCACATTATAAACTATCAAAATGTATAACAAAAATAATGGAATGTTCAAGCATCACTGTGAAATTGTTGGCTTCCTTAATTGGTTTTGGTTCTTGTTTGATTCATGTTTTTTATTGTTTGAAGGTGGCATATGGAGCTCGAATGAGGACCTAGTTAGGCAAGAAGAGATTCATGGAAAGGTTGCATCCACATAAAAGAGATGTTACATTCTCCCCAGATGTAGATCTTCCAATTAATGCAAACACCAATTCACAACCTATTGAGGTAATAGTGGAGGTTACTACACCTCCAAGAATGTTGAAAACAACAATGCAAGAATGGGAGTGATCAAAAAAGGACATGACTAGTGCTCTTTAATATGTAGAGGACAATGGTATTTTGAAAAGGGCTACAACAAAAAAATGGAGAATCCAAACAATAACACTCACCGACTGGTTAGGTGGGCTTACATCCATGTCCAAGAAAGGTACTCCAATAATCCTAATAGAAGATGAAGAGGCTCTTATCATTGAATGGTGCACAGAGATAGATGAAATTGGCCATGGACTTGAGATTATAAATCTCACAGTAGAGGTAGCCCACATTTTTCAATCTAGACCCAACCCTTTCAAGGATGGGCTACTTGGTAAGTCTCGATGGACTGGTTTTAAGAGGCATCATCCATAACTCACTTTATACATAACTGAATGCCTTGATAAGTCTCAATGGACAAGTTTTAAGAGGCGTCATCCATAATGTCTTGTAGAAAAAAATACAACCTCAAACCTATTGTTGTAATATTTTTCTACAAGACATTATCCATGACGTATGATGCAAATTTGTATGGTCCTCGGTAAATATGGAACTATGATTAAACAAATATTCAAGAAAGAAAAAATGGTGTGATGAGGGTATTAGCTAAAAGAGGTAGTGAGAGTGTGTCATACATAAATCCTAAGATTAGAGACTGGATTATAATTTTTTGTTGTGTTGATGTTGTTGGTCAGAGCATACCAGACTTCTACTTGTTTAAGGGAACAAATGATGCACCTGCATCAATGGTTGCTGACAAAAAAAATTGTTTTTTGTTTAAATTTTGTTGTGGATTTATTTTGATGATTATTTTCGAGTGAATTTGACATTAATAAGTCCAAAAATCAGATTATTTTAGTAGGACATGTTTTGGGTTGATTTTTCACCTTGGGAAGCATTCCAAGATTAATGTTATTTAATTTAATGTGCAAAAAAGAAAACATGGGCGTTGGAATTTGGAGAGGAGGAAATTTTGACTTGTAATTAATCAAAAATCATGTTACAGGCATGATTTGGATGCCTAGATTGAGAGGAGATGGAAATTTGAATTAGTAATTAAATTTGGAGAGTGGAGGTTAATGGTGTCGGCAAGTGGAGGCCTACCTTGCATGGAATGAATTCAGAATGCATTGGGAGTTACACGAAGGTATTTTGCTACAAATTAATTGATTATTCAAGAAGAGGGACGTGAGATTCAGTGTGGGGTATTACTAGAGGTTTTTGGCATTGATTTTGGTTAATTATTTTTGGAGACGGTCATTGTTTTAGTTCCATATTTTGGCAAGAGGAAGTCTTGGGTGTAGCATATTCTTGGAAGGAAATTTTAGAATTGGAGATTACTGTTGGAAGAAAAAATAAATAAGTAGAAAGACATTTGTTACAAGAATTGGTGAATGTATATTGTGATTTTCAGAAATTGTGTGCAATTGCAAGAAGGAGGTTGCAAGAATTGGGAAGTAGTTTAAATGTAATCATTTAATTATTAATATTTCCTATAGCAAGATATTTATCTCTAAGTTTTCATGTAATATCAGTCTTCAAGGCTGTCATTATATCTTCCTTTCATTGTATGCATTTCACAATGAATTGCATGTGTTTTTGAGCTAATAAGAATTTCTTTTGTTACTGATTTTGGGTGTCTTGTTTAATTTATTTATTCAAATATTTTTTTGAGGTTTGAAATGTAGAGAGTTGCAAGAAAGAACTCTTTCATTATTGGTATCAGAGTGGGTTTTCCTAAGTCTACAGGCAGAGCGCTAAAGAGAGGCAATTTATAGCAGGACATATGAGTGTGGGTGTTGATAAAAAAAATGTCTCTAAGAGTGGCCCCAAGAGGAAGGGGAGGAGGTGGAGGAAGAAACCCTCCTAACATGGAAGATTTCATAGCCCTTAGAATGCAAGTTGAAACATTTCAAGGAGAGCTACGGAGGAGAGATATCCATAGAGGAAGAGATGAGAGTGAAGATGAAGTTGAGGATGAGGAACCATTTATAGAACATGAGGAAATTGATCTTGGAGAAGTCAGATTGTTGAGAGTCATCACTAAGATTGGAAAGAGACCAAAAATGGAGGTTTCAACATTTAATGGGAGTTTGAATCTAGAGGACTTGATAGACTGTATAAATGACATGGAAGATTTCTTCGAATTTGAAGAGATTGAGGATCTTGACATGATTAAGATTGCAAAAACTAAATTAAAGGGGAATGTTAGCATTTGGTGGAAAGAAGTGTAGATTGAAAGAGTTAGGAGAAGAAAGGAAAGGATTATAAAGTGGGGTAGAATATTTGAGGATCTTAAGGGCCAATTTATTCCAATGGATTATGAGTTGGAGTTGTTAAAGAAGATGCATGGATTGAGACAACAGGGAAAATCAGTCAAGGAATGCATTGAGGAGTTTCAAACTCTCTTAATTAGAGCGGGACACTCATAATCCAACAAGGAGAAGGTATAAAGATGCATAAATGGGCTGAAGCCAAGCATCTAGGAAGAATTGAGTTTGCTAAGAATTTTTAATTTGGATGAATTTTACCAATTTGTTTTGAAAGTTGAGGAAAAGCTAAATAGAAAATTTGAGACTAAGAAAAAAGGGAAGGGTGGAACTTATGTGCCATAAAATGGGGATGAAAATCAGATTTAAGACACTAAAGACAACAAATACAAGAAAGGTGAGAATTCAAACCATCCTAGAGAAAAAAAAATTAGAGGTAGAGGAAGATCAGGTAGAGGATTTGGAAGAGGAGGCTTCCAAGGAACTTTTTTTTGATGTGGAGAAGAGGTACATAGAGTATATGATTTCCCTCATGATCAAGAAAGGATCAACAAGAGACCTAAAAACCATGCAATGGTAGAAAACATAAATGAAGAAGATGCAAAATCTTCACATTAAGAAGATGCATAAAATGGGGAAGCACTAGTCAAAATAGAAGAGCCCTAATGAATGAGGTAAAAGAACCAAATCAAAGGAAGAGATTATTCTGAACAAGATATAAGTGTGAAGGTAAGGCATGTAATGTTATTATTGATGGTGGAAGCATATAATTTAATTTTTGAAGAAATGGTAAATAAATTAAATTTGGAGAGATTAAGGCATCCACATCCATATAGGATCGCTTGGTTGCAAGATGAAAAGAAGGTTTTGGTTAGCAAACAATGTTTGGTGAAATTTAAGATAGGGAATTATTATGATGAGATAATAAGTGATATCATGCCTATGGATATTTTCCATGTTTCTCTAGGAAGATCAGGGTAATTTCACAGGTGTGTAGTGTATGACGGGTATGCCAATACATACTCCTTAACGAAGGATGGAATCAAGCACAAGTTGAAACCATTGAGTAATGACAAAGGGAAGGTATGTAATAACACTGGAAATTGTTTGACTAATGTTATTAAACAATTAGTGAAAGAGGATGAAGATGAAGATCATTATTTACTAATGCAAGTTACAGAATTGTTAATTGCATTCAAGATGGGTAGAGTGAAGGTTTCAATGGAGAAAGAAGAGTAAAATCATTTTTTTGTAAAAATGTTTTTGCTGATTTATGTGAGCATTGATAAGATTAGTGTAAGAGAATTCATTGCAGCAATGGGTACATTGGTGAATGAAGGAAGTACAGTTGTAAGAAAGGAAGAAGGTGAGAAATTGAATGTTGAGTTTCTTGGAGAGATTCACTTTGCATTAGTTGATGACTTCTCATTTTATAAAGAAATTTGTATGAATCGTAGTTTGTTGCAAGGTTGAAAGGATGAATATTTTGATTGTGTTACTAATAATGAAATGGACATAAAGGATAAATATGGAAAGGATGAATATTTTGATTGTGTTACTAACATTGAAATTTTAGCTAAAAAGTTATTTTTAGGAGATATGGGGAATTAGGAACACATGGACTGAACAAAGATTAAAAAGGTAATGCATGAGCTTCCTTATTTTACTGAAGACGAGAAAATTAATGATTATGATTTTTTAGAATTTCATAGTGCAGATTGATGGGGGTTAGATTATGTGAAAAGAGGGAGAAAGAGAGGGGGAATGAAGGATGGAAGAGACATCAAGTTATAGTGAAAAGTGAGGAAGAAGATAGAGACAATTTTGGACAATGGGGTAAGTAAGAGCATAAGACACAAGAAATATTTGGATTATTTGGTAAAATGGTTTGGGAAACCTATAGAAGAATCATCATGGTTGTCTAAATTCGAGGTTATTCATTTTGGTTACCCTCTTGAGAACTGGCAGGGTCACTTTTTCTTCTACTGTGGGTGTCTAATGCGGGTGCTTCCATTGTTGTTGGCAAAAAAAAAAATTGTTTAAATTTTGTTGTGGATTTATTTTTATGGTTATTTTGGAGTGAATTTTACATTAATAAGTCCAAAAATCATATTATTTTAATTGGACATGTTTTGGGTTAATTTTGTGTCTTGGGAAGCATGTTAGAATTAGTGTTATTTAATTTAATGTGCAAAAAGGAAAACATGGGCGTTGTAATTTGGAGAGGAGGAAATTGACTTGTAATTAATTAAAAATAATGTTGTGGGCATGATTTGGATGCCCATACTAAGTGGAGATGTAAATTTGAATTGGTAATTAAAATTGGAGAGTGGAGGATTAACAATGCCAGCTAGTGGAGGCCTACCTTGCAGGGAATGAATTCAACGTGCATTGGGAGTTACACGAAGGTATTTTGTTGCAAATTAATTGGTTTTGTAAGAAGAGGGACATGATATTTGGTGTGGGGGATTGCTGGAGGTTTTTTCTATTGATTTTGGTTAATTGTTTTTGGAGAGGGTCATTGTTTTGGTTCCAGATTGAGGAAGTCTTGGGCATAGCATCTTCTTGGAAGGAATTTTCAGACTTGGAGATTATTGTTGGAAGGAAAAAAAATCAGTAGAAAGACATTTGTTACAAATATTGATGAATGTGTATTGATCTTTTGGTGCAACGGTAAGGCCAACAATTAGTATCAGAGCTAGTCATGGGTTCAAACCCCTCGAGTGACGCTAAGGGGGGATTTTTGGACTAATCGCTAGCATCTCCATTTGGGTTCGCGACATGGTTTAACTACTTCCCATGGATCTTAACTGAAACTTGTATCGGGCATTGACAAGTCGATATTTTGGTGCAATGGAAAGGCCAACAGACCCCACTACAGTTCATGTGGTGGGACATCTTGCTAACATCATGCTTGGGAAAGTGTGTTCCCAAGTATAATGACCCAGGGAGTCCTGTGGTAGGAGTTGTTATAAATGGGATGCAAATAAAGAATGCTCTGATTGATTTGGGAGCAGCAATAAATGTGATAACTAAGGACATCCTGCGAAAACTAAATATTGTAAGCATGAGACCTACTCTTACTATCCTATAGCTTGTTGATAGTTCTATTGTTAAGCCTGATGGTATAGTGGAAGATCTAGTAATAACTCTAGACTCTTGGGAGTACCTAGCAGATTTTATGATTCTTTTTCCTAAAGCCACACTAGGCGGGTACCCCATTATTCTTGTAAGACCATGGTTAGCAACAAAAAATGATTGTATTGGATGCCAAATAGGAGACATGACCATTTTTGATGGAAAGAGCACCCAAATTATTTTTCTCTACCCTCCTACTCAGCCATCCCATGATAAGGATAATCCAATATAGCCACATGTTGGTAAAGAGGCCGATGAAGTTAATTTTGTGGCACATCTTATGATGTTCAACAAAATTCCTTTCCCACAGCTTCAAGATGAAGATGAAGTATTTTCTAACATAATTTAGAACCATTATGAGGAAGAGGAAGCATCACCCTCTCATGTATCGGATTCTGTTGATACAGTGGAAACACTCTTGCCCGCTCTTCCTATAGCCGCTTGTCTTGTAGACGTCTTTCCTACAGCCAAACTTCCTATAGCTAAAGTTAAATTTCATGCATTACTAACAAATTAACTCAAAGTACCAAGCATTAGTGACACAACTATAGTAGATTTAACTACACAAGTGCAAGTGTCAGAAGGGAAACATCTGAATATCAACAGTAAATTGTGTGAAAAACAACAGTT
Source organism: Sequoiadendron giganteum (assembly GCA_007115665.2). Taxonomy (NCBI): domain Eukaryota; kingdom Viridiplantae; phylum Streptophyta; class Pinopsida; order Cupressales; family Cupressaceae; genus Sequoiadendron; species Sequoiadendron giganteum. Next base: position 611,248,826 of record CM021100.1, on the reverse strand, counting down.
GTCATTGACAAACTTATTGAAGGCCCACAAAAATGCATTTGCATGGGACTATCATGATATGAAGGGATTGGATCCTAAGATTTGCACTTATAGGATATACATAAGAGATTATTGTACACCAGTGAGGCAGCCACAAAGAAATATTAACCCTGCATTGAGAGAAATAGTAAAGGGGGAACTACAGAAATTGCTAGATGCAAGATTTATCTACCCCATTTTAGATAGCCAGTGGGTGTCCCCATTAGTGATTGTGCCCAAAATAGGAGGGAAGTGGTGAGTTTTTATTGATTATAGGTAACTTAACGCTGCCACCAAAAAGGACCATTTTCCCTTGTCGTTCATAGATCAAGTTATGGACTCACTTATAGGAAAGCATTACTTTTATTTTCTTGATGGATTCAATGGCTACAACTAGATCCAAATTGCACTAGAGGACCAAGAGAATACTACCTTTACCTATCCTTGGGGAACCTATGCCTATTTAGTACTTCTCTTTGGCTTATGCAATGCACCTGCAACTTTTCAGAGGGTAGTCATTAGCATCTTTTCAAACATCTCTCATGATTGCATAGAAATTTATATGGATGATTTCACTACTTATGGTGTTGATTTCAATGAAGCATTGAAAAATATTAAGAGAGTCCTACAAAGATGTGAAGACCACAATCTATCTTTAAATAGTGAGAAGTGCTTCATGATGATGTAGGAAGGTTTAGTTCTTGGCCACTACATCTCCCACAAAGGAATTCAAGTAGATCCTACAAAGATTGAGGTGATTACCAATCTGTTTATCCCTAAAAAACAAAAAGATGTTAGGAGTTTCTTAGGACATGCAGGTTATTACAGGTGTTTCATCAAAGACTTCAACAAAATGGAAACACCATTGTATAATCTCTTAACTAAATATGTTGAGTTCCAATGGACAACAGACTATGACAAGGCATTTTCTAACTTGAAAGCAGCTTTAACTCATGCTCCTGTGTTGAAGGGACCTAATTGGGAGTTTCCCTTTCACCTCCATATAGATGCATCAAACTATGTTATAGGATTATTCCTAGGATAGAAAGAAGGAGCTATTGAAAACACCATTTACTTTGTCAGCAAAAATCTGCAAGGAGTTGAGCTCAACTATATAGTGACAGAAAAAGAAATGTTAGCAGTAATCTATCCTTTAAACAAATTCAAACAATACATAACAGGATACCAAATCTTTGTGCACACTTGTAGTTTCTCTCATGTTTCTGATAATTTTTTATACTTCTTTGTGTGTGTTTTGATTCTGTGTGGTTTTTGGTTATGTTTTGATGCTTATTGGATACTTTGTTAGACATCTATTTTGTCATGTGTTTGGTGTGGCGAATAGTTCTATTTATTTTCTTATGATAGTTGTACATATGTGTTGGATACTTATTCTTATGATGATGTTACTGATTGTGTTATGATGATGTTATTCTTAGTTTTGGATTACTGTATATATTCGAGTGAAGGAGACGGTGTTGCATCGCTCATCCGTGAGTGCCCTTCCTCACCACATTTCTCTTTCACAAGGTGTTTGATTATGATTGTATATGCATATATATGTGTGTGTGTGTGTGCGTGTGTGTGGTTCGATGTTTGGTGTTATGCAGGAATGCAAGTATCGGGTACCAACTCCACCCGCATTGTCGGGTCTAAGCGCGCCCTACATACCCAATGGTTGATGTAGCTATGGATTTGATAAGAAATTACCCCCGTTTGTGTCAATGGTTGGGTCATTGTTTGCTTATGTCTTATATTCGTACTCCGTTCATGTGGGTAGGATTTTAATTTAAGTTATTTATTTTCATGAGTTTTGTAATGTTAGCAAAGGTTGCATTTATGGCTTTGATTAATGAATAATCATTTTAAATTAAATGTTATCCTTTGGTGTGGTTATTAAGTAATTAAATTTTCAATGTTAGTAAATGGCATCAATTCTCTAGAAAATATTTGTGTGCATTAGCGTTACTATTTTATTCATTAAGGATGTTATTAATATTTCAAGATTTAAATTAGCATGAGATTATTAGTTAATTTAAATAACTAAAAGCTAAAAAATTATTTTATTTTTTATTTAAATTTAAGACATTGAAAATATTTTTATGATTAATTTTATCATCCAGAAATTAATTTAATATTATATTTTAAATTTAAACGTTGTTTGAAATTAAAATCCTTATTTATTTAATTTTAATAATGATTATTGGTCTTTGAAAGTTAATTAAATTTAAAAGGAAATATAATGTTTTAATTTTGGGAAGAAACAGTGAGTTTAGTATTGTTTGAAGAAAATGCCTATTCGAGATTTAGTAAAACTAAAAGTGAAGGCAAGAGAATATTTTCAATGTTCAATGAAATTCTGAAATAATTAGTAATGTTTTGAATTTTGCCATCTTTGGATTTTATATCCAATCTTGTCTTTTTTGAAAAATCAGAAAGAGAAAGAGGAAAAGTAAAAATTTGTCTGCAGTTCGAAAGCTTTAAAGTTTTTCTGAAAATTGAAAACCTCTGTATTTTCTTTCAAAAAAAAATTTAGAAGAAGCTAGAATTATACATTTTGTTGGGTATTGTATTTCGAATTTCTCTTTTGGAGGTTGAGGATCTCTAAATTGTTGAAGATCGTGGTTGGTTTGATATGCTCAATGCAACACTCCATCTTCAAATCAATTCAAGCGAAGGACTCCGGGTAGTTTTCAAATCCTTGAATGTTCTCTGTAATTTCCAGTTAAATGAAAAGGATTGTAAATTGCAAAATTTCATTATGTTGGTTGTGATTCTTGAAAATTATGTTATGTGGAATCATTGCTCTGTATTAATTACCTCCAGCCTTTAGTTTTCACTTCCCTTTGTTTCTTGTCCAGTATGTTATTTATTAATTCGATTTAAGTTTGGCTAGTTGGGAACTCATTCTTTTATTTGTTGTATAAATTAACTTCCACTTCATTTTGTCATTGGTTATTTTCTAGTCAAAGACTCTTTAAAATTTCTTTTGCCGAGATCCTCCATTCTATTTTGCGTACTGGATTTCAAATTTCCCCAATTAAATGTTGTTCATCTAAGTGATTCTGGGTTTTGGGCTATGTCCAATGTTTCATGTGTTTATGCATTGATTAGTTATATATATATATATATATATATATATATATATATATATATATATATATTGTTTTTTTATGGCAATCAAAATTTATTGATGGTAAGTATATGTTTTTTTTTTGTGTCTATGAATTCTCTTTATACCAACAAAATTTTTTATGCTAGGTTATGGGGGAGTGGGCACCATAGGCGTACTACCCCACCCCCCATTCCCTTGGTAGGGTTGTGCCAGATCTTGGATGGTTGTGTAGCAGCCACAAGACTTTTGTACACAGCCATACAAGAGGTTGTGCCCCTTAACTTTGCTACCGTGGGTTGGTTTTGTTAATTTATATATATATATGTGTGTGTGTGTGTGTGTGTGTGTGTGTGTGTGTGTGTGTGTGTGTGTGTGCAGGGATAACTTTAGTGGCGAATCTTCACCAATTGGCAAATATTTGAAATCGGGACCTCCAAAAATGGCGAATAATACAGGCTAGAAAGGATGCCGAATCGCCAGGTTTTTACCAAAAAAAAAAAATTGCCTTGATTAATTCGCCAATGTATTATTTTTTAAACGACACACCATCAGATCTGATTTGCCAGTAGTTTATACTATAATTACAAATATTACTTATATTCGCTAGTAATTTTTTATTCTTACAATGAATTTTTATGGTATATTCGCCACTAATAATAATTTACCATTTCATTTTAGGGATATTTTAGCCTTTAATAGTTTTATTATTTATTATCATTGATTAGTGTTTTAATCAAATGGCTGCAAGTGAATTCCGTGACTTTATTTGCACATTCCTTTTAAAAAGGTTGTTGAGACCCGAAATTTGTTTTGGGCCACACGATTAGATTTGATCATGTGGCCCAGAACAAATTTCGGGACTCAACAACCTTTTTAAAAGGCACGTGCATATAAAGTCACAAAATTCACTAAGTAACAGAATTCACTAAGTGCATATAAATCAGCATATCGGCAGAACATCCCTAAGTGTCTCACCGATGATATTTAGTCACACTAATATTCACTCATGGAATGAACTTACACTGCAGCCGTCTGATTTAAAATGGAATGAACTTGCACTGCATCCGTCTGATTTAAAAGCTAATCAATGGTAGAATTTTCAAGTTTCATTTAGTCTTAATTTTCAAGTGATTTTTTTAAAAACACTTCATCCGTGTGTGCTCCAATGCATTTTCAATCGTGAATTTATGCTTGGTGGCGAGGGGCTCTGCCCCTCGAGCCTGCCTGTATCGTGATAGGAGCATGTCGGGGTCGATGTCCCCGGACCCCGTGAGGGGGCGTTGCCCCCTCGACCCCCACAAGGGGGCTCTGCCCCCTTGACCCCGTCGGTGGCTTCCACCCCCGGGCCCCTGCTTCAATATTAAAAAAATAAAAATAAATATGGGGGAACTACGCCGACCAACTATGAAAATTTTTAAAGGAGAGATTCGCCATTGTAATTAATCATTTTACTGATTATTCACTAGGATTCGCTAGTGTGATTATTTTTTTTTACCAATTATTCATTAAGATTCGCCAGGATTTTACAAATTTTTGAATAATGTGCATAAGATTCGCCAATGAAAATTAATAATTTTTTCAAATATTAGGAAAGATTCACCAAGATTTTACACCTTTGCTGAGGGGGGGGTTTCTTAAAGTTATCCCTGTATGTGTGTGTGTGTGTGTGTGTGTGTGTGTGTGTGTGTGATGTCTGGTCAGAACTTATAAATGATTTTTTTTAATTTATTATGGCAATTTTAATAATATTATATATATATATATATGTATGTATATGTATATACATCTATGTTTTTAATTATGTATTTGATTAGCAACAGCAACTTTAAATTATTATTCTTTTAATTTTGGCATATATACATATATGTATATATATATGTATATATATACTTGAATAGGAATATATTGTTGAATTGAGAAAGTAACTTTAATTCTAAAAAAAATAGAAAATAAAATTACTACAATTAGATTGAGATTCATTTATTATTTTATTAAATCTGTATTTAGAATGATTTTTTTTGCAAATTAGATTTTATAATTAGAAAATTCAGATTTAGAAGAATAATTTTCTTGGAAAAAGGAAATAAAAGGTCATAGAATAGATATTGTTTGAAATTAAATTATAAACTCTAATTTATAATTGTTATTATAGCTTAAGTTTAAATATTTTAATTCTGAAGTCTATTTTGTGTTTAAATAATTATAGAAAATATAGTTGCCTTTATTTTATTTTATTTTGAAACATTCAAAGAAAACTTAGATTTTCTAATTTCGTAAAATTAATTTGGTGAATTAACTAATGTTAGGTAATTGATTATTTTCATAGATTAAATTTGCAATATTTAATGAACTTCATGATTTAGAATGGATTTTTAAATGATGGAAACTTTTACTTGATGTGTGATATGTTTAATTTAAGTTAAATTATACATAGCTTGAAATTAAGGCTTAAATCAGTAAAAAGTGTTATTTTGGTTCTTGGGTGGATAAGTGTTACCTCTAGAGGCTAGGGAAGTGGTGTGTATGTATGTTTATGATTGCATCTTTTTTTTTATCTTGTTACCTTGTGAATAATTGTGTGGGTGGTACCTCTGAGTTTTATGGGTTTTTGGATGCTTGGTGTAGTCACAAGATGGTCATGCCTCGTGTGCCTTGTTGTGAAATAAGGTTCTTTTTGGTTTGTGCATCAAGGTACACCCATTACGTGTCTTTGGTTTTGGGGTAACTATAGGGTAGAGTGGATCTTCTTATGGCCAGTGTACAAGTGGTCACCCATGAAAGAGTTTCCTTAAATAAGTGATAACCTAATTAATGAATCTAGTGGATTGGGTTAGTTAACACATAACAAGATAAAAAAATACACCTCATCCCTACAACTAGTGCTCTCAAAGGCTAAGGATGGGTGGGAAGACCTAGTTGGTAAGGTCACTACCTTGTCTCCAAGAAAGGTAAGTGGCTCTGCATGAGTCACCATATGGGGTGGTGCCTTGAGATAGATTGTCTGGTTAACCATAGATGGAGGTGGCTCCTAGTATTAGGTAGTCTGGTTAATCCACATTGATGGAAGCGGCTCCTAGTGTTAGGTGGTCTAGTTAATCCATGTAAGGCCATGCAATGACACTCTCCCATTGTGCCCATTTTTTTTCTCGTGTTCTTGTTGCCTCTAGAGTTGTGTTATTATTGTTGTTGTTTAAGTTGTTACGTGGTATTGAGTCACTGTGCAAACACCCTGGTATGCTGACATAGCTAATTTTTTGGTCATAGGGAGAGTCCCTCCTCACTTCTCTCCAAAAGAGAGGAGAGTTCTCATTGAAAAATGTTTTCCTTTCTCATGGATTCTTAGATGTTTGTTCTATATTGGACCTAACCTAGTCATGAGGAGATGTGTGAGAGAAGATGAGGCATTTGATATTTTGCATGCATGTCACAATGAACCCTATGGAGGAAATTTTGCAGCCAAGAGGACAATAATGAATATTTTCAACACATGATATTACTAGCCAACACTCCACAAGTATATCGGGAGATATACAAGGAAGTGTGATATGCCAAAGGGTTGGCCGACCAACCAAATTTGATGAGATTCCACTTTACCCCCAAGTAGTAATCACTCCATTTGATAAGTGGGGACTTGATTTTGTAGGACCCATCGATCCTCCATCAAAAGTTAAATCCTATATTTTGGTATGCACTGATTATGTAACTAAATGGGTAGAATTTAAGGCCATTAAGCATGCAAGAGATAACAAGGTTGTAAAATTTTGTATGAGGAAAATTTCACATGGTATGGGTTTCCAAGAGAGATAGTGACTGATCAAAGGACTGAATTCACTTCAACCTTTGTTACAACACTGGTCAATGAGTACAACATTAGGCACATGAAGTCTACTCCTTATCACCCTCAGGTCAATGGCCAAGTTGAGGTGACTAATAGAGAAATTGAAGCCATTCTAACCAAAACAATGGCTATCCATAAAAAGGATTAGGCAAGCAGGCTACCAACAGTTTTTTGGGCCTACAGAACCACCTCGAAAATAGCTACAAGATTCACTCCATTTGAGCTTCTATATAGAAAGACAACCATGATTCCCATTGAATTTGAGCATAAGACTCTTAGGATTGCAATAGAATTGGGCATAGATATTTTTGAAGCACAAAGAGATAGAATCATGCAACTGAATGCTTTGGATGAGATGAGGAAGGCAACTTTGCATCACACAGAGGTAGTGAAGACTCAACGAATAAAGTGGCATGATAAATCCATCAAGGATAAGAAATTTTAGCCTGGAGATTGGGCACTTCTCTATGACTCAAGATATCAGGATAATCTAGGAAAATTACATACAAGATGGCTTGGACCATATGAGGTGGCTGAAGTATTTTCAAATGGAGTTTTTCAGCTTACTACCATTGACCCTATCAAGTTTAATATGTTGATGAATGGTCATCGCCTGAGATTGTATCACAAGCCAACTTTCAAGGAAGAGATCCTGCAACAATTCACTCAGCATGCAGCACCTAAACTTTCTACAGCCGAATGAAGTGGACCTAGTGTCCCCTCTTCCAACTAATTAAGGTATGTAACTTCTCATAATAAATATTCCCACCTTTTGGGGGTCCACTTCTTCCCCCATCTTTCCATTTCTTCCACCTTTCTCTCTCTTCCACCTCGTCGCCATCATTTCACTTCACTTCATTCCACTCCACCTCCTCCCGCTTCGCTTTCATTAATTGCTCAATTGATTTCTCGAAAAGTGATTGTTACTTTCTCCATAATATTTGCAATAAATCTTCCATGAATTCAGGTACGTGCGCATCAATTTTTATATCTTAATTGTCTTTTAGTGCATTTATTTAATTGTCGTGAATTAATATGGAACGTGCACCATAGCATGTAATTATTCCCTTCCCCTGTCAAATCAACATTCCACCTCACATGTGCCAATTTAGAATGGGGGGACATGTCAATGCCATGTCTACATGTCTTTCCATACTAGTTCATGTCAGAAAAATTTAAGTTATTAAGCCAATTTGAATTCTGAGTGAGATGGCGGCTCGTATGTGTGAAATAAAATTCCACCGCTGCCATTTTCCTTAAACATAGCTTGCATTTATTACTCCATTGCTTTAATTGCTCCTATCATAATATTAAGCAAAAAGGTAAAATTCAAATGACACAAGCATTGGAAATTTGACAACATTGTAGGAAGAAGTTTGATTTTCAGACAAGAATTGCAAGAAGAAGAAAAAAACTTTGTAGAGTAACTGTTTGATTGCATACAATGGGAGGTGGGTTAATTGGTTGAGTTTAGAAACTATGGATGGCTAAACTATTTCTTAAAACTGAATGGTTTTGACAGAGATATTTCATTGGAATTCACTCAAAAATTGTTCAAAGGAAAGGTCACAGTGAAAGGGTTGGAAATCATACCTACGGAGGAAAGAATTGTAGAAGTTACTGGGTTACCTACCGACGGAAAAAAAAATTACCCTACCGCTAGGGACGCCAGGTCAGCTAGGGCTGAATTTATAGAACCTAATGACCCTTCGTTGAGTATGGATAAACAAGGAGCAAAGAGGACTTCTCTACCCGAGCTATGGAATCAAGTTGTAGTCTATGTTGTCAATTATATTACCTGCGAGGGTCACCAGTCAAATTTACATTATGTGCATTTTAAGCTCCTAAACTACATGAGGCATGGAAGGAGAATGAATGTGCCCAACATTTTATTCCATCTTCTTTTGATCATGGCATCAAAGACCCAGAAAGGTAGGGAAAATTTTGTTTCCCACCATTATCTAATGAAATGATTAGTTGAAAATCTCTGCATGATGTGTCTGATATTTCTTGGGAAGAATTTTTGAGTATTGATCAAATTATACCAAAGCATTTGTGACCTAGGTTTTTTCCTCAACCTCGTAGGGTTGGGAGGAGAAGGAGCAATGTTGGGACCACTTCTAGTTCCTTGACTTCTGATGCAAGCCCTAGTGGAAAACCTCTTATAGCCACACAAACTATTGAGATTAGTTCTTCTAAGGAAAATAATTTTGATAAAGAGAGTTCCTCTCCTGACTCTGATGATGATGTTCCTCTTGGAACCTTAATGAAAACTACGGCATAGAAGAGGAAGGTAGAACTAAAGGAAGGAAAAACTAAAAAGAAAATGGTAGAAAAAGAAGTGCCAAGCTCCAGGAAATGAAAGGTTGGCAGTGTTCTTCTTGCAGCAAAGGAAAGAAGAAGAAACCCTCTTAGAAAATCAAATTCAACTGGGCCAATCATTCGGGTATCTCTCGAGAGAAGCCCTAAACCTAGGAAGTCACCACGGGATGATATAGAAGCTCCAATGGAGCAAGTAAATGTTGAAGAAAAGAATGTGTTCGAAGAAGCAAAAAATTTAACACTGGAAGATCTTGATAATATTGCATAACAAGTTGAAAACTAGGTGTGTGAGGAAAATTGGGAGATCCTACAACAAGAGTTCCTGCAGCATGAGCAAGAACAAGAACTTGAAGCCCTGCAACTAGAATTGGTTGAGAAAATAGAAGCCCTGCATCTAGTACTCTACCAAGAGCAAGCACAAATGCTAGGTAAAATTATGGTAGGAGTACATAGGCCCTATGATTTTTCAATGAACACCGTAATCTTAAATTTATGGAAATAAATACAAAGAAGGGAAGGAAAATGGAAAGAAGAAAAATATAGGCTACAGAACAAAATTGAACTGAAAAATGAGAAGATTGAGGATAAGAATGCAGAAATTTTTGTTTTGAAGAAGGTGGATGGCATGAAAACTTTAGTACCGTAGATACTAGAATGTAGAAATCCTCTGAGGGTCTATGCCCTATATTTAAAGGAGAAGCATCTTTCTTTCAAAATTTTCAAATATTGTTTCAATTTTGAACCCCTCCATTGAGACACCTACTGAATTTTTCAATGCTTTTCGGATTAGTCCTCCTAAGATGAAAAATTTGTTCTGCGAATTTTATTTACATAATTATGCTTTGACCAAAGAAAATGATTGGAATCCACTATTATATGTTGGGGATGTCCAATTAAGGCCATTCATGTCCTGGTTACAAAATGAAGTAAGTTGGGGAAAGTAGTACAAGGATTATAGGCAAGTTGAATCCAGCATTCCCCTGTCCATTAGGGCCGAATGTAGACATCCAGGAGATATTTTTAAGGAATGTCATAAAATTCTATACTGGCCAAGCTATAGTTGCAGGATCCTGCCTGAGAGAGAGGCAGTTTACAAAGAATATGAAGAGATGGTAAGAACTACAGGAGACTTTGTAATGGGATACCTGTCTCAGAGGTGGAATGGCCTATCTGATGATATGAAGCAAGCATAGCCTCATTCCACACACAACTACATTGCAGCACTCAAAAGATTTGATAGGTATATGCAGCTTGGAAGAACAAAAGGGTTATTTTGGATTTCACTAATTTTTCAGCCACCTATTCTATTGTGGTCGGTGCCAAACTATAGGTTTTACAGGTATGAAATTGCTAATGAAAGATAGAGATGGAACAGGTTGGAGAGACAACAAGGATTCTATTGGGATCCTAATTCAAATACAACATAAACTAATGTGGGATAGCTTGTAGTTGCCAATTTCAAACCATTGACCAAACAAAAGCTCAATTCTTCCTCTGTTGGAGGACCAACAAGACATTACGTTAGAGGGAATGATGAGTCTAGTTTATATTTTAATTATTGATAGGGTTATTGTCTATTTCCTTTAGTTTTCATGATACTTTGATACTTGGGAGTTGATCTTTTCATAATATTTCTTTGAAACCATAGACTTTGGACATGAAATTATTTTCATAACTTTCAAATGATATTGACATGCTATGTGAATTGACTGTGATAATTTTGCATGTGATTAATGAATGTCTCTTTAAGATGATTATGGGTATGCGGTTGTTTTGTGTGCTAATGTTGTCATGCAGATAATTTGAGGCCTGCAATTCAGGAAGATTCTTCTAGCTAGTTGTGTGCCTTATTGGTCGACAAGGTGGTCATTTAATGAAGAGAAGACTCTTGGTGGTTAGATATTCCTCATGCACATTGGATTGTAACCACCTTGTAATGGTACTAAATGTTGTTGAGCATGAACTGGCATTTCTGCTATGTCAGATTTGCATTAAGGAAATCATGCCTAACCGGTTTTGTGCATGTGTAGCCACCTCTTCTCTTTTTCATGCTTTCCCTAATGTGGCATCCTCTGTGTTTGTTGGATTTGATCACCTTGCCATGTGGTTGGATAAATAAGGCTTTAATGTTCCTTCTGAGCTCTTGAATAGTTGATAGAAGATTGTTTAATTTGATGTAACTGCACTCTTGAGATTTTTAGTAATACAGTCATGTTGCTCATTTGTACTCTTGATTTCCAATAAATGAAATGAAGTTAAAAGTTCTTGTATCTGATTCTATCTTAAATTTAGGGAATACTTATCTAAGGGGGGGCACTTGGTGAGTATTTTGTCCTTTAGCTTAGTTTAGCTTAGTTGTTATTTTTTGTCTAGTTATTAGTTAAGAATCTAGCACTGATTGTTCCTACAGCCACTAGAATTCCATTCTATGATTGTTCCTTCAGCCAAAGCAAACAAACTAGTTTCTTGTTTGTTCACTCAGATTTTCATTTATGTCATGCATTTCAGTTTAGCCTAGTTATTGGTTGATGTTCATCATTTATGTTATTTCCTTCCAAGAAATTTACTTTCAGTATTATGTCTTTCTTAGATGTAGGATGAATATGGATACTTTGAATTCCTAATGCACATACAGTGCTGACCCATTTCAAGTTTACATCCCTGGGTTGAAAATTTAAATGCACCTTGATGATGATTGAGATAGCTATTTAGGTTAGATGTATAATCTCTTAATCATAGTTGTAAAGGCTTAGCTTTCAAAAAATTATAGGAGGCCAGCACATATTGTTGGAAGTGTAGTGAAAATGCATATATAATGTCAATGTACTTAATTATGTTGGCTCTTTCATTATGTTGATTGGTTATTTTGGTTGAAGTTTCCTATTATAGTAACACTGTTTGGGACTGTTGGTTGATCTAAGTTGAATGCAAATGGTTATATATTTTGATTGCATGATTCATAAGCCTCATACCTTCAATTTTGTTGGTAACAACTAAGCATGTGGTAAGGGATGTGTTCCAAGATGAACACATGGTTAATGTGGTGACCGAGAGTTAAATAATATATATATGTATGCGAATGCAATACACTTCCAACAAAATTTACATATAACATAAAACCCCACGTATGCACTTATAGTACAATGGGTATAACACTTGCATCATATAACAAATACGCATTGACAAACATAAATAATATAACTAAAAACCCTGTAGGTCATGTACTTACAACACACTATCTTTAACAAACACATTGTATACAACATGTATGCATTCACACGCATAAACAATATAACTTCAAATTTCATATATGCACTTAGAAGTCATTGGGTATAAAAGATATAGAAATTTACATAACAATATTTTACAACATCAACATCGTTTACAACAAATAGGTATCTAGACAACACTGGCTAAAAAACATCTAGAAGGCTTAGGAATTTACAAGAATATCTAGTTAGGCTAAATTAAATATTAGTTTAATTTATATAAGTGTTTCCATGTGGCACCCTGAAGGTAGCCAACTTCACTATGGGCTCCTCTTCCCTAATATATATGACAAATGTAGTTAAGTCTGGATTATTTTATTTCATCCCTTTGTTTTAATTTGTTCTTCATTTAATTCAAATAAACATAGTTCCCTAAATATTATCTTGTTTCAAATTTCAATTCATAAATATATCTCTATACTAAATTAAGTTGAGTTTCTTAGATTCATAGGACAGTCTCTTATTGGTCCATTAGCTAAAATAAATTTCCTCATAAATACAAATTAATTTCAAACTTCAATAATTGATTGAAATTGTTTGTATAAAATTTGTTATGCTCTCACATGCATTTCCATCTACCTTGTATTTTATAACTTTAAGGTTATGTTATTTTGTGGATGCTTTTCAAATAACGACTGTATGAAATTAATCCACAACTATGAATGACTATTATTCTTAATTGTTTAATATGTGGCCTTCAAATATACTACTTAAAAGTTGAAGAATTGAATTCATAGTTCACTATATTTTTCACACACACACACACACACACACACACACACATTGTAAATATATTTACATACATACATATAAACACATACATGCATACATTCATACTCATATACACATATACATACATATATCTATCTATATATCTAGTTTGGTCTATCTATCTAAATATGTATGTATGTTCCCATTTATATATCTATTTATCTATATATATGACTTCAAAGATAAATAAGACAAAATTTCTCTAATTGTTAGATCGAATATATATATGCATATCTATATGACTGAAATGAAGAATAAATTATAACAAAGATATGACTATCTATCTATCTATCTATCTATTTATCTATATCCATGTATATATATATGTATGTATGTATGTATGTATGTATGTATGTATGTATGTATATGTATATGTATATGTATATGTATATGTATATGTATATGTATATCTATATCTATATCTATATCTATATCTATATCTATATGTACATATATTTGTCTATCTATCTATATATATCTATCTATCTATCTGTATATCATTCTACCTATATATTTTTTTCAATCTATATAGCTATCTATATATCGATCTATCTATATATCTATGTATATATAGTTTGTTTTGTCTATATATGTGACTTAAAAAATAAACAAGACAAAGTTTGGCTAACTGTTAAACCAAATATACCAATATATCTATATCATTGAAATGAAGAACAAATTAAAACAAATAAATGATTGTATATCTATATATATTTTGTTTGGTATATATATCTATATATATGACATAAAAAATAAAAGAAGACATAATTTCTCTACATGTCAGACTAGATATATATATGTATGTATATATGTATATATATATACATATACACATATACATACATACATACATACATATGGCTGAAATGAAGAACAAATTAAAACAAAGACGTGACAATATATCTATATATCCATTTATATATCTAGTATCAAGTCTTTACAGTGTAGCCTTTAGGGTGGACCCAATCGATGATCGATCAACCATCTAAATGGGCAAGTAATGAACACGTTGGACCAATGAGAGCATAATGTGTGGCATATTTAATCCAGCTAACTAAAAATAAAATTTATGGGTCCACTGAGGGTTGTCTAACATGACAACCATGTTTTAGTTATTTTTGGTCCACGTGGACCTCTGAAGGTAGGATGATCCACTATGGGCCCCTCTCCCCTAATGACGGCCTTTGAAATTTTGTTGGCAACAAGAACCTGAGTATGAATACCTTTAGTTCTCCAATAGATATTAAAATTTCCAATATAATCCTCTTGTTGATACTTCTAATTGAAATTGAGCCTAAAAATAAAATGTATTACTACATCAACTTCCTTGGCAAACAACAAAGGCTTCATCACCAATTCCTTGTTGAGTATATATCACGGTCCTCGATCTTGAAGAAGGAGGTATTACTAAATTCAGATCTGTGATTGAAACAATGGAATCACTACTAGCCTTTGTTGAGCATGTACCTTTGTGTATTGGCCTTGGAGCATTTTCCAATGTTGTATGGAAATAACATTAAATTTTCCATACTTTTGACATATGCAAAGGCTATCTAGGTATTTATTTATCTACTTATCTATATAGATAAGTGAATGTTTTGTTTGGTGTTATATATATATAATATTTGTATGTATATATCCATATATGCTATATGTATATATATATGTATATGCATATATATATGTATGTATGTATGTATGTATGTATGTATGTATGTATGTATGTATGTATGTATGAGTTAAAATAATAAACAAGACAAAATTTGGCTAATTGTCAAGTCAAATACATATACCTATATATAATTATACATATGTATATGCTTACAATTAGGAACAAGTTAAAACAAAGATATGACTATATATATTTATATATTTATTTATCTATATATATTATCACATCCCGACCAATGACATCCCTGTTGGATAGTATAGGTGGAGAAAATTAATAAAAATAAATAAAATAAGGAAATAAGTGATCAAGGAGAGGGCACACATTTATGAGGCACAACACCCCTACCATTTTCATCAATCATTCACATGAAGGGATAGGCTAAGACCAAAATTAAGGTGTGTAGAAGAAAAGAGTATGGCATAGGAGATGGGAAATGGTTTTTATTTCCATTAATATGGCATGGTGACCCTTTTATTAGCATATAAAGGATAGGTCATAGGAAAAAAAGAGGAATTTGGGCAAATTTTTAAACCTGCACAACCCCTTGGCTAGACACACATGTTGCAAGGAGAAAAACATGAGAAATAGAGGCATGAGGAGGGGTTGAATAGAATGCATTTACCATGCATATGGTGTCCTTTCCTAGGAGTTGTCCAAGGATGAAGACCAATTTGGCATGAAAAAGATAGGTCAATATTCCATGGATAGCCTCATTAAAGAGGTGTTTGAGAAAAATCGAATGGAAGCACAAAAATCGCATAAGATGGAGCATAGTAAAATTTGCAACTAGGAATGAAGAGGTGTAGAGTCACAAAGAAAGAGAAAGAGGGAGAGTGCAGATGGTAGACAAAATCCCTTAGAGAAATGGGGTTTCACAAACTATAATGGCGACCACATCAGCAGATATAGATAGACCCTTAACTGAATGATCAAGCATAGGAGGTGTCGGTTGATATTTTGTTACAATTTATTGCCTTACTTCTAGGTGTCAAACAACCTTATTAGATATTTTTCCTCTATGAACTTCGTATCAAAATATTATGGCTTGGGCTATGCTAGGGTTTATGAATTTGTAAATTCCTTCTCTACACCTTTGTATTGTAAGCATATAGTTATATATCAAATTTTTTAGTATGTAAGGGGTGATCGGAGAGTGAAGACCATCATTTTCCAATTTGGGGTCTTAAGATTTTTTGATTCATTATTTTATTTTGATGTTTATGATATCTAAATTAAATGATAAACATATTACCTACTTTATTGGAACTATGCTTATAAATTTATACACAAGATGACCAAATATAGTTATTACCTCACAAGATTTAGGTATTGTATGGTGTTTATCTAATAATATTTTGATAAGAACAAAACCATTAGTATGGACAACATGAAGTACTACAAATAATATATTTTTTCTCTGCAAATTAAGTAGATTTTGTAGTAAGGTTGCTCAATGTGCTAGGTAATTAATTGCATGGTCAATTCAATGGAAATACGAGCACGAGTTTTTATTTGTATGAAATATTGTTTTTCTAATGGATCGTCTATTTCCAATCCTTATGATACTATTAACTAGTTACAAATGTCAAGTACAAATATTATCTAGTCCCAAAACCAAAATATTACAAAAATAATGGGTTACATCATAAGGTGAATGAAACTAGAGGTTAAGAATACAGTTACTAATATCATGGAGTGTATATCTCTAAATAGATATAGAACAAGTGGAGTAGTACTACATTCACAATTTACAAAAGATTTATTTAATGTTACAACTCAATAATTTTAGTAGTTTGTTGATATGGTGGTAACGACTTTATATGACTATAAAATGTATTTTGGCCTCTTAAATATAAAAACATTTATAATTATCTATAGGATAAACTAAGGGACGTGACTATATAAATGGAAAATAAGTGGAAGTTAACAAAATAAATTTGAATATAAACATGTATCTAACTCTTAAGGTAAATTATAGATATGTCAAGAGCTTCAATTTATGGCTACGTAATAATATAAGTGATAAGGACTTCATTTAATGGCGCTAGAACCACACTGCATTGATCAAATTCTTAATGTTTCAAATTGATAATGTTGGTAACACACTTCAAAATTCAATTATTTGATTTCATGATGACTATTGACCTTTTAAGTATAAGAGCCCCATATAGGAACTATCACATGAGTTTAGAGAAGGGTAATGAGGTAATACTAGGCAAGGGTATGAGTACCTATCAATCAAAAGATACATATCATTTAATTTGATGTTGTTGTTAAGATTGAGTTAAGAGATAAATCATATTATATAACATCTTTTGGTATCTTATTGATTACCAATAAGGTTATATTTAGTTATATATTATAAGAGTGATTATTAAATTTTGTAAATAGGACTATTTTAGAAGTATGGGTTTCACCAAATGGTGAAGAGATTGAGAATATATTATTATTCGAAATATATCTTTAGATGTTGATCCAATAGATGTAGGGTTGTCAACCATCTAGAGTAGACTTGAATATTGACTCTTCTTAGAGAAAATTTATAACTATGTTGTTATGTCTTTCAAAATTTTAATAATGTTTCCATGGCCTTATAGAGACATGACATTCTAATTTAAAATGATTGTGATAATTGACCATATCAACATAATATCATATTGTGAGTAGATCTTGAGTATTTCTCCCCTTATTACTAGGAAATTTATCCTAATTGTTGAATAGAACCCAATGTTATAAACTATATGGCATTATCATCAAGGTACCAAAAGTGTCATGAAATCCTTGACAGGTAATTGTAAGAGGTTTGGGGATGCTGGCATTAAGTTAGGAATAATATCTATGGTACACTTTAAATTGATAATTTTTCATGTGGATGGGAGTGTCATGGTATAGGTTCACAAAATGCGGAACTGGTGAGTAGGTATCCTTGAGCGACCATATAAGGAGAACTACATGTGACTTTGATCCATTCAAAAGTGGGTACATAGGTGATCCTTGGGAAAAGGATCTTCCTATGACCTCAAGTCCAAAGGGGGAGGATTCGAGGGGATAACTCCAAGGATTAGAGTTGTTCCTAATTGGTTTGACCTTCTCTCTATAGTAGGATTTGATTTGAGGCTAAAATGGGTACCAAATGGGTATGATCAAGTTAAGAGAATTTAATAACTTATATTTAATACATAATATGCTTCTATTAAACAGAATGAAGTAAGGGATATAACTACTTTATAATTGGTATTTACTTATATGTATATGTTGGGTAAATTCCATCTCATGTTGGTTTCATGTAAATTTTATGTTTGTGAAATTCAACTCTATATCTAGAGATCTCAATGTATGGGCCCATGTATATGATTATTGTGATTGTGATTCATGTTAAGTATATGACCCACCCAAGTGTGAACCTCTAGGATATTTAAGTAGTGATATAAATTCATTGGACTATGCCAATGACCGATGTTTGGGCTACTGCTAGGGACTAGATGGTATTCACCTAGTTCACAGAGGTGAAGGTTTCTATGGGCTACCCTAGTTATGATATAATAATGGTTGCATGGGTAGGGACCCATCCATGTGGGTAACAGTAATATGAGGCTAGCTATTGTATTGAGGTCATTCATTGGCTATCACTAAGGGCACAAAAGTGATTGATGCCAAGTGTTACCCAAGATTGTGAAGAAAATAGTTGATAATATCACTAAGGTCATAAGGTGGTATATGTTTAGAGCTACTTCTTCCTAGGTAGATTGACTTGTCATCGATGACCTATAGGTGATTGAAGTCAGAATCCACTAGGTTATGGTAGGTTCACTACATGAGGAAATCCTTGAGATAGTGGATGGACTTGCGGTGTAGTATGGGATGCACTAAATCCCCTTCCTAGTTGTTAGACTATATACTTGGCCTTGTTGGGTTGAGGATGAACCTAAAGGGTAGTGTGAGATTAATTGAATCCTCTTCCTAGTTGCCCGATGGTGCAAAAGATCAAAGGAAAGGATGGGACCCATGGTGTAGTGTGCAATACACTAACATTCTTAATATTTGGGTTGCATTATGGACATCTGCTAGTTAGCCATTGTGATGTGTCATCCAATCACTCTGTATATGTGATGTGAGTTGGAGTTAATCATCGTGGTACTAGTGATGTGCATATGAGTTAGGCATTGATGTAGGAGCATCTAGTGGTTCAGGGCAATCTTGCATCACCCAAAAAAAAAAAATTCCTTATTTTCTTTAGTTGTTTTGAGTCCCATGATGGCACTTAAGGGGTGTAGGATAGCCAGAAGTCAAAAAGGTCAAAAAATGATCACTTACTATTTTTATTAAGTCGGCCTAAATGAGCTCATACTGACCTAAATATTTACCCCAAGGAGTAGAAATGAAAAAAATTTCTGGTCATGAAAGAATCGTCTCAATACCCTACATAGTTTGGGAGATATTAAATTTGTTGTCCCAAGAAATTTCTCCAATGCAGCTTCAAATTTAGATATGAAAACTTTAGAGGCCTTGAAACCACTCAAAAAGATGACAAACTAATCTTTGATCAAATTGACGTTGTAGATCTCTATCTTCAAAAACTTTCCAATGATATAGTATAATATAAAATCGGACACCCGGATAAAAAGTTATGGTCCCGGGAAGTTGCCCACTAAAAAGTGAATTTCATTAAAATTTCTTCCTAGGCAAGAAATCAAATGGCGGTACTTTTGGCACTAAAACAAAAGGGAAAGTTGAACTTTCTAGAACATTCTAGGGTGATTACTGAGTAAAATAAAAGGGTTAAGTGGGGTTGTAAAAGGTGGCTCCATTAATGCATATTGTGGCTCCAAATAATATATTTTGTTTTTGGAGTTGATTTTGTTGTAATGAATCAAGCCCATGAGGTTGTAGCATGTAAGTTTTGAATTTGTAACTTCATTTTTTGAAAATAATTGAGAGAGTTGTTTTTTTATCTCACATCTTCTATGTTGTTATCTATTGTTGTGATTTGTTTGGGTTTTAGGTGGTGTGGCCTTCATCAAGTGGTATCAGAGCATATTTTCTTGAGTGTGTAAACAGATCACCGAATATGAGGTAGTCTACACTAGGACTTGTGGTTGTGGGTTTCTACAAAAAGTGATTAGAATGCCTCTGTGAAGAAACCGTGGTGGTGGAAGAAATATTATTATACTAGAATAGGGTTTTAGAGCCCTACAGAGAGAATTTCAAGCACTACAAGAGGATCTGTGTTGAGGGTTTGAGCCAAGAAGAGGAGATGAAAGTGAAGATGAAGCTGAAAATGAGGAACAGTTCGAAGAAGAACAAGAAGTATAAGATCCAGAGCAAGTCAGATTATTTAAGGCCATCTATAAGATTGGGAAAAGGCCAAAGATCAATGTTTCTACATTTTTTGGAAATCTTAACCTAGAAGAGTTGATTGATTGGATCAATGATATGGAGGAGTACTTTGAGTATGAGGAGGTGGAAGATCCTGAGAGGGTCAAATTTGAAAAGACCAAACTAAAGGGTCATATGAATATTTGGTGGAAAGCGGTACAACTAGAATGAAATCAAAGAGGAAAAGAGAAAATAACAAGATGGGATCATATTCTGGAAAAATTAAAAAGACAATTCATTCCTGTGGATTATGAGCTAGATTTGTTGAAGAAGATGTAAGGGTTGAAACAAGCGGGAAAATCCGTCAAGGAGTATATAGAAGAATTCTACTATGTCTTGATTATAATAGGCCATTATAGAAGAATTCTACTATGTCTTGATTATAATAGGCCATTCTAAGGCTAATAAGGAGAAATTTTCTCATTACATAAATGGGTTGAAGCCGAGTATTCAAGAAGAGTTGGGTCTAGTAAGAATGTCCACCATTGAAGATGCATATCAGTTTGCTTTGAAGGTAGAAGAAAATTTGAATAGAAGATCTGAAAGTAAGAAAAAAGGTGGGGGTCATGGTGAAAGACTAGTGGATGGTCATATGGAGGTTGAAATAAAGATCAAAAGAAGGGTGAAGGATCTAGTAGCAACCAGAACTAGAAAGGAGATAACACCTACCATCCTAATGATCAGAATTGTGGAGACTAAAGAGGAAAAGGAAGACCTAGATGAGGGCTAAGAAGAGGGGGCTTTCTTGGATCCTATTTCTAGTGCGAAGAAGGACATAGAGCCTATGATTTTCCTCAACATCAAGGAAGGATAAATAGAAGACCTGAGGGTAATGCACAAGTTGAACGTGTAGATGAAGATGTTGAGTCTTCACATTTTGAGGATATAGAAAGAGGAGAGGTTCTTGTTACTAGAAGAGACTTGTTGAATGAGGAGAAAGAACTAACTCAAAGGAAGAATTTGGTTTACACCAAATGTAAGTGTGAAGGTAAATTTTTTAATGTTATTATCAATGGAGGTAATACTAATAACCTTGTTTCAGAAGAGATGGTTAGTAAGTTTTGGTTGGAGAGAAGAAGGCATTTGAATCCATGTCCGATTGTTTGGTTACAGAAGGACCATAAAGCTTTGGTAAATGAACAATGTTTGGTAAATTTCAAGATTGGAAATTACCATGATGAAGTATTATGTGATATTATGCCTATGGATGTTTTTCATATGTTTTTAGGAAGACCATGGTAGTTTGATCAACAAGCAATACATGATGGACATGCCAACACCTATTCTTTGACAAAGGATGTAGTTCATCATAAGTTGAAGCCCTTGAAAGAGGCAGAGGAAGATGTATGCAGTAATGCAGTAATTTGTTTCGTTGATGGAAGAAAGTTCCTAGAAGTTATGAGGCATGAGCATATGTGTTTTTCTTTAATCTCTAAAGTTGATAAAGAAGATACTAATGAGGTACCTATAGAGGTTTCAGATATGTTGAATGAGTTTCAAGATATTATTTTTGATAGCGTACTCAAAGGTTTGCCTCCAGTAAGAAATATTATTCAACAGATGGACCTGATTATTGGAGCCAACTTTCCAAATAAGGTAGCTCATCATATGACTCCAATAGAGAGTGAAGAGTTGAACAAACAGGTATAAGAGTTGTTGCAAAAGGAAATGATCAAAGAGATTTTGATTCTATGTGTAGTACCTGCAATACTAGCACCAAATAAGGATGGGGAATGGCGGATGTGTGTAGATTTTAGAGCCATCAAGTATAGATTTCCCTTGTCGAGAATGGGTGACATTATGGATTGTTTGAGTGGAGATGAGTACTTCACAAACATAGATTTCAAGAGTCGATATCACCAGATCCGATTAGAGAAGGAGATGAATGGAAGATAGCCTTCAAAACCAAGGAGGGATTGTATGAGTGGTCAGTCATGCCTTTTGGGCTAACCAATGCATTGAGAACATTTATGTGGCTTATGAATGAGGTACTGAAAGAATTTTTAGGAAAATTTGTTATTGTTTATTTAGATGATATTTTGATTTTTAGTAAGACATTGGAGGAGCATCGGATGCATATCCAAAGATTTTTTGAGAAACTATGGGAGGAGGAGTTGTTGATTAATTTGAAGAAATGTAATTTTGTGAAAAGGGAGTTGGTGTATCTAAGATTTTTTGTCTCAATAGAGGGTCTTAAAATGGATCTAGAGAAGGTGAGAGCTATCATTGAATGGCCTACCCCAAGGAGTGTTATAGAGTTAAGATCATTTCATGGTCAATCAAGTTTTTATAAAAAATTTATTAAGAATTTTAGTAGTATTTATGCACCTCTAACTAAAGCAATGAGAGGGGATAGAATGGATTTAAAATGGATTGTAGGAGCAACAAA
>CM021100.1:611003556-611221056 GCA_007115665.2 Sequoiadendron giganteum | reverse complement strand
CCCCCTAACCCACTCAAGTTGATTAATTTTGAATTAATTAACTCCTAATTCTCATTATCCATTCTCTAGATTTTGACTCAACCTTGGTCAAATTAAACCCATGGTCATCTAACCATGTTGCACATGAAATTAATTTCTTTTAATTATCTAATTACCTTATTTATCTTCACAATGGCATATTCCTAGGAATATTCCTCCCAACCACCCCCTCATTCATTTTCCCTCCAAAAGCCACTTACACGCCAATAAATACCTCTTACAAAGGCATGTACTCCCTCTTACATTCCATCTTGTCTCTTACAAGGGCATTAATCTCTCTTACATCCTCACCCACATTCTCTTACATCTTCAACCATACTTATTTAATCCTCTTACATCCTCTTTACTCACACATTCCCCAAAGTGTGTTTCACCTCCAACCATTAGCCTTGTGACAAGTGCCACATTCTTATTGGCTCCCATTTTTATCCCAAATTCACCAATTTCACTCTTTCTTTAACCCTTCACTCCTATAAGTAGAAGCCTCTTCTACTTGAAATGGATCCACAACTTGAAGCATTCTTACTATCGGCATTTTCATTCATACCACTCACTCTTTTCATATCATTTTAGGTTGTTTTCATCATCACTTGGAATCAATATCACCCTTGGGATCATCTACATAATTGGAGCTTATCAAAAGGATTGGGAAAGGACTTATTTCCACATAAAAGAGCACCAATCCCCCTATGGAATGGAGGTTTGGTTGATTTAGTTAATTACATGTTATCATTTGTCTTGTTTCATGCTTTCATTTCATGTTTTCATCTTTGTTTAACTAAGAATATCATAGGGAATGCTTTGTTTGTGTTTCTAACATGACTAAACATTGTTTGTTTGTCTTTTTTTAGTAAATTAATGATTAGGCATTCACATTTTGACGCTAGGAGGACTAACCTTTTTAATTTTGAAAATTTGGCTTAAAATTGACCTTTTTTTTGTAGCTACAAGAAGGCATTTCCGCCTTTGGTTCATACAACATTTCCTTTGCATATAGCACCGTCTTTTCTTTCACGTAAAGTGTCGCTTTCACATTTAATGTCACTTTTTTCATGTCGCATCGTGTTCATAGATTTTTGTCATGTCGCCTTTGCAAGAGTGTTGCTTCTGTTTGTTCAGCCATTCTACTGAATTTTGATTTCGAACAAACCACCACCTCTGTTTCTATGTCACCTTTGTTTCTAAAGTGTCACCTTTGTGCTCTTTGTTTGTTACAGAGAGATACCTTTACACTTCACTAGAGTTTTTCTTTCATTTTCAGTGTCGCCTTTGCTTGCACGTAGAGTGTTGCCTCTATTATATAGCGTCACCTTTATAGATTGAGGAGGAAAACCAATTTGAAGAACCAAAAGCATTTTTTAGGCTCTCTAATTTTTCTTTTCATTTTCTGTTTTAGGACCAACTCACATTACTTTGGGCTTAAAATTAACCATCTACTTAAGCTTTTCAAGTTGGATTGAAATTGATCATTAGAAACTTACTAGACATTGCTATGTGGGATAAAATTGAACAAGGAAAATTCACGCTCAGTTTATGGTGCTTAAAATGAACACCTTTACTTTGAGGACAAAAAAAACTTGTGCCTTCTTTGTTTTGTTGTTTGCAACTTGTCTAAGGTGTGTATTCTCTTATCTTTCACCATTGGGTGATCTTGATAATCAAAAAACATCTCAACATTTGTATAACCACCCACATATTTTAATTTAGATCTAAACTGAAACCAATGCTAGTGTGAGGAAAAGGAATGTGCTCCCTCCTTGTGCTTCAAGTGATCTGGAGATCAAACTAAAAATTTACTTACTTTCTTTTTTCTATCTTTAGAGGGTTTTCCTCCCTACTTCAAAATGAGGGAATGACCCAAGCGGTACCAAGCTAAAGCCAAGCTCTTTCAATCGCTATATAAAAATTTGTTGTGATAAAATTCATTAACAACAGGTGTGGATGTGTCATGCCAACAAGTGTCAACCTTAGTATCTATGTGATACATCAAAATATCTTCCTAGGAAGGGACTGGGAGGCCTCTTGATTGACCATAATCTTGAGCTAATATTTCTGCATGTATGGCCACCTTGAATGAAAGCGCTTACTACAAACCAATTGTTTAGTGACCAAAAAAAATTTATGCTTGCTATTGCAGGAATGGTCGTTCCAAAGTTACCCCACATTTGTACTATTCAAAGTTGAAATAGTAAAATCCTTAGGATCTTCAGATCTTCAATATTTTGAGATTTGGTGGTCCCAAGAAGTGTGTGTCATGGAGGGGAGTCAGTGTCGCCAAATATCTAGTTGTTCGCTTTGTCTTAGTGTTTGGACAAATCTGAGTGGGGACTCAACAAGTAGTATCTTTGAAGCCTAGGATTGTGCATTTTGCAAGTCAAACACATTGTTTGGATCTCAAGCATTGAAACAAACATTAACAAATCATCAAAATTTTAAACCCTTTAGAAAGAGTGAATATCTTTGAAGGGTCTAATTATTACTGCTTGTCCCTAGGGATTTTATCCTTAGAGGCTTCTAAATACTTGGGCTCATATCTCAATTTTCTCTCTTCAAAGTAAACCTAAGGAAACTATGGCCTTGACTCTTTGATTTTCACACAATGGACCTTGTGGAATTAAAAGGAGCTAATACATAGACATTTAGTTTGGAATTTAAACAAGATGAGTTGATGTGGTAAAAAGAATCAATTTAATCAAGATAAGAACACAATTGAACCCCACACATGTGTTTGTCTTCATGATTTCCCACAAAGTCAAAATTCCAAAGTAAAGGTCTACATGTCATCACTTTAAACTTAGGTGTCATACTCAAAAAGCTATAAGAAGATACATTACAAGGCCTAACCTAAGACAGTATCACAAAATAAGCAAGAAGGTAACGAGGTTTTATAGACTTATTCTGCTAAACAATCCGGACATGTATTCTCAATATGAACCCATCATTTAATTAAAACATTGGTCTTTTCGATTTGAACACTTTAGAGGTCTATCATGTTTTTCAACACCTTGGTTTTGTAAACTAATTTCTACTAGATTTATCTAGGGTCAAACAAACACCTCCATCCATCCCCAAAACGTTGACCAAAACTCATCTCACAAACAACTTTTAGAACTTCGGAAAAATCATCTATGCTAGACTTTTGGTAAATCCTTAGATCAAAATTAAAATCATATTGTTTGGCTAGGTGTGTGGGAATGCATCCTTTCTCACCCATTTAGTTAAATTAGTACCCCTTTTGGACAAGTTAATCCCAAGATCACATCTAACATCTTGGGATCTACAAGTTCATTATCCAAATCAAACCAATAAAAATAAAAAATTCCTAAGGTCTAGTATTGATCCAAAGTTCTCAAAAGTTCAAACATTCACACCATTCATCCCTCATTTATCACATCATCATCATTTGATCCTTAAATATCTGAGATTTTTTTTTTTGTACCTAAAGTTTAGATCAACCAAAGGAGTTAGAGGTTCACCTCCCATATTCCTAAAAGTTGATCCCAATTTTATGGCCCAAACAAGGTCACACCACAAGAAGATCATGGATCAAAATAAAGAAACATCAACCTCAAGTGATTTAAGTCAAACAGAATTCAACCCTAGGGTATCTATCAACCCTCGACTTAATCCCCCTCAACTACCTCAAGATCCTCAAGAGGGAGGTTGCCAAGTGGATAATGTCACAAATAACTTCAAAGAAATTTCTCAAGATGAAATACTTGAGCTATTGCAAAATATAGAAATGTAGAAGCTTTTCAACATAGTCATCAGACTAAATCCCACCCAATACATGTTGGAATTGGAAAAAGAAGGGGCTAAACTCCCTTTTGATTTTGATGTACGCACCATTGTTGAACAACCTTTCACAAACATGCAGAAAAATTCCTTGAATCTTAACATGCAAGCCACCCCATCCGCCACCCAACAAACCATACCATCCCAAAACACATACATTCCACCACCCGATCCATAAAATGATCTTTCCACATAGGTCAAGTTTATCTTGCAAAAAATACAAGACATACAATCAGGAAAGACAAAGAAATCACACACACAAGGAAATTTGTGCCCCTGTCCATTTGATAGAAGCATTGCTATGGTTCCATTCCCACCAGGCTTCAAAATACTGAAATTTGACAAATATCGAGGAAACGAAAAAATCCTGAGGATCACATCAAGGAATTCCACGTATATTATACGGAAGTAGCATATGACAATTCTTATCTAAGTGAATCTTCCCTCAAATCTTGACTAGTCCAAAAATGGAATGGTTCTCCCGCTTACCCCTTAGAATCAAAAAGTTCCAAGAAATCATGGACTTTTTCATAGAAAACTATTCATTTAACTTAGGCATGGAAGTGAACTTGAAAGAATTATTTGGCCTCAAACAAGCTAAGGGAGAGACATTTGCAACTTTCTTGCAATGATGGTGATCCAAGGCCAGCAAAATAAAATGGTCCATGCCAGAAGAAGAACAAATTGGAACTATCATCTCTAACCTCGAAGGGGAATTATCTTTCCATCTAAAAAATGTAGTGCATCACAACATATGACCAATTAATCCCTAAGGCTTTCAACATTGAGATATCCCTCATAGCACAAGGTTGCACATCCATATATCAAGACAATAGACCATCAACAAGCTACAATGATAAACCTCACACATGGGCTAAGAACAAGAACGTAACTAATGATGGTTTCATTGACGCCAAAGTTGTCATTAGTGCTCCAAGGCATAATACACAACAACAAACATACCCACAACCACAAATCAACACACATAACACCCCACAAACCAAACCATCAACACAACCCAACAATCAAACATTCAAAAACGTGAAAACTCAAGGGGGACTAGCCCCAAGGAACAAATACCCACCAAAATTTAAGTATACACTACTAGGGGAACCCATTGAATCTGTTATGCAACAGCTAGTGAAACCAAACCTCATCAAACTCCCCATCTATGAAAATTACCAAGAACCTCAAGTCAATCAACTGTGTTATAATTAGAATCAACTTATGATTTTCACAAGATCAAAGGACACACAACAGCTATTGCATGAGGCTCAAAATCCTCATCTAGGACCTCATCAACAATAAGACCATAACCATTGAACAATCATCAAGGAACCAAGATCTCAAGATATACATAAATCCTGTTTAGGATCACAACAAAGGGAACAATAATGGAAAAGAAAAAAGTTACAACAATTTAAACCATATCCATGACCATGTTGTAGCACCATTGGATGAATTTGTAATAGTTGTCAATATCAAAGGACCTAGAGTCGAGTGTGGAGTCACCACATGTGGCGGAAAAATTCCTATCCCAGGATCTTCACCACCAACCAGGGCACCACCCGCCAATCCAAAATCAAACCCTAGTGGTTATAGCATCTTGGAACAATTGAAAAAAAACCCCACCCAAATCTCCATCATGGAGTTTCTTAAAATATCGCTTGCACATAGGGACATCCTAGAGAAGGCCTTATCTACATCCTTTGTTCCTGCAAACATTGATACAAACCAATTTCAAGCTATGGTCGGACACACTACTACACCACATCTCCTTACATTTTTTGAGCATGACCTCCCAATACAACCATCACATAGTTGTGTGCTCCATCTTGAGGTCTTGGTCCATAAGAACAAATTTAAGAGATTATTGGTGGATGGGGGTGTAGGTTTAAATATTTGTACCTTACAGCCAGTCAAAAATCTAAAAAAAAATTAGGATGTTATTAAAAAGGGGAAAGGTATCACCATCAAGGCTTATGATGATCAAGAACGGGTGTCTCAAGGCACCATTCAACTCCCCATTCAAGTGGGGTCGGCAATCATGGAAACTATTTGTTAGGTCCTTGACCTTGAGCTTCACTACAATAATCTCCTAGCGTGTCCATGGATCCATGAGATGCAAGTTGTCACATCTACATTCCACCAATGTGTAAAATTCCCTTACCAAAATCAAGAAGTCACAATCCATGGTGACCCTAAACCTTTCTATTATTGCAAAAATTTAGAATCCAAATATACAAGATCCCCCAAGTTCCAAAAAATGATGAGGGACCCACATCCCCCTATGTCAACCCATCCACTTTAACGTCCACGTCTGAGACAAATACACCTTCCATATCGACTCTCCTGGACATTAAGGTTGTAATCCAAGATAATGGGTGTGGGGAATATAAATTGAAGAAGAGTGCCTTTGTAATAGGAGAGTTACCTCAATCTCCTATATCTCATGTAAAATTGCAGCCAATCGACACAACATCTCAGACCTTCAAATTAGAACCTACCACCTTCAAAAAGTGGGGAGACCTAAGCAAAGAGGTGGTGGATGAAAAGGATGTATCGAGCTTGTTGTATCAAGATGAAATATTTTCCCATGTTCTTCCAATGGAGGAGAATAACAAAGTTCTACAATTAATGCTTGGTTGGGACTACAACAAGAATGAAAAACTCGGGAAAAATAACAATGGCCTCTTAGAACCTATCATTCCTGAGAAGCGCCTTAAGAATATTGGCCTTGGATATACCCCCATGAAGATAACCATTTTTGGCAAGCGTACCCCTGTTAAAGAATTTAAAGCTCCTCCTTAATTATCGGTATCCACTAGCCTACCCCTAGATAACTATACTCTCGATATAATTGACCTATATGAAAATGATTCAAATTTCTTCATGATCACCACCATATCATTTGAGTCAAGCAACCAAATCAATGAGCTAAAACCCATTTACCCCCAACTCATCGATTGTGACCAACGAGGACCACCAATCTTAGATACATTCAAAAATGATGAGGTTCTCTCAGAATTCATAGGACTAAGGGATAATATACCACATGGAGATCACAAAATAGGGTTTGATATAAATTTGGATATGCATGTGTACTATGGGGAAATGATTGAATCTCTTAGTCGCAAAATTGAAAATATAGCAGTAATGTCTCGATCCTTAAGTGAAAACCACACTGTGGCACTTTTTGATCCCAAAATAGTAAAAAAAAAGGACATATCCAATGGTAAAAACCTCTCTAAGGCACAAAATAATGAGGGATTCAATCTTCCCCTTAGTTCCATCCATCAAGAGAAATCAACAGTCCTAGCAAAGAAGTGCAACCCAGTAAATTTGGGAACTCGGGAGACTCTACACATCACTTTCTACATCGAGTCACTTTTGATTGAGGAGCAAGAAAACCTAGCAAGATTTCTAAAGGAAAGGAAGGTGAAATTTGCATGGAAATATGCCGACATGTCAAGCCTTGATCCAAAAGTAGTGGTCCATCATCTACCAATCTATCCAAATTCAAGACCTGTGAGACAAAAATTGAGAAAGATGCATCCACAAATCGCCTTGTTGGTCAAATTTGAGCTACAAAAAATCCTTGACGTTGGCTTCATACAAACCATTGATTATCCAAAATGGGTTTCCAACCTAGTACCTATTTCCAAGCCCACTGGGGGCATCTGAATCTGCACTGACTTCAGAGACCTGAATATAGCATGTCTTAAGGATGATTTCCCCCTCCCTAACATAGATATGATTGTAGACCTAATAGCGGGGCATGGAATTCTATCATTGATGGACAAATTTTTAGGATACAATAAAATTATGATTGCAAAAGATGACCAGCATAAAACAACCTTCACTTGTCCATGGGGTACCTACTATTCAAATATGATGCCATTTGGGCTAAAGAATGTCGGTGCTATGTATCAAAGGGCTATGACTTTGACCTTTCATGAAATTATACACAAACTTATAGAAGGCTATGTGGATGACATACTATCCAAATCAAGGAAATGTCAAGACCACATATCGACACTAGGCCCAATATTCAATAGAATGGAAGAGAATAAGGTGCGTCTAAACCCCAAGAAATGTATCTTTGTCATAACTTCAGGAAAGCTCTTGGGATATATTGTGTCGATAAGGGGAATTGAAATAGACAGTACAAAATTCAAGGTAATCTTATATATGGACGATCCACGAACACTAAAATAGCTAAGAGACTTGCAAGGAAGGCTTCAATCAATCAAGAGATTCATAGCACAGTTAGAAGATAAAACCATCCCATACTCTCATCTCCTCCATAAGGGGGTAACATATATGTGGGATGAGAAATGTGATAATACATTTAATCAAATCAAGGAATACTTGTTAACACTGCCAGTCCTCATACCACCAATCCTGAACAAACCATTGATCCTTTACATTTTAGTTACGACGGCAGGTCTTGGTGCTCTTCTAGCTCAACATGATGAAACAGGTAAAGAAAGAGTTATCTACTAAATCAGTAGAACCTTGGTGGGACATGAGCTAAAGTACACATTAATTGAGAAAGCTTACCTTGCAGTCATGTTTGCATCACAAAAATTCAGGCACTATATGTTGGCCCACTAGATTAAGCTTATCGCCAAGATTGATCCCCTCAAGTATCTCTTATCCAAAGCAACGCTCACAGGATGAATAGCTAAGTGGGTCATGATTTGACAGAATATGACATTAAATATGTGGAACAAAAATTCATTAAGGCATATGTAATTCCAGATCAAGTAGTCGAAGCACCTATATATGTCAAGAACCCGATAGTATTAGAGTTTCTATATGAGTCAATATTTAGCATGAATGTTGTAGACCATTGGAAGGTATACTTTGATGGGTCATACACACAACATGGGTCAGGAGTAGGAATCCTCTTCATCACACCACAAGGGGATTGTATCCAAAAATCATACAGGTTTTCTTTCCCTTGCACCAATAACATTGTGGAGTACGAAGCTCTTGTCATAGGACTTCAAATTGTGGTACAATGAAAAATTATGGCACTCAAGGTCTATGGCGATTTGAAACTAATTATCAATCAATTCAATGATGAATATAAAACTAAGGATGATAAACTTACCTCGTACAAAAATTTGGTGGAGGATCTCAAGGATTTCTTCATCAACATAACATTTGAGCATATACCCAGGGTAAATAACAAAGTAGCTGACACTATGGCTACAATCAAATCATTGCTATATATCCCAAGAAATGTCCATAAACATGAATTTCTTGTAGAGCATATTCTTATACCAGCTTTTGAGGTACCAAAATTTGAGTTCGTATGCAAAATCGTTGGTCTCGGTGATCCTTGGTACCATGACATATTCACCTACTTAAAAATAAGAGTCCTCCCCACCAACATCACCCCAAATCTCAAGAAAACCTTCATTAAAAATTCACTTTGCTTTGTCATATTAGGTAACACCCTCTACCATATTAGTATCAAAGGAACCTTATTGTCATGCCTTAACCCCGAAGAAGCTTTGACTTCCCTAACAAAGGTACACAATGACATTTTTGGTTCACATTCTAGTGGTATGACCTTGGTAAAGAAATTGTTGAGGACTAGGTACTACTGGCCTACTATGAAAAAAGAAGCTCATGACTATGTTAGGAAATGTATGCAATACCAAAATCTTGGAGACCTCATCCATGCACTAGCTCAGGAGCTCCAACCAATTGTAACAACTTGTCCTTTTTCACAATGGGGGCTAGATCTCATAGGCAAAATCACACCCACCTCATCTAATGGACACAAGTTCATTATAACCACCACATAATACTTCACAAAGTGGGTAGAGGCCATCCCTGCGACCTAAATCATAGGGAAGTAGAATCTAGATCTCTAAATTCATCATGAACTACCTCATTTGTCATCATGATGTTCCACAAGCCCTTATCTTTGATAATGGAACACCTTTCAAAAACTAGGATGTTTGTGAGCTATGCCAAAAAAATTAATATCCAACATCGCTTCTCCACCACATATTACCCCCAGGGTAATGGCCAAGCTAAGGCTTCCAACAAGACCATCCTAAAAGTCCTTAATAAAATGGTCAATGAAGTTGGTCGTGACTCATACCTACAACAAAACCCTATCTTATGGGCCTTGATGAGTCTAGTTTATGGTTTAATTTTGATAAATTTTGTTATCCATTTGCTACATTTGTCATAGACTTTGATACTTAGATGTTGAAATTTTTATGATATTTCCTTAAAACCATAAACTTTGGACATCAACTTATTTTCATAACCTTTAAATGATATTGACATGTTATATGAACTATTTATGTTAATTTTACATTTTATTAATGAATGTCACTTTAAGATAGTTATAGATATGTAGTTGTTGTGAGTACTAATATTTTCATGCAAATATAATTAGAGGCCTACAGTTAAGGAATATTCCACCAACTAGTCATCTGCCATACCGGTCAACATGGTGGTCATTCAATGAAAGAAGAATCTTGATGGTGGGAGATTCCTCATTCAAATCGGAGTTGTAACTGCCTTATAAATGATCTTAATGGACTATTGAGCGAATATAGGTGTAATTGTTGTGCTAAATCTATGTTGAGACAAACATGCCAGGCCAGATTCCACGCATGCATAATCGTCTCTCCACTTTTTATGCTTTCCCTAATGTGTTGTCCTCTTGTTCTAATGGAGTTGACTGCCTTGCTAGGTGCTTAGTTAGTAGATTCTATAAATAAGACTAGGATGCTCCTTCTCAAAATATTGTGTAATCTAATGATGTACTCGCACTTTTAGTTTTTCAATAATACAACCATGTTGCTCAATTGTACTCATGTTTTTCCAATGAATGAAATGAAGTTATAAATTCGTGCATCTGAGTTTACATTTGTTTTATGGGATACTCATCCAAGGGGGGCCACTTGGTGAGTATTACGTCCCTTAGTTAGTTAGTTATTTTTTGTTTAGTAATTAGTTAAGAATCTGGCATTGTCTATTCCTGCTCCCACTAGAATTCCATTATGTGACTTTTCCTGCAGCCAAAGCAAACATAGTAGTTTCTTGTTTGTTCACTCAGATTTTCATTTATGTCATGCATTTCATCTTAGTATAGTTTTTGGTTGATGTTCAACACTTATGTTTTTTCCTTCCAAGAAATTTACTTTCAACATTGTGTCTTTCTTAGCTGTAAGATAAATATGGCTACTTTGGATTCCTAGTGCACATAATATGCTAACCCATTTCAAGTTTATGTCCCTGGGTTGAAAATTTAAATGGACCTTCATGATGATTGAAATAGCTATTCAGGTTAGATGTCCAATCTTTGAATCACGATTGTAAAGGCTTAGTTGTTAAATCATTGTAGGAGGCCGACATTTTTGGTGTCATTGTCAGGGATGGTGTCAAACTAGGGAGATCTTTGGAGTCATTGATATTTTTTCTTGTTTTAGTATTTTTGGAATATGTTCTTATTATACCCCTCATTTAGGAAAGTAATGACCCCCCTATTCTTTTTCCAATTCTTTGTGTGAGTTGGTTGATAGTGAGTTGATACTGTATGCATAGAGAAAGGAGGAGAGATGCTTATGGGAGATTACTTCCTAAAATCATGATCTATTCCAGATAATTGAGTATCAGAACCTTCCAAGAGATGAAGAAGAAGAAGAGCCACACCCCTTTGCTAATACATTTCTAAATTTGGCCAGTTTTGAAGTTTCCTCTGAAGATCATAATCTGATTGAGAATCCCCTTGCTTTGGAACTTCATCAAGAAGGCATGGGTGATGCAAATGGAAACATACCTAACCAACCAACTTTTCCTTTCCCCATTTCTCATCAAAATTAAGTAGACAACCTCAAAAATGTCTCTACTTCAGTCCTTCCTAAGTTCTATGGACTTGTCACAGAAGATCCTGATACATTCTTGTTCGAATTTTATACACTCTACAAGAGTTTTGACTATACCATTGATGCCCATAGGCAGAGATACTGTGGAGACTTGGGAGGAAATGAAGACGAAGTTCCTTGAGAAATACAAGGAGTATTGCAGGGGCAGTGATATGAGAGGACGTGACATTTTTAGAATGTAGCAAAAGGAAGATGAGAACCTGGAAGACTATATTTCAAGGTTGTTGTTTTGATTACAAAAATCTCCACACCATACACTTAATAAAGAATTACATAAGCTCATTTTCTTAAGAGTAATTAATGACATATGCACAGATGCCTCGGATCTGATTGGAGGAGTAGATATCATGCAAGTTCCTTGGGAGGATGCCAAGAAGATATGTCATAACTATTCTAGGGCAGATTCAAAGAAGGGGAGAGCTTACCAATATTCTATGGGTAAGTCATCTACCAGTGGAGTTTCAAGGATTGATATTACTCACTTTCTATCATACTTCAAGCAAGACATCATAAACAACTTACTTACTCATTTGGATAGACTTTAGGCCAAGCAAAAACAAGAGGAGGCAGAGGCAATGTTGGCAAAATATTACCCTCATTGCAGACAAAAGAAGAAGGACTGTAGATGTAAAATGATAGCTAATATTGATAGAAAGAAGATGGCACCTGAGTTCAAGACAATCTAGGGTAAAGAAGATCAAGTCTACTATGGTGCACAAAGGAGGCCATGAGCTTCAAGAAAAGGCATGCCACCAGATCCATTATCTTTTGTTGGGCCATATTTTAATTCTTATTGATTTGTTAACCAATGGAAACCCCCATATCCATCCAATTATGGAGGATATCCACCCCAAATTGGAATATCCCTCCAAATTCATGGCCCAACCACCAAAATTTTCCACCCTAGTGACAACAACCTCAGGGAAATTGACAGCCACCTCCATGAAACTAGCAACAAACATCTCAATGGAGGGGAAGACAACAATGACCAAAACAGACAACCAATTACATGCAACCACCTTCTTAGCCTCAAAAACCTGCTATAGTTTCTCCTCCTGCTACTTCAAATCCAAATGCACCTAAACCTACTCAACTACCATCTCATCCCACACCTAACCCAAATAATAAAGCACAGTAGCAACTAGTATACTCTGTTGATCCAAATTAATTCATTGCATATGATGTGAGTGTAAGTAACATCCGCTTGCATTTAGGAACTAATTTTTTAGCTCCTTCCACACCCATTATCACTAAGCTTCCTATGGAATAAGAGGAGCCTTTGAATGTCCCCATTCAACCAATTGCACCTAAAAATCCTAAACCAGTCCTAGTCAAGTAGACTAAACCAAAACCACCATTTCCTCAGATGTTGGAAACTATGAAACAAAAGTAAGAAAAGGAGGACACAAATTTTGACATTTTAGATTAGTTGAAGCATATATTTGTCCAAATACCTCTATTTCAAGCCATAAAATATGTTCCCATATATGGAAAATCAATCAAGGAAGCATGCCTTAAGAAGCTAGGCAAGAAAAAGAAAGACCCCACTACGATTCATGCGGTGGGACAATTGGCTGACATCATGCTTGGAAAAGTGACTATTCCCAAATATAATGACCTAGGGATTCTTGTGGTAGGAGTTTTTATAAATGCAATCCAGATAAAGAATGCTCTGATTGATTTTGGAGTAGCAATAAATGTAATGACTAAGGACATCTTGCAACAACTAAATGTTGCAAACATGAGACCTACTCCTATTGTCATGTAGTTTGCTGATAGTTCTACTATTAAGCCTGATGGGTTAGTAGAAGATCTTGTGGTAATTCTAGACTCTTGGGAGTACCCAACGGATTTTATGATTCTTTCTCCTAAGGCCACACTAGGCAGGTACCCCATTATTCTTAGAAGGTCATGGTTAGTAACAACAGACGCCTATATTGGATGTCGGACAGGAGACATAACCATTTATGATGGAAATAGCACCAAACAACTTGTTCTCTACCCTCTTGCTCATCCATCCCATGATAAGAATGATCCTATATGGCCACATGTTGGTGAAGAGGTCGAGGAAGTTAATAATGTGGCACAGCATATGATTTTAAGCAAAATTCCTTTCATGCAGCCTTCAAGATGAAGATGAAGTATTGTCTAACATAATTCAGAACCATTATGAGGTAGAGGAAGCATCATCCTCTCATGCATCTGGTTCTATTGATCCATTGAAGGCACTCTTGCTCGCTCTTCCTACACCCACTCTTCCTGCACCTGCTCTTCCTACAGATTCTCTTCCTATAGCTAAATTTCTTGAAACAATAGGTATGTCTCATACATTGATACCACATGAACTCAATGTACCAAATCATTAGTGAAGCAACTATGGTAGAGTTAACTACACAAGTGGAGGTGTTAGAAGGAAAATATCTAAATATTAACAACAAACTAAGTGAATAACAATAGTTGTCATTGGAAAACTTATTGAGGGCCCACCATTATGCATTTGCATGGGATTATCATGATATGAAGGGATTGGACCCTAAGATTTGCACTCATATGATATACATAAGAAATGATTGTACACCAGTGAGGCAACCTCAAAGAAGAATTAACCTTGCATTGAGAGAAATTGTAAAAGGGGAAATATAGAAATTACTAGATGTAGGATTTATCTACCCCATTTTAGATAGTCAGTGGGTGTCCCCATTGGTGATTTTTCCCAAAAAAGGAGGGAAGTGGAAAGTTTGTGTTGATTATAGGGAACTTAATGCTACCACCAAAAATGACCATTTTTCCTTACCTTTCAAAGATCAAGTTTTGGACTCATTTGCAGGATAGCAGTACTTTTCTTTCCTAGATGGATTCAGTGGCTATAACCAAATCCAAATTGCACTAGAGGATTAGGAGAAGACCACCTTTACCTGTCCATGAGGGACCTATTCCTACTCAGTACTTCCATTTGGCTTATGCAATGCACCTGCAACTTTTCATAGGGTAGTCATTAGCATATTTTCAGACATCTCTCTTGATTACATGGAAATATATATGGATGACTTCACTACTTATGGTGTTGATTTTGATGAAGCATTGTAAAATATCAGGAGATTCCTAGAGAGATGTGAATACCACAATCTATCTTTAAATAATGAAAAGTGCTTCATGATGATGTAGGAAGGTGTAGTTCTTGGCCAATACATCTCTCACAAAAGAATTCAAGTAGATCCTGCAAATATTGAGGTGATCACCAATCTGCCTATTCCTGCAAAACAAAAATATGTTAGGAGTTTCTTAGGACATGCAAGTTATTATAGGAGGTTCATCAAAGACTTCAGCAAAATGGCAGCACCATTGTATAATCTCCTAACCAAATATGTTGAATTTCAATGGACAGAAGACTGTGACAAGGCATTTTCTAACTTGAAAGTAGCTTTAACTCATGCTCCTATACTCAAGGATCCTAATTGGGAGCTTCATTTTTCACATCCACATAGATGGATTAGACTATGCTATAAGAGCAGCCTTAGGATAGAAAGAAGGAGCTACTAAAAATGTTATGTATTTTTTCAGCAAAAATCTTTAGGGAGCTGAATTCAATTATATAGTGATAGAAAAAGAAATGTTGGCAGTGATCTATGCCTTAAAAAAATTCAGGCACTACAATATAGGCTACCAGATCTCTGTGCACATTGATCATGTAGCCGTTAGATATTGCATGAATAAACCAGTGATCTCAGGTAGGCTAGCAATATGGTTATTGTTCATGCAAGAATTTGATATAACCATTGTGGATAAACTAGGGAAGGCCAATGTTGTTGCAAACTTTCTTTTGAGGCTAACTACATCAGAAGATAGTCAAGTTGTAGATGATTTTTTCCCTAATGAGCATCTATTTTCCATCAATGTGTAGACATCTTGGTATGTTGACATAGCTAATTATCTAGTCACAAGGAGAGTTCCTCCTTACTTCTCTCCAAAAGAGAGGAGGGTGATCATTGAAAAAAAAATCCTTTCTCATGGGTTCTTGGATGTTTGTTCTACACTAGACTAGACCATGTCATGAGGAGATGTTTGAGGGAAGATGAGACATATGATATTTTGCATGCATGTCACAATGAACCTTGTAGAGGGAATTTTGCAACCAAGAGGACAACAATGAAGATTTTGAACACAAGATATTACTGGCCCATGCTCCATAAGGATGCAAGGAGATATACAAGAAAGTGTGATAGATGCCAGAGGATGGGTTGGCCAACCAAATTTGATGAGATGTCATTTTACCCCCAGGTAGTAATCACTCTAGTTGATAAGTGGGGATTGGACTTTGTAGGACCCATTGATCCTCCATCAACTGGTAAATCATATATCTTGGTATGCACTGATTATGTAACCGAGTGGGTAGAATTTAAGGTCATGAAGCATGCAAGAGATAATAAAGTTGCAAAATTTCTTTATGAGGAAATTTTCACACGGTATGGGGTTCCAAGAGAGATAGTGACTGATCAAGGGGCTTAATTCACTTCAACCCTTGTTACAACACTAGTCAATGAGTAAAAATTTTAGGAACAAGAAGTATAATCCTTATCACCCTCAAGCTAATGGCCAAGTTGAGGTGACCAACAAAGAAATTGAAGCCATTCTGACCAAAATAATGGATATCCAGAGAAACGATTGGGAAAGAAAACTACCAAAGGATATTTGGGCCTATAGAACTACCTAGAAATTAACTAAAGGATTCACTCCATTTGAGTTGTTGTATGGAAAGACAACTATGATGCCCATTGAATTTGAACATAAGACTCTTAGGATTGTAGTAGACTTTGGGATGGATATCTCTGAGGCACAAAGGGACAAAATCATGTAGCTGAATGCTTTAGATGAGATGAAGAAGGTAGCTTTGCATCACATTGAGGTAGTACAAAATTAGAGAATAAGGTGGAATGACAAATTCATCAAGGATAAGAAATTTCAGCCATGCGAGTAGGCATTGCTCTGTGACTCAAGGTATCAAGATAATGTAGGAAAATTGTAGACAAGGTGGCTAGGACCATATGAGGTTGCTGAAGTTTTTTCTAATGGAGTTGTCCAACTCACTACCATTGACGTTGTCAAATTTAAGCTGCTTGTCAATGGTCATTGCCTCAAGTTGTATCACAAGCCAAATTCCAAGGAGGACTTCCTGCAAAAATTCACTCAGCATGCAGCAGTTGAACTTCTTGCAGCTGAAGGAAACGGACCTAGTGTCCCTCCTTCTAGCTAATTGAGGTATGTAACTTGTCATAATAAATACTTCGACTTTTGTGGAGGTCCACTTCTTCACCCATCCGCCCATCCATTACACCTTTCTCTCTTCCATCATGCTGCCATCATTTCACTTCATTCAATTCCACCTCATTCCACTCCACTTTCATTAATTTCTCAACTAATTTCTTGAAAAGTGATCGGTACTTTCTCCATAATCTTTGCAATAAATCTTCCACGAATTTAGGTACGTGTGCATCAATTGTTATATCTTAATTTTCCTTTAGTATATTCATTTAATTGTTGTACATTAATATGGGAATTCACCATAGCATGTAATTATTCCATGCACCTATCAAATCTTCATTCCACCTCGCATGTGAGAACAAATTTGCAATTTTAGGTTGGGAGGAAAAGTGTGAATACCATGTCCATGTGTCTATCCATATTGGTTCACGTCAGCAAAATTTAAGTTATTGAGCCGATTTGAATCCTAAGTGAGATGACGTCTCACATGTGTGAAACGACATTATCCACCACCATTTTCCTTGATCATAGTCTTCATTTATTACTCCTTTACTACCTTTATTGCTCCTATCATAATCTTAAGCCAAAAGATAAAATTTAGACGATACTGTCATTGGAAATTTGGCAGCATTTCAGGAAGGAGAAGTTTGGATTTTAGACGAAGATTAGAGGAAGGAAAGCTTTGCAGAGTGATTGTTTGATTGTAGACAACTAAACAATGAGAGGTGGGTTGATTCGAAATGAACCCATGGTTCATGATGTATTACTACAAGATGCACCTTGCTTGGCCAAGTTTAAAAATTGTGGATGGATAGATTATTTCTTGAATTTGAAAGGTTTTGATGGAGAAGTTGCATTGAAATTTTCCTACACATTATCTAAAGGAAAGGCCTAAAAGGGTTGGAGGTCATATCTATTGAAGTGAGGATTATAGAATTTAATTCGAAATGAACATTACCCTACTACCAAAGATGCCAAGTTAGCTAGGGTTGAATTTACTGAACCTGGCAACCCTCCATTGAGTGTGGACAAACAAGGTGTGAAGAGAATTTCTCTACCCAAGCCATGGAAGCAAGTAGCAGTTTATGTTGTAAAGTACATTACCTACGAAGGTTGTTAGTCGAATCTACATTTTGTGCATTTCAAAATCCTGAACCACATGAGGCACAAGAGAAGAATGAATGTGCCAAACATGCTTTACCACCTTCTTTCAATCATAGCGGTTGAGACCCAAAAAGGTAGGGATAATTTTGTTTCCCACCATTGTCTGATCAAATTATTATTGAGAAGTCTCTACATGATGTGTCTGATATAACTTGGGAAGAATTCTTGAATAATGATCAAATTAGACCAAAGAATTTGTGACCTAGGGTTTCGCCTCAACCTCATAGGGTTAGTAGGAGAATGAGAAATGTTGGAGCCACTCTTGGAGCCTCAACTTTTGGCATGAGCCCTAGTGTAAACATTCTTGCAGCCAAGCAAACCATAGAGATTAGTTCTTTCGAGACTCAACATTCAGACAAAGAAAGTTCCTCTCCATATTTTGATGATGATGTTC
Organism: Sequoiadendron giganteum; assembly: GCA_007115665.2. Classification (NCBI taxonomy): domain Eukaryota; kingdom Viridiplantae; phylum Streptophyta; class Pinopsida; order Cupressales; family Cupressaceae; genus Sequoiadendron; species Sequoiadendron giganteum. The sequence goes on along the minus strand of CM021100.1, from coordinate 611,202,483 downwards.
CTCTTGGCATTCAAATGAGAACTAGGGCACAGAAGAAGAAGGTAGAAATAAAAAATGGAAAAGCTAAAAATACAATGACAAAAAAGAAGTGCCAAGCTCTAAGAAATGGAAGGTTGACACTATTCTTCCTATAGCAAAAGAAAATTGCAGAAACCCTCCTAGAAAATCAAGAACAGGTGAGCCAACCTTTTGTGTATCTCCCAAGGGAAGCCCTAAACCTAGAGAAACATCACAAGAAGATACAAAATCTCCAATGGGGTAGGTGAATGTCGAGGAAAAGGGCATATTTGAGGAAGCAGCAAGAATAATGCTTGCAGATCTTGTTGAAATTGTAGAACAAGTTGAAAGACAGGTGCGTGAGGAAAATTGGGAGCTCTTGTAGCAAGAGCAGAAGCAAGATTTCTTGTAGCAAGAGCAAGAACAAGAACTTGAAGACTTGCAACTAGTACTCTATGAAGAGCAAGCAAAAGTGCCAAGAAATTTTTTGGTAGCAATACATAGGCCCTCTGATTCTTCAATGCATATGGTAGCCATCAACTTATGGAAAGAAGTGAAAAGGAGGGAAGAAGAATGGAAAGCAAAGAAACACATGCTAAAAAGGGAAATTCAAAAGAGAGATGAAGAGATTGAGGATAAGAATGAAGAAATTGCTACTTTAAAGAAAAAGGTAGATAATATGGAAGCCTTAGTACCTCAGATCTTAGATTGTAGGTTTCCTCCAAGGGTCTATGCTTTGTATTTGAAGGAGAAGCATCTTTCTTTCAAACTAGCAAGGATTGTTTCAGGTTTGAATCCTTCCATTGAGACCCCTCTTGAATTTTTCAATGCTTATCAGATTTCTCCTCCTAAAATGAATAATTTGTTGTGTGAATTCTATTTACATAATTATGTTGTGACCAAAGACCATGATTGGAATCCACTATTGTATGTTGGAGATTTCCAATTAAGGGCATTTATATCCTAGATAAAGAATGAAGTTAGTTGGGGAAAGCAGTTCATGACTTATAAGCAAATTGAATCCAACACTCCCCTACCCATTAGGGCTGAATCTAGAAATCCAAGAGACATTTTTAGGGATTGGCACAGAATTCTTTACCGAGAAAGCTATGGCAATAGGATCCTTCTTGAGAGAGAAGCATTCTATAAAGAATATGAGGAGGTAGCAAAAACCACAAGGGAATCTGTAATGGGATACCTGTCACAAAGGTGGAACAACCTAACCGATGAATTGAAACAAAATGAGCCTCATTCTACATAGAACTATGTTGCAACACTTAAGAGAGTTGATAGATATATACAGATTGGAAGGAAAAAGGAACAATTTTGGCTTTCACTGACTTTTCAGCCACCTATCCTACTATGGCCTATGCCAAAATTCAGGTACTACCAATATGACATAGTTTCAGAGAGACAGAGATGGAGCAAGTTGGACAGAAAACAAGGGTTCTATTGGGACCCTAATTCACACATAGGAGAAACTGATGTCGAAAAGCTAGCAATTGCAAATTTCAGGGCATTGACCAAGCAAAAGAACAACTCTTCCTCAACTGGAGGACCAACAAGACCTTAGTTTGGGGGGAGTGATGAGTCTAGTTTATGGTTTAATTTTGATAAATTTTGTTATCCATTTACTACAGTTGTCATAGACTTTGATTCTTGGATGTTGACCTTTTTATGATATTTTCTTAAAACCATAAACTTTGCACATGAACTTATTTTCATAACCTTTAAATGATATTAACATGCTATATGAACTATCTATGTTAATTTTATATGTGATTAATGAATGTCACTTTAATATAGTTACAAATATGCAGTTGTTGTGCATACTAATATTGTCATGCAGATATAATTAGAGGCCTGTACTTAAGGAAGATTCCTCTAGCTGGTCATCTGCCATACTGGTCAACAAGGTGGTCATTCAATGAAATAAGAATCTTGATGGCGAGAGATTCCTCATTCAAATTATAGTTGTAACCACCTTATAAATGATATTAATGGATTGCTAAGAGAATATAGGCATTACTGTTATGTTAGATCTGTGTTGAGGCAAACATGCCTAACCGAATTCCGCCCATGCATAACCTCCTCTCCACTTTTTATGCTTTCCCTAATGTGGCATCCTCTTGTTTTGATAGAGTTGAATGCCTTGCTAGGTGCTTAGTTAGTAGATTCTATAAATAAGACTTGGATGCTCCTCAAAAGGTTGTTTAATCTAATGATGTACTCACACTCTTAGTTTTTTAGTAATACATCCATGTTGCTCGATTGTACTCATGTGTTTCCAATGAATGAAATGAAGTTATAAGTTTGTGCATCTAATTTTATATTTGTTTTAGGGGATACTCGTCCAAGGGGGACCACTTTGTGTGTATTTCATCCCTTAGTTAGTTATTTTATGTTCAGTAATTAGTTAAGAATCTGGCATTGTCTGTTCCTATAGGCACTAGAATTCCATTATGTGACTGTTCCTACAGCCAAAAGAAATAGAGTAGTTTCATGTTTGTTCACTCAGATTTTCATTTATTTCATGCATTTTAGCTTAGTATAGTTGTTGTTTGATGTTCAACACTTATGTTATTTCCTTCTAAGCAATTTACTTTCAGCATTGTGTATTTCTTAGTTGTAGGATAAATATGGCTACTTTGGATTCCTAGTGCACATACCGTGCTGACCCATTTCAAGTTTACATCCCTGGGTTGACAAGTTAAATGCACCTTCATGATTACTGAAATAACTATTTAGGTTAGATGTCCAATCTCTGAATCACATTTGTAAGGGCTTAGTTGTTAAATCATAGTAGGAGGCTGACAAGCCTACCAAATGAGTATTCACACACCTATAGTTGGAACCACTTTCTCCCTAGTCAATGGATCAAAATCCATCTTTCCCATTGAGGTTGAGCTCCCATCCTTGAGAATATCATTGCAGAATCTTATTACTAATGAGGAGTATTGAGTATCATGGTTGAATGAGCTGGAGTTACTAGATGAGCGACACATGGATGCTTTGAACCACCTACAATTTTATTAGAAATGTCTCAAAAGGAGCTATAATAAGAAGATAAAAAGTCAGTCATTCCAATTCAAAGAGATCATGTTAAAGGAAAATTAGAAGAATGTACCAAATCTAGACAACAAGGGAAAATTTGAACCCAATTGGTTGGGACCCTTCATCATCATGACAAGTTACAAATCAGGAGCTTATAAGTTGTCCACACTAGAAGGAGAGCCTCTGCAAGAACCCATCAATAGCTCACATATCAAAAAAAATTATGCCTAAACTTTCAAGGTATAAATCCAAAATTGCACAAAAATTAAAAAATATCAAAATCTAAAAAAATAAAAATAAAATGATTCAAAACACTAAAGAAAAAAAATTGTCCTCTATTGAAAACCACTTTAGTGGTGCTTTGGGCAAGTACCTTGGTGAAAACCTAGAAATCAGGTACCTTGTGTAAATAATCACTTTCCATCCACCATCGATTCTTTGGATTGTTCCGCCTCACCTTCCATTGCATTCACCCATTTCATTTTCATCTTTCTTTTCATCACCTACCCATGTCTACATCATAGCTTGATCTTGTGTTGGTATCATGTTCCCCTTTCTTAGTACTACTTGGCACATTCCTCAAGTTAGTTTTCCCTACCCATATCTAGGTAGTTTATTGTATCACACTGGGGGAATTCCCTATACTTGCATCAGGTTGGATTTGTGTATCTTGAATCCTCAATACATCGAAAAATCCAAAAACATCCAAAACATATCAAAAATAGAAAAAATTCAAAAACATAGTCGTCATGTCGAACTATGAGGCTTTTGTGTGTATAAAATAAGCAAGGATAATCCTTGATCAACCCCCAAGGCCCTTATGAGAGGTCCTTTAGGTGTCCATAATAATAAACTAACAATCCAATTGTTCATACTTCATTAATAATCAAGTTTGTGTCATTCAAACTACGTGGTCTCTGCATGTATAATGTAGACAAGGCTATTCTTTTATCAGCCCCCGAGGCCCTAGGATAGATCCTTAGGTTAGGTTCTTGGTCAAAATATCATAAAACACCTATAAATTACAAAATTGGAAAATCAAAACATTTGTAAAACATTAAACCCAGAATCCATCCATCCTATTCCACTCACAATAAATCAGTTGTCACCTTCAACCTTTGGTAAAACAAATAGGAATACGTATGTTAAATTAGAAAGTGTAAACTCAAACATCAAGGTCTTAAGTCTAGGTCAATAAGTAAACAAGTTGGTCAAATCTTGGTATCAATATCCCATCACCATTAGTCTCACAATAATTTTATAATATCATGTCCTAGGATGCATCTTTCCTACAATGTACATCAACATCAGGCATTATTGTAGTTTATTCTTGGTTAGAGGTATGAAGAACATTAGCTTGTTTATTTACTTGATCTTTTCTTATGATTTATCTTATTATGCCTATTCCCATGACCTCTCGATGATGTTTATCTAAAATATTTAGAGAGAAAATAATGGGGCATTGATCATCATATTTTGTTTGGCATGCTTGTTGGATATTCTTGTAATATAACCTTGGTGATGTTTACTTTGTTTGGTATGTAGGGAGGATGTTTTGGATATCTTGTTGAATATTACATTGTTAGGTCTTGGCTTTCTATGTTTTGGTCTGAGATGTTTGAAATGTATGAAGTACATTCTAACAATTATTTGTATGTTGAGTGTGAACATGGATACTCCTAACTATTTTTCAAGTCAAATTTCATTGCACTAGATATCACGCCATCCTGGTTTTTTGTACCTTGATGCATTGTATCTATGTGTGTTATCAAACGTAAGGAAAGTTGTTTCGTTTATATCCCCAATCCCTGGACAAGAAAAACATCATCATTACTCATCATCATAACTAATAAAGCCTCAATGACTCATAGAATTGTTGGACTTCTGCATCTTCTCAAAGTCAAGGGTTGACCCCTCTCATTCTTCTATCTTCTCCTTGTACTAACATGGTATCAGGACATTCCACAAAAATCTACACGTATTCATAAAACATCAACATACCCATATTGCATACTCATACATTTCATCATAATAGGAAACATCATCCATCTCATCATCTCACTTGCATTATCATTTAAGTTATTTAGGATAATATAGATTTGTTATTCTAAGCATCTTAATCCATATCATTTGCATCATCATCATAATATAGATATGTTAGTCTAACCTTCTCATTTCACCATCTTGAACCTCTTTTCGCAAGCTTGATTCGCCCAATCTCTCGAGGGGGTAGTGTACCAACATAATTCTTTTCACTGGGGCAATAGTGGGGCATCTGAAAATCATTTTTTTTTAATCTTGATGTCGGCAGTGTTATTCATTAAACCAATGTACCAAGCACATTTCTTCAAAGAGAGGCAAAATGTAGACACTCAAATAGGCATGACTAACATTATGCATCTAATTTTGATTAATTAACATCACTTCTACTATTAATCAAGTAATTAAGTTTATTTGATTAATTCATTTTTTGCTCACTAATATTCATCATGTTTAATTAAATAAATCAATTTGTTTAATTAAAACTCTAAAGTCCTCTCATTTGATTTAATAAATAAAATGTCATAAATCCCCTAACCCACTCAAGTTGATTAATTCTGAATTAATTAACTCCTAATCCTCATTATCCATTCTCTATCTTTTGACTCAACCTTGGTCAAACTAAAATCATGGTCAACTAACCAGGTTGCATATGAAATTTATTTCTTTTAATTATCTAATTACCTTATTTATCTTTACAATGGCATATTCCTAGGAATAATCCTCCCAACCACCCCCTCATTCGATTTTCCTCCAAAATCCACTTACACACCAATAAATACCTCTTACAAAGGTATTTACTCCCTCTTACATGTCATCTTGTCTCTTACAAGGGCATTAATCTCTCTTACATCCTCACCCACACACTCTTACATCCCCAACTGTACTCATTTAATCCTCTTACATCCTCTTTACTCACACATTCCCCAAAATGTGCTCCACCTCCAACCATTGGCCTTGTGACAAGTGTCGCATTCTTATTGGCTCCCATTTTTATCCCACATTCACCAATTTCACTCTTTCTTCAACCCTTCACTCCTATAAGTAGAAGCCTCTTCTACTTGAAATGGATCCACAACTTGAAACATTCTTACTAGAGGCATTTTCATTCATAGCACTCGCTCATTTCATAACATTTTAGCTTTTTTTCATCGTCACTTGGCATCAATTTCACACTTGGGATCATCTACATCATTGGAGCTTATCAAAGGGATTGGGAAAGGGTTTCTTTCCACATCAAATGAGCACCAATCCCCCTATGGTATGGAGGTTTGGTTGATTTAGTTGATTACAATTTATCATTTATCTTTTTTCATGCTTTCATTTCATGTTTTCATCTTTGTTTAACTAAGAATCTCATAGGGAATTCTTTATTCGTGTTTCTAACATGACTAACCATTGTTTTTTTGTCTTTCATTAGTAAATTAAAGATTAGGCATTCACAGATTGCTTTGATTAATTGATTGATAGATAGATAGATAAATATATGACTTAAAAATTGAAACAAGACAAAATTTGGCTAACTAGCAGAGTGAAGAAACTAACACATTAAATATTGCTAAAAACCCATCAAATAAGTCACAGTGATGCTTGAATAGAACCATATTTTTCCTTGTAAAATTAATTGTGTTTATGAACACAAAATTTGAAAGCGTTCATAAATACCCTGTATGCGATAAACTTCATGAAAGATAATCTAGAAGCAACCACAAAGCAAGAGAACCTTCAAAATATGTGAAACCAAAGAAACAATTTAAATATTCATTTCAAAATCATTGACAAAATAACATAACCTTCAATTTACCGAAAAAATTTGTTATGACATGTAAATAAAAAAATTTAAAGAAAAAACAACAAACATCAAACAATGGTACAACCTTAGTGAGGTTAAAAACCTCACTTGGGTTGAATGGAGGTCATCGAGGATACTTCTTGTTGTAGTTAGCTCAACTATCCATTTGTCTAGAAAAAACCTATGACAACAATTGAAAGGAGGTATCATGCAAGCTAGATAGAAATGTTTACCTTACAAGAGCAATTCAACTAACAATATATACCTTACAAGAGAAATTCATCATCCCTAAGTGGTCAAAATAGCATGCAAGGTCGAACATGTATTGGTGCCAAATTTTGTTGCATAGAGTTAAGTCGAGCATGTATTGATGCTTAAGGCAATAAAGACTCCAAAAGATGCATGTAGGAAAGGGGTCAAAGTGAGTAGGATGTGTGAGGCTTTGGATCATAGAATGGTATAAGGCTTTTAAATTGTGTATCATTAAAGAAAATTAAACAAGACATATTTGGGTTGTGTCAAACCAAATATACCAACATATATATAAGACTAAAATGAAAAATAAAGTAAAACAAAGAGATGACTATATATGACTTTTAAATAAATATGACTTTAAATAGGACAAAATTTGGCTACCTATCAGATCAAATATACAAACATATGTGTATGAGTGAAATGAAGAACATATGAAAATAAAGAGATAAATATATATCTATATATCTATTTATCTATATCTGACTTAAAAAATGAAACAAGATGAAATTTGGCTAATTGTCAGACTAAATATACCAACATATGTATATGACTGAGATGAATAATAAATTAAAACAAAGAGAGGACTACATATCTATATATCTATGTATCTACATTAGTTGAATATATCTATATTGCTATATCTATCTATCTATGTAAATGACTTAAAAAATGAAACAAGATTTAATTTGGCTAACTATCCGACCAAATATACCAACATATGTATATGATTGAGATGAAGAATTTTTTTTTAAAAATAGAGGACTACATATCTATCTATATATATTTATATATGACTTAAAAAAACAAACAAGACAAAATTTGGTACTCTATCAGACTGAATATACCAACATATTTATATGATTGAAACAAAGAACAAATTAGAACAAATAGATGACTATATATCTATATATATATCTACATATATATCTTTCTATATATGAATCTATATGTATAGATGTATATCTATCAATATATATTTTTTTATGTATCTATACATGCGTATATCTATCTATATATATTTATACATGACTAAAATTTAGACAAGACAAATTTTGGTTGTGTCAAGTCGAATATACCAACATATGTATATGACTAAAACAAAGAAAAGATTAAAAAAAATATATTGTACTATATATGTGTGTGTGTGTGTGTGTGTGTGTATGTATATATTTTGTTCGGTCTATCTAACTATATATCTATCTATATATATTTAGAAAATTGTTGTCATGGGGACAACTCCCATTCTATCAAAGTAAAATTAAAATGATTATAAAATGAAACCTAAAGTTAGGTAAAAAAATAAGAGGGTTCTCAATCCCTTGATAATATTTTGGAGTCTCTTCAATTGAGAAACACTAAAGAGATTATCATAATGAGATAGGTAAAAGTTATATGTAGACATGTTTTTGCCAAGTCCCTCCCTCTTTAGAGTAATTGCTTGCTTCATTTCTTCCCTTTTCCTTGTATTCTCGATGTAGATTTCATCTCCCACAAGCAAGGATTTGTTTAGTAGCAAATCTTCACCAATTGGAGAATGGTTCCATTTGTCCAATTCAAAATTGGTGAATACATTACAACCAACGAGATGGCCAAATCACTTGGATTTTATGAATTATTGGCCCATATATTTCAATTTGCCATAAATTTATTTTATGAGGCATATGTAATTAATAATTTATCCATAAAAACCACATGTTTCCAATGGTCTGATTAATGTTTTCACCTAAAATATCTGAAGCATGTATTAAATCACCCACATATTCATCAATACTATTAAAATGGTGTTGTGTATTATGACAATTTTTCCAGCAACTTTAAATATTCACTACATGTGAGGACCTATTTTACCATTAAAATTTACAAATAATTGGGTATGACACATTTCACCAATAAAATTAAAAAATAATTGTATATTAGGACACATTTCACCAATTACATTAAAAAACAATTATGCATGACAATCCATTCCACCAATACTACCATACTAATTCATAGGTTGATTGTCACCTTGAAAATTATAATGTATGTGTTTTTATCGAGGTTTGATTTACCCAAATTTTAAATGTACATCAGTGTATAATCACGTGAGATTCACAAAAAAATTACTATACCATTTAAAAATCAAATGGAATTCATCAAATATGGATTGATATAAACACAATAAAAAAATATGATTTGTTTTTACACAATTTATTTAGTTTTGAACTTGTGAGCTCTCGATTTGGATCATAGGCAAGTTACAAACTTACAACTATAGGAATTGTTGCATTAGAAAATATCAAGTTAGTGCTAACCTAAAGACAAGTGATAATTTCTTCATGGTGTTATAATATTATTCATCTCTTTGTTATTCTTGCTTCAATCTTAAAGATGACATTGAGTAGGGAATGGGATCTATATTCTATGACTCATTAAACAAAAAGACATTTTTTGGAAGCTTTTATTTCATGAGTGATTCTGAATAAGAACAAGATTAAGACTCCTCAGGGTAGTGAAGTGAGGCCATCAAAATTCCCAAAACTTAGTTACCATAAAGTCGTACTTTGACAATATTTTCAATCCATTGGATCAAGATGGAATCACATCAACTCTTGCACCAAATTTAATGAAGACAATACCTCAAAGGAAGATCAGAATGAGTTAATTGAGTCAGATGAGGATGAAATTTTCATAGATGTTACAAGGGATACCTAGGGAAGTTGGAATGAGTTAATTGACCTAGATAAAAAAATTGGCGCCGTAGATGATGCTTTTGCAAGGAAGAGGAAAAAAATACAAATAAAAAATGGGGTGTGAATGGGATATGACAAGGAATTTTTAGATTGATTGGGTGTCAGAGTACTAATTCATTAAACCAGTGGATAATGCAAACAAAGATGAACCTCAATCAGAATGAAAGTGTAAGATTTGTAGTTGGAAATATAAAAGGGACAAGAAGTTACAACAACTAAAACTTGTTTCAGTATAGAAAAGCATATCGATAAATTTTATGAAAAAAATCATATACATAAAGGAAAAATTAGTCGTAATATAGAAATCAAAGGAAGAATGTCTTCATGTTAAGTATGCCCTAGAATATGATGAGCATATGTAAAGAATGGCTAAGCTTACTGAATGTGGAGGTTCAAATGAAGCTCAATTTGGAAAGATAATGATAGGAGCACAACTAGCAAAAACTATTCAGGTGAGTGTTGTTTTTCATATTTTGTCTAGAGGGTGTCCTATGACAAACTATCCATAATATAATAATTTATTCTTTTTTGGTCATTCCTAACTTTCCTAGCACACATTGGTCAATAAAATATATATGAGAATAGGTAGGTTGTCTTGTGGAGATGGAAAAATAAGATTTACAAGAAGAAATAAAAGAGTCAAGCTTCACTACGTTATCTTTAGATGAAGTTATTACGGTATCTATAATACTTCTTAGGTATGTATGCGTGTGTATATTATACACAAACATGTCTTCCAACCTCATCTACTCTATCTTCATAAAATAAGAGAGATTTTGACATCACAAAATCTGTTTGAACTAGTTAAGAAATATTTGAATGAAATTGGAGGTATGGATGACTTCCCAATTACCAAAAGTTAGTGTGTGCAGGAGTTGATGGATCTTCAGGAATGCAAGGTCATAGGAACGGTCTTTGTGTAAAGTTACAAACTACTTGTTCACCATACATTATTCCAATTCACTGCATGGCCCACATAATGAATTTAGAATTTAAAATTGTAAGCAAGTTTCCTTCAATATCAAGAGTTGAAAATCTAATATGTGAGCTCTACTCATACTTTTTCCAAACTCCTAAACGGTTTGTGGAATTTCAAAATTTTGTTGAGGGAATAACAGTAAGAAACAAGTTTATTAAGGATTTTGATACCAAATGGATATCCTTGCATCGACTAGTGCAAAGAGTTTTTTTAGAATATCAATCTTTGATTGGAGAAATGTACAAACATCACCACACTGTAGATAAAGCTCTTGATCTCTTACATAGTTTAAGCAATATAGAGACACTATTAACTTTATCTGGTCTTCTCCCCATGCTAGATGAAATGAACAATATTGTGAAAAAAGCCCAAGAAATAACTATGTCTATTTATGAATATATTAAACTACATAGAATGGCATGCATGACCCTTGATAATATATATCTATCAAATTATCCATTTGAAAGTCCAAAATTTTATAAACTGGCAATTACTAATAGAATTGAAAAATCCTAAAAAAAATTATAGTTTAATGCAAGAAAAGAGTTATGTGCCTTTGTATGTGGATTTGAGATGCCAATGCACTATTCTATGATTATTAGGCACTCTACCAGAGAATCTTAGGTTAAAAAGGAATATTTTAACAATATTATTAAATTTATAAATACTACTTTAAAATCTATTGTAAAATCTCTTTTCTCGAAGATTCTAAAATGATTCCCTCGAGATGAACTACTTGAAGACATGTCTATTGTGTATCCTCAATTTTGTGTCCTAAGAAACCATAAACTAGATTATTTTTGTAAGAACGTAACTACCTTGGTCGAACATTTAAAAAAAAAATCATAATACAATGGACATAAAATAGAAGGAATTATAAAATGAGACTAAGCTTAGAGAGAAATCGAGTCATTTTCTTATAACTATGATTGAACAGTTTTTACTCCATGGAGAATCCCATGCAAGTGAGATCAATAACAAGGGTTTGGGCAACCTTAGTTCAGAGTGAAATATTGTGTGATTCGTTATTAAAAAAATTCAAAGTTGCTAATTTATGAGAGTTTTCAGTGCATTAAGGGATTTTGAAATCAATGATAAGAAACAAACTAGACAATAAATTGGAAAATTGCTTGAGGATGTATACAAATAGGTAGGATACTTGAAGTTTTCCTTTTAAAACGGAACTCACAATCTGGAATCCCATATGTGAAAGAAGAGGGTTGTGCAACACTTCAAACATTAGTGCTAGTGACAGTGGGACAAATAATAGTGACATAATGAATGTTGAACTAGAGATCAAGCTAAGCAAACGTATGTAGGTTGAATAAAATGAAGACCAAACTCGGAGTCAAGATGACTCTCAATCTCATCATCAGAGTGAGGAACAAGAGGTGAATTAGAAAATGCAAGGGATTTAGCAGTTTCTAGGTATTTATATTGCATTTCATGAATCATATTTCAAATTGTCGTTGATGATATTTTATATCATATTTCATGAAATTATGAATCAAATTGAATAAATCAATGTACTATTATTTTCCACTATTCCAATGTAGAATCTAAATTTTAAACATTGTTTTTAAATTGGTTAATTAGTTATTAAACATGATTTTCAATTTCCATTTATTAATTAATATATTATTAATAATTTCATATTTTAATTGTGTCATATTGATAAGCTTTGCATACACTCAATGATTTAACCCAATACTTAATAGCAACAATAGTATATAGAGCATTAGCAATCGTTTAATGTGTATCTATTAGTAGAAACCAAATTTTTTTGAATTGAGCAAATAAATAATACAAATAATTTCAATACATTAATTAATTAAATGATTTTTGTATTGATTTTTAAATGAAGGAATACATAGATGCAATGCAAAATATTGCTCAAAAACAACTCTGCACAAAGCTAAGTTCGAAATTCATTTTCAAATCATTTTATCAGCTTTTGTAGTGTGCTTCACTATTCATTTGATGGAAGTGCGATTTATTGCAACTCATAGTGTCTAACTTGAAAATTTGTTAACAATTCATAATTGAAATTGGAACTTGACTTGAATATTTTAATGAAAGTTGTATTTAAGGTTATCAGTGATTTGATGGAAGCCAAATAGTTCGCCTCATTTGGGTTCTGAGGAAACTGGTCCAAATCAATCTTCCTTCTATTCTCCATCTTCTTTCTAAAAGCATAATTTCGAATGAGTTTCTCTATTGTGTCAAAAGCCAAGGGAAAACCAAGCTCTATCAAGTTCCTTACCTTTTTATCCAACTTCATCTTTTTTGCAGCCTAATCAAGAAATTCCTCTATTTCACATATTCTCAAACACTTTTGAATGATCAATAATGCCTTTATTGAGGCATCAATCCGATCATGAATTCCTTTTGATTTCAATTCATTTTTATAGGATTTGTAGCATGTTTGAAAAAAATTGTTTACAATTTTCTCTTTTTATATCACATTTTTGTTGTCAGCTATTTATTTCTTGAGCTTCCTATTATGTATTGTCAAAGAATCAATAAATTGAAATAATTCACACAAATGATCAATCATTTGCATTATTTCCTCACATATATTTTGTTTCATATGCCTCATTATTTCTCTACAAAATGTAGCTAACTTATTATGACAAGACTTTATTTCATTTTGTGCTTTCATTAGCTCTATTGTTAATCTTTCATTGTTAATTCTCTATTCCTCCATTTTTTGTTCCCAATTTTTTATTTTCACCAAGTTTTTCTAAAAAAATTTTGAAGTATCTTTTTCGTCATCATATTTTTTTATGCTCTCATATATCCTTTGCTTTAGTTCATTCAATTTCATTTCCACCTCTATTTTTTCATCCTCTTTTCTTGTAGATGTAGAGGTAGATTTTTTAATTCTTTTTTCTAATTCATTTCTCTTGCCATTTGCTACTTTCCTCTTTGCTTTCTAATTTTCTAGGTCCTCATAACTTTTTTATTTGAATCTACAACTTTTTTTTCTCTCTCTTGCTTTAGTAATGATGTGTACACTAGTTCATTGTTCTTTTTTAATACATTAATTTTGTTAGAATTTTTGCATCCAAAAAATCTATTTAGATACTGCTCACCTAAAATTCAGAGTGATCCCTCTGATTCTCTAGTTTATTTTGCACTTTAGGAGCAACATGTACTCCATGGTTTTTGTATTTGGGTCAAATGCAGGTAATACCCTAGTTGTTGTAGGCTCTGAGTTACAATAGATGTATTTTGTATCATATGTTTCCTTTATTGTTTATACATTTTTTATCTTTTATACTTGACATTATAATCAAAACCTAGAGCCACATACATAATAAAATGCTTGAATGACGAAGGATTAATTGCACTTGTAGTGATGGGAACATCACTAATTATCTAATACCAAGGCTAAGGATTAGCCATTGTTATTGCATTCACACTAACAACTGGACGAGTTCCTAGGAATAACCCCTTTATGGTGGGAATTAAGGTAGTGGTGTTGGTGGTTGGACTTGGACTTATCATAATCATTTTCTTCTTCAAAATGCCTTGATCATTGGGTGTTTGTGTAGTATCTTCTAATGTTGACCTTTTATGTGTAATTTTTTGTTGTAGTATATTTTGACTACTATTAGCACTGCTACACATACCATCTCCACCATTGGCAGTGCCAGCTACACTAGATTATCTACCATGTACTGGTTGTGATTGTATTTGACCATGAGATATTTGAAGTTGTAAACAAATGAATTATTTCACTTGTGATTTTATGCCCATTTTTATCAGCTCCAATACCTTGCACATCACTAGGTTTTCTATGACCTACCTCTATTGGCTCCCACATTATTTTTCCTTTGGACCCAAAACCACCACCTTCATAAACCAATGTTTTGACTATGGTTGCTCCTAAAGTATATGTTTGTTTTGTGGTCTCACTTAAACCAGGTTTGACTTTTCTTGCATATTATACACTTTGTTCTTACCTGTCATCATTAGATTCATCATCGACTTCTTGAATTTTAGAGGGATATTTGTTATTCCACAAATTTCTAAACTCTTAATCTTCTTAGATCTCTTGAAATGCTGCATTTTTTTTTGGTTCACCTAGATCCTTCCTCATAGACCAAAAGACAGTATTTTTTTGTTGTTTCTAATTCTGTTCTCTACAAGCCCTTCTTAGAGAATTTGGAATTTTTACTTTAGTAGATGGTAGATCACCTTTTTCATAAAAATTATTGAAACTCTTGATTTGCTTCTCTCTATTGGTACACAATGCCATTATTTCTACTGATAATTGCTTAAAAGAAATACTTTTCTCAACAATAGTTTTCTCTATTGTTTTTTGACCTCATCCCAAGACTTCTTATTTTTCAATATTTCAAGCAAGGGTTTACTTTTATGTTTAACTCTACTTGAAAAATTCTTATTGGCCACAAGCCTTGCTTTAATGAAGTCATGTGGATCATATTGTTAGTGAGAGACAAACATCAATTTATTTAAAAAAATAAATTAATGTACCACAGAGAATTCTTTTCTCTAGAATGTGAACCCTCCACATGAAAAAGGTAAAGAAGGAAATATGATCTATTTTTTTACTTAAAAGTATAGTTGATTAATACTCTCCATCTACCACACATATTCCAATGCAAAAACCCTCTTTGTAACATGTATTGGAAGTTTGTATGGCTCTACTCCTTATTCATACAATATTAGCACAATATATTCTTCCATGAAGTACCAATCAATCGATTGTATTTTTTATCCCAATTGAATGTAGTCTCTATAAGACACAAGCAATCTAGAAATTGGAGCATTTGTAATTGCTTGATACAATAGATCCAAAAAGTAGTATATAAAATTATTATAGTTCCTTTGAGTACCATGCATCCTTATCTTAGTGGTCCAATAATATACTAGAGCCATTTTTTTTCCTCATCATTCGTATAGGGTTGAATTTGAAGCTTGTAGGCCAAAATATTCCACTAAATTTAAATAGAAAAAATAGCACAAGTAGGTTGTTAACCTAAATGTCTTAGTGGAACCTCCTTTAATCATTAAAAATTGTTTATGCATGGACTCTACAATATTCTCAAGAAATTTATATTTGATAGACAGAGTAGTATAATGGATATTATATACCATTTCAAGGAGGCTTTCACCCACTTCCTAATTATTATCTAGTCAGAGGCAAAATGTTAGCATAGAAATAGTATCATGAACCCATAGTTTAAAATTTTCACATTTATAAGGAGGTTTATGATTATCTTTGAATATTTACTATCCACAACTATTTTATTTAGAAAATAATTTGTGTCCCCTTGACCGACTGCTTCATAATGACTAGCAATCTTTTCTAGGTCAATGCAGATGTTCCCAAAATATTCGACTATAAATCCCAACACATTTCCAAATTCTTCTATATTAATGGGTAATATTTCTTCTTTTCTATCTTTATTAATAATTATTTTTTTATCATCATAATTGTGGACATAAACCATGATAAATTCTAGGCAAGGGAAAACCTCATGTAACATCATGCACCCCAATCCAACTACCCACAGTGCAATGATATTATTAATTGGTATTGTTTTAATAATGATAGTTTTCATTTGTATTGCATCCTTATTCTCACATGAAAATATAAGTTTTGAGGTAATTCTACCATAGATTATAGGATCATAAATATCATGGTATTCATCCATGAAAATTGGGGTTTTAAGCACTTCGGCATTATCTATTTTTCTATTTGATTTTTCTTTACCTTTCCCAATAGCTAGTCTGGTAGTGGTGGTAGAACACACATGTTCGTACAATGTGAATTCTCAAGTTCTCAACCCTAAACCACAAGATTGAAAAATTAAGAAACAATGAAACATAGGATTTATGTCTTTCACTTACCCAAAATTTGATTCTTGAAAATATTAAAATAGAGAAACTAGCATCACCTTGGTGCATTGCAATGAGAAATCTCCCTGTGTCCTAATCCTCTCACTTCAAAATAAAATCACTTAGCAGTAGACTATTAGCAAGCTCAATTCTTATTTTTTCTATTTCTTTCATATTGAATTAAATGAAATGTGTTGCCTCCAAACTATAGAATTAATACATTACTATTATGTAGTGATGCTTCAAATTAAATTCAATAGTTATCCTGCATTTCTACAACTTCAATTAATTGATTACTTTCAATAAGAGGTGGCATCATTCCAATGTTCCATCTCAAATAAATACTCAACCATTTATCTTTGCAAATCTAACAATGATAGGGTGATTCTAGAGGTTTGAGTTCGCAAGTCTATAAATTTGTGCATTTCATTCCAAAACTCAAATACAACCATTCATCAAATGTTCATTGAGCAATCGAGTAATTTATTATAGTTTTCTAATTTTCTAAGGAATAATATTATAGTGCATTTTGACTTTGTGTTGAGCACTAGAAATTACAATTTGAAGGGAACTACATGCTAGAATGAGAAGGTAATAGGTGTCTTGAGTGGGAGTTTTTTAACAATAGTGCTTAAGTCATGAATTTAAACATGTGCATTAAATCCTTTTTATAATGTGTTAGGATGTAGAATTAGTGAGAGGTAATAGGGGTTTGGTTGGGAAATGAAACAAATTCCATGAGTAAGAAACTTAAGTGATTAGGACACCAGAGCAATTAGTCAACAAGAAAACATAAATTTAATCCATGACTTTAATAACAACTATTTAATATTGATTAAATAATTTTCCCCTTTGTACTTCAAGTTCTAACAGACCTAAGAGGGTGATCCTCAACAATTATCAAAAAGGATTTACACTTTAGAAAGGATATTGTTTAAAAATAAATGTTCTCATAAAATATGCCAGGAATTAAAAATATATCAAACCTAATTGGCAAGATTCTTGGTGATATTTCTTTAGTCTTCACTAGCTTTGAGAACATGAAATAACCTTAAGAAATAAATTACAAAATATATGAGATATTGGCTTGAAATGTATTGATCATAGACGTATAACCAATATTCATACTTAGATTGGTGCCTTAAACTTGGGTTACAGAGTCAAAAAAAAAATCAATTAACCTTTGAAAAATAAATTAAAACAAATTATATGAATGCTAATATATCACTTCCTTATAGTGATATTCTTAAGAGTTACAATCAATTATTCTTAACAATCCTTGTATACATTCATAACCCTCAATATCTATAATACAATGATTTAATCTACTACTTGAATATAAGCTATAAGAGAAACATTCATTTGTAGAAAGTGACAATGATGAACATAAAAGATCCTTGGTCAATTTGTATTCATAAGTGTAGTGTGTATATAATTTAGGAGACAATTAATTGTGAAACTTATCATAATATTCCTGTGTATTTAGAGCTTGCATTTTCTATATAAAACTGATAATTATAGTTACAATTCTTCCCTATAATACCAAGACATGACTAGTATACACCTAAAACACAAAAACTCTTTGCTTACAAAATTTGAGATCCCTAAAAAATGACTTTGAATTCTCTTTTATAGAAACAAGGGAGTAACAAGCTTCAAGCCATGGATAGATGTCATGTTTTCATTTGAAAATATTACATCCTTAGGATAAAAAAAAAGGACTACAATCGATTTGTAAAGGACCAAAAAGAACCTTCATTAAATGACAAGATAGTGGAACTTAAAGTTTTGACAATTTATTAGCTTTCTCATCCTAACCCACATACATTTTTTTGTATGGTCATTCAAAAGAGAGCACCTAGTCTACATTATGTGTGTACTCTACATATTTGGCATCTAGGAGTGCACTTATTTCTCTACAAAAATTATTTAGGCCAATCTCTTTGAAGATCAACTTGTTTATGGTGGAATTGAGTAAATTAGTGTTTATATTGTTGGAATTGCAGATGAAGTTTGAGAGAGTAGGAACTAAAATGTTGATTCCTGTTGTCTGATCAAAATATTTAAGCTCTCCATCATCATTCAAAATTCTTGGCATAATCTTTACTTCAATATACTCAAAATATTTGAATTTGGCTTTTATATGTTGCACTAATTTAAACATGTATTCCTACATTTCTCCTACTAGTTTATCCATACTGCATGTAGGCTTGATGTTGATAGGTATATTATCTTCAAATATTAGTTCTTTACATATACCTTATAAACTTGTAATTCTAGGGATCCATTTTTCATTATGCCTCCAAGTCACTCTTGATCCTTAGCTATTCTAGCATAAGCATCTTTGAGATGTGAATAATCTTGGTGGGAAAATTCTAACTTCCAAAGCATCTTTGATACTATATGATTCAAGATTTCATGCACAATATTTCTCATTTTCTCCATTTTCTCACCTTGAGCATTATTTACTTGTTCTTATAGCTCTTTCATCTTCTTAATTAGCTATTCCTTTTCTTTCACCAAGTTGCTTGCAATCTCTGATGTTGAGTAATTTTCCTCTTCAGTCCTAGATGGTGGAGGTGATGCTTGTGTCTTTTGCATCTTTAATTTATTATACTCTACTGTGAGCTTCACATGATCTTGTAGCAATTGATCATAATCATCCTATAACTTCCTTGTAGTAGCCTCATTAAATTTTGTTGTATTGATAACTAATGAAGCAGCCTGGGGGGTAGAGTTATCTAATACTATTTATTATTAGGCATCCCCTCATTTCTTACACAAATTTTGCAACTTGTGGCTTATTTATATTAGGTGTAAGAGCCCATATAGCTAGGATTGAACCTAGACCCCGAATATGCTTTCTTTTCTTGTTCTTCTGAAGAGAATACCTCCTCATCCTACTTTCTAATAGTATCCAAGTCTATTGTAGAAGAAATATCCCACTCAGATAATAGCAACACACCACTCTCTCTTACTAGTTTTCTTCCTTTCTCAAGGATGATGTTTTTAACATCAAAATTTATCTCTTTTAACACATTTTTTTAACTTCTTCATACCTAGAAGGGTGCACCTCTATTTTTCCTTTCGATTTTCTCATAAAAATATTCTCTTCTTACCCTTATTATTAAATATTTTAATTCCTTTGACTTTAAAAATTCATCATCTGAGATGAATTGTGTGACATGGCCCTTACATCATTTACCTCGTCTCTACCCCTTGTTATATTGATGCCCAATCCACTCTGAAGAATTCTAGGAATGTTCACCCTAGGAGGTGAGGGCATTGCTTAATTCACCTCCTCCATTATGAATTTAACCTCCTCCTTTGTATTAGAACCAATTGAATAATCAACCAAAGTTGGTTGATCAAACTTCTTCTTTTGTGGTTGCTCTTTGTGAGAAGAGTCAACAATAAGTACTTGTGGAGGAGATGAGGGGGTGTTTGTTATTTTGGAGAGGTTGGTTGTTCTTGAGGTTATAGCTCTTGTATTATTGGTCCCTCCCCTCTTCTAAAAAAATCATAGATAGAGGGATTAGTCTTAGGCTGGTAAAGGGCCTTTCCTCTATCGTAAGGGTATTCCCAATTAATTTAATCAATGTTCTTCAACACCATCTGAATCCTAACAATATGATCCTTTATATTAGCATAGGCCCCTAGGTAATCTGCTATCATTTTTCCTTTTATGTCCTCTACCTTTATGAAGGAAACCCATTTCATTCTTCTTTCATTGACCTCTTTATCATCAAATTAGATTTTGAGTACATCCTCACTAAAGAGGAGTCGGTGTGCAAATGATGATCTTTGTATGGTTAACCTCACCTAATTGATAAATCCTTCAATTTCAAAGGCCCTTGTGTTTTCTTGAACCATCCTTAAGGCTTGAAACATTGGATATATTAGTTCCAAGCATTCCCTTTTAAAGATGAATTCTGAAAAGACTGTGGAGAATGAGGAAAAGGGGCCTTTCCTTTTCCCCTTAAAGTGGGCCTTATCAACTTAATTTCCATATTACTTCCAAGTATTTAAATCAGAGGGGGACATATGTGGGCATGATGAGAGGTCCCACAAGGCACCCATATACCCTCATAATTATAGATTCATGGAGATACCAATCTCCCTAGTTATGTTGCTTTAGGAACTTTGTCTTTAAGTCTTAGTAAATCCACAATTTGCTTTTGTAATATATCTTCCTTCACTCCCACGAGTGTCAACACTCTCTTAAAAAAATTATTCTCAAAAATTACATAACAAATTGAGTCATGGTGCATGTCCCAGACATGGGTCCAACACTAGACAAGGAGAGAGTTTCCTTTATCATCTGATATTTGGACTTGCAAGTATTTGTCCCACTCAATTCTTCCATTATACAAAAACATGTTTCATAGCAAGGAATACCACCTAAAGTTTACTACCCTAATAATTTAATTTATCTCCACCAATTGTTTGTGAATTATATTGGATTTGTGGGTGGAAAAGTTGAACTCATTATTGACCAGAGGTTCTTGTATGTCTTCTACCATATACATCAATGGCACAAGGAGTTTTGTTTTGGCATCTCCACCCAAAACTTGGTAGAGTGCTTAATATGTCAATGAAATAATCTTGAAACATTTCCAATTTGAAGAAATTTGTTTCATTAGTAGGAATCCTTATAGATCTCCTATCAAATCCTTTTAAGATATTTCTTGCTAGCCATTGTACCCTATAACTATTTTTTTTCCTATTGGTATTTTTATTTGAAAAGGTCAAAATCAATGACCTTATTGGCAGCTAACTTCAAACCAAAAGCCTCAGAGATAGAATCCTTGTCAATTTTCACCAATTCCCCCTCATTGAATTCCTGAATAACCTTGGCATTCTCATCATAATTTTTGGTTGTATTTATAATAAGTTCCACATTCATAAACACATTGGGGACAATCAACTTTCCTAGGTCATATGTCCAGAAATTAGAAATTAGAACCTTAAAAGCCATTTTGTTAAACTAGTGGGAAAACAAAATCCACCCAATCACAAGGAGCTATGCATCTCTGCACTCCCCTCCATTATCAAAAAACCACTTTCAACACAAGGAACATGTACACAAATAAATTTTCTATAAGAGATAGTGAGTTTCATAATTAAATATTCATCTAAAGGCCTTTTAGACGAGGAAGATTAGCCTCTGGAAAACAAAATCCAACCAATCACAAGGAGCTATGCATCTCTGCACTCCCCTCGATTATCAAATAAACCACTTGCAACATAAGGACCATGTACACAGATAAGTTTTCTAGAAGAGATAGTGAGTTGCACAATCAAATATTCATCTAAATGACTTTTTAACGAGGAAGATTAGCCTCTAGATTATCTTATGGCTACAATTCAGGGTTTACCTAAGGTCTATGTATGAGATTCTTCAACTTGGATGGTTTCTGAAGTAATTTACTAGATTATACAATTCAGATATAATCGTAAATGCAAGAAACTCTTTGAATTTTATAAATAGATGACCTAAGAAGGAAAATTATTTATTTATTGCTCTTAGGAACCCTAATTCATTGTGAAAGCCTTAGAACAGTAAAAATTCACTCTTCACTTTGACACAAATGTAAAGTGAATTTGTTTCTTTGTCCTTTCAATATTCTTAAGGATAAGATATTGTGATCAAGATTGATTCAATATCATGTTGAAAGGACAAGATCTTTTGATCGAGATAATGATTGTCATTCATGTGGGCTCACTGAGAAGAGATCCTTCAAAAAATCACATGATGTCATCAAAAAACCCACATGGTAACTTTTTTGTACTTCTGCAACTTAGAACTTAGTCAATTCACAGACTCGCAGAATCTATTTGAGAACATGCCAATTGTCCCTCTTTCATGCTTTTACACTCAAGAAGTTAGCCATTATAGAACAACCCATAGACTTATGGAATCCAAGCCAAGATGATGCCATGTGTCCTACATTCTATAGTTCCTTGGCTTGTATTTTCCTTAGTAAAATATTGCTTGCAGATTAGTAGAAAAGGCCATATGCAAATGTGGTGGGACTAATAAAGGAATTAGGTGTGGGTTCACTTAAAAAAATTAATGATCACATGCAATAATCTTATAAAGTGAATGTTAGGAAAGAAAAAGGGGTTAGTAACCTTTCTATGGTTTCACATCTTCTTTTGTGTTTTTTGAACAAACTTTCATGGACATGTAGAAACTGATGAGGGAAAATGTCACTTTTCTACTATTCTGCAAATTAAATTTTTAATTAGTAAAATATAGCCTCATGCAAACTCATGGAAACTAATAGAAATATGACACATGATAAGTGGTGGGACCATTGAAGGCATTAGTGTGACAAATTTACTTATCTTTTTAATTTGCATGTGTGGTAATCGGGTAAGTTGTCGCTAGGAAATAATAAAGGGGTCGATAAACTTTTATATAAACATGTGTTTTAAATTTATTTTAAACTTTAAAGTGCATTATGATAAAAAAATTAGTAAATAGTAAAAGGGGTCCTATTGGAAAACATAATAAAATCCATGAATAAACACTTGAGTGATTAGGATACTGGAGCTAGTGGTCAATGAGAAAACACAAAAAGTGCAAGGGGTTTTTGACGAGGGTTTAGATTCAAACCCCTAATGTGGTGTTTTAAAACTCTAGAAAATATGACCATTCAACAAATTTTTAGAGGATTGGAAAATTCAAAGAGCTAATCATTTTACAAGTATTGCTAGATTGTGGATTTTCGAACACAATATCATTGATTGTGGATATCTAATAAGTAATAACATTAATTCTAATTACTTGTAATTTGAATGGACACTAAACACACAAAACAATTCTTTATTTTAAATAAATAATGAAGATAACACAACCATTTATTTTATTACAACTGAATTACAAATTTACAATGTTACATAGCTTTTTAAAGATGGGTAGAGCATGCAAGCTCTTGTGTAAATGACACATGTCACTTTACATCAGATACAATTGATACCAAGCTAGTATTGGTAGTCTGGTAGTGGTGTTATAGGATTTAGATCATATTCTAAAACCATTGGGCTTATCGACCATGCTTGGGATTTTGGGATTTCACATGGTAGCTCCAAGCCACCAAGATAGCCCAAAATCACTTTGAAAATTCATAGGGCTTGCCTACCATATTGTGGAAATGAGAGCTATGAATATAGAAAATCTACCTATCCTGGTTACCAATTGGAATTATGTAGAAGATAAGGGGTATTAAATTTGCATCCATCCTCTTAAAATAGCTCCAAGCCACTAGGATAGCACAAAATGACTTTGAAAGTCCATTGTTCCTCTTTGAGGGCCTCTTTCAAAATGGAGTATGATAAATCAATGAGTTTCCATGCAGACAAGATTAAAATACTTTTTGGGCTGCACTCTCTGTGGTAGCACTTATCTCCATTATGAGCTCCTCATCTTGGTTCAAAACTTGGCTCAAAATCCAGGTGAACAAGATCAACTTCTTTCCAATTCCACCAATTCTGAACTTGAAAGAAATTGGTCTCTCTTTTATCTGAAACTACATAAATAGAGGTAAGAGAATTTAGATTATCCGTAATAATAAAATGAAATCATCTTTTTCCTTATTAACCTCCCAAAATAAAAACACATTAGAATTCAGAACACTGCACTCAAAATTAAAACCATTTTATGGACTTAAGAATTACTTCAATTGAATTCACCATCCCTATTTATGGCATTCACTTGTGAGTCGTGTGAGGTATAGTTATTTTTTTATGCTAACCAACTTTAATCGTGTGAGAGCCACTGAGAATGTTATTTGGATTAACATTTGGCTATATGTAGACTGTACTTATGAGTACCTCAAGCATTCAAATGATATGAAATCTATTTTAAATCTTATTTCAATTGGTAAGTGGCTTCATGTATAGTACATCATGCAATTTTCATTATCAATTTATCAAATCAACACATTTCACTTGTTTCAGATCAAAAGAGGATATTATTTCTTATTTTTGTAAATATCTCCCACTAACACATTAAATTAAGAACATCATGAAAGTACACATGACATCAAAGCATAAAATATTTCTTAGAAAATAAAGTTTACATGTAAAGTGACTTGCAATGGTATCATTGTAATACAAATTTATAATTTTATAACCATTATCACCTTCTTCCTGCTCATGAAAGCCTAAGCCAAAAAACCTATCTTAAATGCAACTAGCCATATAGCTAAAAAAATCCTGCAAAACTTTTCAACTTGTAAACCAAAGGCCTTCTCTCCAAAAGATATTGAAATGCAATATTCTGATTAAATATTTGTATTCACATGGATGTAAGTGAATAATTCTTTGACCCACACCCAATTATCAATTGTTTCTAGTAGAACATATTTCTTTGTATGAAGGTGAAACTACTTGTCGCTTGAGCCTTATGTCGAGTCAAAGACACCTTGTTTAAACCAAGAAAAAATTGAAGAAGATCCAACACCTTCCCAATAATGAGAAATTGTAGGAAATATATCGACCTTGGAACGCCTACACCTGTAACGCCCTGCCACACAACCCTAGAGGAAGTTGCAAACAACAACTTAAACAGGCTAATTTTTTTTTTAAAGAACAATTAATAAGCAAGTTCACTAACACATGCCAGCAACCTCTAAGGTTACGAGACAGAGGTTATATAGAACCTAAACAAAAAAACATGAACTTAGTCCAAGACATTCATTTACACAATTATATAAACACATACATTCCAATAAGAAGAATTACATCAAAGCATAAAGATAACTTTCCATTTCATTAATCCATAATTAACAATAAGATTACAACTCTCATTCCCTAAATGAGGCAAACCCAATAAATATAATTATGATTACAACTTCCACCTCGATAACAACTGAGGGGTAAATAATACAAGAACATCTAAAATGAAATAAAGCAATAACTAATACTAAAACCAACGAGCTCTCCAACTAGAAGTCTCATCCACACGAACATGGAGAAATAACCCAATGGATTTAGGTGCATGCCACCCAACCAAGTGGAACCCAAAGGCCCACCCCCCGTGCTAGGAGATAGTAACCATGAATCCTAGCCAAGACCATCTACCTCTAGACACAAGCTAACATAAACTAAACCAAACTGAAACAACCATTCACATGTCACACAAGTACATCCCAAGGTACAACTCAAGGACAACTCAAATACAACTCAAATACCATGCAAGTACAACTCATATACCATGCAAGTACAACTCTACATAGTCACATTACTTCTAGAAATAAAGCAGATCAAGTATGTTAAGAGAACCATACACATAATAATCAAACACCAACCATGGTCACATCAGGTATGTTAAGAAAACCATACCCACAAAAAACAAGTACCAACTATGGTCAGACAAAGTGCCATCAAACATCACATCATGAGTTACCCACTGCGGATCATCAAGATGGTGGCCTCAACCGATCCTCGGCCCTCATACAAAATAATGCAAAAAAACAAAACCAACTGTTGTCTTAGACAGAGTGTCATCACACAGCTCCTCATGAGTTACCCACTGCGGATCGTAAGGATGGCGGCCACAAACCGATCCCCGGCCCTCACACTTACTAATGCGGAGCCAAATACCTTTCGTACAGACAAGATAGATGACCTCACCATCCCATGGCCTTCTCACTCATCCCAAGTCTAAACAAGCCCTTGCGCCTATGAGTGAGGCATACTTATCTTGATTAGTGAGAAGTTAGTCCTAATCTTCTAAGTGTTGTATTTAATTATCACTTGATTAAACCACTTCCGAAGATTACCCAATCTTACCTCTTATGGGCTCTAGCCCCTATGGAAGCCACTCTTCTACTTGACAACACACATACCAACCAAACACCAAGGATACAAAGGTGCAATAAACAAGATACCACGACCTCTCCTTTTCAGGAGGCAACATAAGTTCAAACCCTCTCCAAACACTTGGAGGTAACAAGGTACAAAGTGCAACAACCAAGGTATTACAACCACTCCAACTCTAGGAGGAAACCTAAAAGAGACTCACTCCAACACTAGAGGCAACAAACCACATAACAAGGTCACTCCTTACAAGGAGACGCGGATCCCATAATCCACTCCTAAACTAAGGAGGTACAAACATCCTCATTCTTGAAAACCGGGTACAAACATATGCATAACCTCATGCACTACCCAAGAGAATTCACAACAGGTTGGCATCACAAACGACAACCCCCAACCTCTACGGTCCACTGGAAGACTCACAAATAAAACACCCTTTAATCCATTTCCAAAACAAGAAGACAAAGGGCATATTCATAGAAGGCGCATGAAACAAACTACCTTTGGATATTCTAAATCCATTTCCTCATTAACGATAAGTAATTCATCGCATTAAATAAACTGAATTAAAATGCATCTTTTCCAGGCAAGGGAGAAATTAAAAAACTTAATACTTAATTCCTTACTAGCATTTAAATAATAATAAAATAACCATTTATTTCCATAAATCAAAATACGTTGATTTAAAATAAATATTGTTTCCTCATTTCACTATAGCCATTTTAAAACAAATGTTTAACTTGACTAAAATAAACGTATTATTCTAAGGTCAAACTATTTTCCTTTAAAATAATCTTTTTTTTTTAAAAAGCAATAATTTAATTTAAGATTTCATATTTTCCCATTTCCTTAATTTAATTTAAATCATGCCATAAGAAAATCAATATTCCCCAAACATTTTAAATCTATGCCAGCAACAATAAACAATTATTTTATTATAATACATATAATAATGTTTTAATATTATAAGTTATAATATAAAATATTATTTAAAATATTTTAATATTACAAAATATATTATTAACATTATTGTATGAATTTTTATTTTATTTCAACCACAGATATTTTAATATTTAAATATTATGAAATATAATATTTAAATATAAAAATATATTTTATTTAATAATTTAGTTTATTTTATAAATAAAAAAAGGCGACCTAAAAAGGTCGGCCGCATTTACTTCCTCGGGTCGTGTGCCGCAAGGGGAGTTAGGGTTATGGCAGGCGGCGGCCACGTTTTCCACAGGCCACGGTTTTTCTTTGGCCAACAACGGATTTGAAGTTTCCGCCGACTGTGCAAAGCACAACCATCGCTGCTGGTAAGGGCACCACCACGGTGGTGGGGGTTGTGTACACAATCTGCCACCATCACCGGTGGCGTTGTGCACAAAGCACAACCAACCATCGACGACAGTGGTGGCGGGTGTGTAAACAACCTCCCCACCAACGGTGAGTAGGCCACGGGGGTTGCGCTAGGTGCGGCTCCTCCCACGTGCCTCCCATGGGGTGTAGTGGGGGTCGAGCCCCCAATGACCTCCCCAAGAAAAATTTCATCTTTTTTATTATTATTATTATTATTATATTTTTTAACAAAAAATCCCTGCGGATTTAGAAATCCACGCCTCTTCCCAGGGGCTTTATTTTTTTGAAATATTTTCAACAGTAGATCCTTAATATAAAATATTATATATATATATATATATATATAATATATCCCCAAAAGATATTTGCATGATTAATAGAGAAAGAAATTATTCAAAACCCAATTCCAGCCCAGAACACAAAAATTACATTTCATTTTCTTTTCTTGAGAAAATCCAAATAGAGAAGAACAAAGGTTTGATTTACCAAAAAAATTCAACATGAGGTTTTCAACATAGATCAGGCTTTTAAATTTTCCCACATGATTTTCATCATCAAAATATAAATGAATACACAATTTTTCTTCAAAACAATCAAATTTACAAAGAAGGAACCTGGTTTTTTTTTTTTTCTTGAGTTGAGGAGATCCAAAATGGTGCTCAGCTCCCAACCTTGATTCCCACTTCAAC
The DNA here is from genome assembly GCA_007115665.2 of Sequoiadendron giganteum. Taxonomy (NCBI): domain Eukaryota; kingdom Viridiplantae; phylum Streptophyta; class Pinopsida; order Cupressales; family Cupressaceae; genus Sequoiadendron; species Sequoiadendron giganteum. Next base: position 611,173,884 of record CM021100.1, on the reverse strand, counting down.
TCCACAAATTTTGCAGCTTAAATCCGAAAACCCGCAAAATCCAACAGTTCTTCCTCTTTCCATTCCCAACTTTTTCCAAAACTTCTTAATCCGAAATTGTGATGCAAAATCCAAACATAAGGATAAAACCCTACAAAAATTCAACCACCACCCTCATAAATTATTCAAAACAGAAAATTAGAAAATATCCCAATTTTCTCAATTTTGAATTCAACTTTCAAATTTGACTTTTAAATCATTTTTCTAATTTTGAATTTCAACCAATATGCATAAATTTCAAAAATGAATAATTTAACTTATTTCAACCTTATAAATTTAATTAATTAATAAATAGATTTAATCAACGTTTAAATTATTTATTAATTAAATTAAATTAATAATAAAATCAATTACCTTTCAACATAATCTCAGAACAAATTAATCAACAACTAAAATGCATTAAGTCATTTAATTACCCTTTTCTAACTCGAAATTCAATAATGAAGAGAGGGAACAATAATCAAAACAACACAACCCGACAAACAACTGATGACATACAAGGACTAGGGTGACGACTTGGCATGAAAACCTAGCTACTATCTCCCAATCAAATACCACTGGGTACTGAACACACTCCAACTCGTGAAACCAAGTGGAGTCGATGTCCTGTACCTGTCAACTTGTAATTCAAGTAAACAACAACATACAATATGAATAGCATAAAATACACACCGTGAAGAGGAAATCATGGGATCGTAGGGCACTCACAAGTGAGTGATGTGATACCGTCCCCTTCACCAATACAATGCAACTAACTGACAATTCTAACATATTAGTATAATTCAAAGCATAATCATCTTTAATTAAAATAACCACTATGCTAATCCAAAGCATGGAATAAAGATAACATCTGAATAACCAAAAACTCATCAAAGTAGCATACCCACACAAAGACACACTGTCCAACCAGAAGGCAAAATAGAGGGGTATTACAACACCCAGACGCGCCATTGCAAGCACTTTCTCAACACCTCCTAGAAGAATTTTAGTTTGATAATTCACCTTGCAATCACTAGAACCATAAATTTCAATGCATTTAGGTTTAACAATGACGCCATGAACTGAGAGGAAATATCTGTGTTGACCTAATATCGATGATCCACAACAATAAATTATTTCCCTAAAAAAAGTTTAATTTCTTTCCAAATTAAACTCACTTTTGACAATACCATAAAAACTTAACACAGCTTGAGATTTGTGATTGATCCCAAAAACACCATTTGTCTCTTCTAGCAAGTCAGTGTAATTGGTGTTTCCATATCTAAAGTTTGAAAATGAACATTGTGATACTTTCATTCATACTAGGCTACCAAAATATATGAGTCTTACCCTCCACTCATTTAATGCCCCTGAATTCAATAAATGCAAAAGATTTTAATTATTTGAATGTGTCATAAGTTAAATTGATTTCCAATTATTATTCCTTCCAAATTCTATGATGATTCTCGCTTATCATATGTGGAGGAAAAAAATGTATATTAATTTGTCAAAGGTCAGCCATTGATCTTTGTAAATCTAATGGCTCTAGGGTGATTCTAGAGGTTTGAGTTCACAAGTCTAGTGCTCTGAAAATTTTATTCTGGAATGCAACTGCAACCATCCATCGAGCATTCATTGAATGTGAAATATTTTTGTTTTAATAATACAAATTCAATAAATAGAGCTCACATGCAAAAAATGACAATTATTTTAATAACGCACGTGAATAAAAGGTCAAACATCCATCTTTTAAATCAAATAGATCTAGGGTGATTTCAAAGGTTGAGTTTTCAATTTTAATACTTTGAACATTTTATTTTGGAATGCAATTGAAATTGTCCATCGAACATTTGATCGAACAATGAAGTATTTTTGTACATTAATTTGAATTTTTTGAGTATATATATTTTGATTTGTAAGAGCAACCCAAGGTTGCATGCATTATATTAATCTAAAAAATAATCATGTTTATATCTAAGCTAAATATAATTAGGGCCTAACTAGACCCATGCACAAGAACATTGACCATGACAAAATGTTGTTATAGATGATTAATAATTTAATATAGCAACCCAAACTTCTTGATACCACCACAAAAACGGCCAGTGCCACATAAAAAATTATATTAAAATTGAAGCAAAATATTACATTGTAGAAGCCCACAATGGAAAAAAAAACTTATAGAAAAAGCCACATAGCCATTGTAAACTTTATATTAAAATTGAAGAAAAATGCTACATCATAGAATCCCAAGATGGTAAAAAAAGACTAATTTGTATAGCTCTCACTTGAGCTTGCAAGATCAAAAGGTGGCAAAAAGAGAGGACATGCATGTGGGTCCTCTTCAACATGCTTTATGAAAAAATAAAATTAATTAAAAATATTAGATGTCTCAACATGAAATGATTCACCCACAACAAAATATAAAGAATTCAAAGATCTTAAAAAATTAGAAGGGTTGTCACTAACAAGTCCATTGATGATTGCATATTATAGAATTGAGATAGTAGTGTCACTATTTAGTAGCTTATCCTTGTTAAAAAAACCACCCACTATGGATAAACCAGAGCTAAAATTTTAGTTCTCCAAATCTTCAAACATAACATAAAATGAGAAGATAGAAGGTTGGAGATAACTCTCAGTGAGGAACTTGACCAGTTATGCACGCCAAAGAACATCCATTATATTTGAAACAAATAAAGAAGCAACTTCATATGGAAGAGCCGAAGGATTATTATAAAGCTAGTCTCTACCAACCACCATTTCAATATCTAACTCCTCTTGATCACGTTGATATAATAAAACATGATGCAACTTCTCCCCTGATAAAGGTAAATTGTCTCTCACTTCCTAGTGGTAACAAGGGATAAACACTTTGAATTGGGACCCTATTTCAAGCCAAAAGAATAGAAGCAGGTAAAAAGAACATAAGTAGGAAAAAAGAAGGCCCGACCATGAAATATATAGTTGAAAAAATAAAGAACGAAGACATCAATAATTGGTAGGAGCACATGTGAGAGCCATTGCAAATGTTAGCTGCACTGACATCTAGCTTTAGGTAGAGTACTTCAAAGCAATGAAAAGATAGAGAATTAAATGGCTTGTTTTACCTTAATCGTTATCAATATTCACTAACGAGTCACAATAATTTTTTCTCACATATGATCAAAATTTATAGATATGTTGATACTTGTCTCCATTCGAAAGACTTTATGTAGGAATTTGTGTGGAAAATTCATCCTGGAATAGAAAATATATAGCATTTGATATTTTCACCACCCACACTATGATTTTTATTTGCATTCTAGTTTAATTTTCCATGAAAATATTTCATTGGTTTGAATACAAGTTTAATTTTCCAATGAAATATTTTATTGGTTTGAAAACAATTTTAAGTTGCCAAGAGTATAGGTTTATGTAATACCCCTTCGTTTTGTCCTTTTGATTGAACAGTGTTTTGCTCTTTTATGTTGTACTTTCTATTAGTACCTTGACTATGGTACTCGACTTCTATTTGTTCACTATCTATAAAGCAACATTAATATTATCTTTTGATGTGATGTTATTTTAATATGATGTTATTTTTATGGCATGTTTTGAATTAACATAAATGGATATTTGAATTAATGATGTTCATGATTTGGATTATATTAATATGTTAGATTTGTTAGTTAGTTACATTATATTGGTGAAGGGGACGGTATCACATCACTCACTTGTGAGTGCCCTGCAATTCCATGATTTCCTCTTCACGGTGTGTTTTAATTATGACATGTTTATGTATGTGGATATACTTTTTGTTCGCAGGTTGACAGGTACAAGACATCAACTCCACCTGGTTTCACAGGTTTGAGCGTGTCTAATGCCCAATGGTATTTGATTGGGAGATAGTAGCTAGGTTTTCCATGCCAAGTCATCACCCTAGTCATAGTGTGTCGTCGGTCTTAGTGTGGTCCAGTTGTTTTATATTGTTCATTTTGCCTTGTTTCAGTTTATATTGGAAGTTAGAAAAATGTTAAATTATATGCTTTTGTAGTTATGTTGGTGAGTAAATTGATCTCGTTATATGTTTGAAATGTGATTTAATTTATTAATTAATTTAATTTAATTAATAAATAATTTAATCTTGTAGTAGATTTATTTTATTAATTAATTAAATTAAGTGGGTTGAAATGAATTAAATTATTCATTTTGGAAATTTATGGATATTTGGTTTGGAATTGAAAATAAAAGAAAATGTTTAAAAGTCAATTTAGAAAATTTGAATTCAAAATTGAATTAAGGAAGATATTTGCTATTCTGTTTTCAAAAATTTATGAGGGTGGGTGCATGATATTTTTGAAGAATTTATTTATTATTGAATTTTTCTTCACAATTTTGGATCATGAAATTTTGGAAAAGATTGAAATAGAAAGAGGAAGAAAATTTTCAATTTTGTGAGTTTTGGATTAAAGCTTAAGGAACTTGTGGAGCTGAAGTGGGAATCAAGGCACCATCAGGATCTTCTCAAACTCTTGCATACCAGGTTCATATTATTTAATTGTTTATTGAATTTGAAAAGGTTCATGTTTTTTAGAATTTTTGTTTGCAAAAATCATTGTTTGAAAACTCAAATGAATTATATTGTAAAAAAATAGAAGACCCATGTTGAAATCTGAGTTTGTTTTGCAAAAATCCCTTCTTTGGAAATATATTTCTTTAAGAAAATCAATGGTGTTTTTGACTGAAAATGGTCTTTTTAAATTTTATTTCCCCAATTAGTTATGTAAATTCCTTGTGAATATATATATATATGTATATGTATATGTATATGTATATGTATATTATATATTTCATATGATTGGGATTGGGAAATTAAAAAAAACCTTGTTTTTATTTTATAATCGGATTGAAAATCCGCAGGTCCGGATTTTGAGTTTTTGAAAAAAAAAAAAAATCATTTTTTTTTGGGGAGGGTTGGGGGCTCACCCCCATCGCACCCCCCATGGGAAGTGCTACGGGGGGGACCCGCACCCAGCGCGCTCTACAAACACACACCCCGACGCCACCGTCCCCACTCCTGCCGTGACTCTAGCGCAGCCGCCACCACTGTGGTGGACGACTGTGCTTAGCACAACCGCACCACCACTAGTGGTGGTCAGCTGTGCTAGGCACAGCCATGCCACCCTGGTGGGAGTCGGCTATGTAAGTCATCGGCCGCCAATAGTAACCGCCGCCCACTGCAAAAAGAAACCCACGACCAGAAAACCGCGGCCATAAAATCCGTGCCGCCCGAGGGCAAAGCATGCCCTAATTTAAATAGACTTTTTTCTTTTTTAAAAATAGAATATGTTTTAATATTTTAATATTATATTTTTATAATATTAAATATTAATATAAAATATTTAATATTATAAAAAATATATTAATGTTTAATATTTTATTATATAATATTAAATATTATTTTATATAAGCTTTAAATGATTAAATATGTATAGATTTAAAATATACATATATTAAAGTATTGAGTAAATAATTTGATTTAATATCGTGATTTAAATATAATGGAGTAAATTTAAATGTTGTGCTTTTAGTTGAATTGATGAATTTTTTGTAGAATATTGTATTGGAAAAGATAAATATTAGATTTGAAGGTATTATGTTTTTATAACAAGATTAGTTGACTTTAAAATATTTTAATTTGCAAATGAGATATAATGACTTTAAAACATCATGCTTTGAATTGATGAAGGAAATGTTTGAAATAATATTTTAAATTAGATTTCTTTTATAATATTAGATTATCAATATATATTTATTAACAATAAAATATACTGTTTTAGTTGTACATTAAGTTATGATATATGAATATATATATATATTTCGAATATATATACATATGTATTCAAATATCGATTTAATTAAGGATAGGTTTTAAAGGTAAATAAGAAATCTATATTATTGTGTTTTTAGGTGAATTATAGACTTTATTTTAAAGTAGTATATTTTGGGTAAAGCAATATAATTGTTTTAAATGATATGGATATTAAGATAAGTTAATTGTTCTAGAAATGATTTTGTCGTAAATGGGAAACATTTAGTTTATAAAAAAAAATGTTATTTTCTGAATGGTTGAATTAAACGTCTATTTTTTTTATATAATTGATGAGAATGATTAGAGAATGAAATATTCAGTTTAAATATCATCTTTGTCCAAAAGAGTCATTATACAATTCAGTTTTACTAAAGTAATATAGTACTGAATATTAATTAGGAAGTGGATTTAGGAAATCCGAAGTAGGTTTAAATCTGATTAAGTTGCTTGTTTAAGTGTAATTCCTTCTGTTATCAATTGGGGAGAGAATAAGTTTGAAAAGGTTGTTAAGCCTTTATGATAGGGTTTTAAATATGTAGGTTGTCATTTTGTGATGTCGATCGTTTGTTAATTCCCTGGGTAGTGCAAGGTATCTAGTCAGTGTTTAACCCGGTTTCCTCGAATGGGGATGTTTTGTGCCTCCTGTGGAAGGAGTGGGCTAGGTGATTTGTGACTCCTTGTAAGGAGTGGCTTAGGTATGTTTGTACCTCCAGTGTTGGAGTGAGTTTCTTTTTAGGTTTCCTCCTAGAGTTGGAGTGGTTGTAATATCTTTTGTGTGTGCACTTGGGTTCCCTTGGTAATTGGTTCGATTGTGTGTTGTCAAGTAGAAGAGTGGCTTCTGTTAGGCGTCAGAGCCCAAAGAGGTAAACTGGAAACCTTCAAAGGTGGTTAATCAAGTGATAACTAAAACAATACTTAGAAGATTAGGACTAACTTCTCACTAATCAAGATAATTTTGCCTCACTCATAGACACAAGGGCTCATTTAGACTTGGGATGAGCGGGAAGGCCTGGAATGGCAAGGTCATCTATCTTGTCTGTACAAAAGGTATTTGATTCCGCATGAGTGAGTATGGGGGCCAGGATTTGGTTGAGGCCACCAAGATAACCCTTAGTGGGGGTTGGAGCCTATGAGGATTCCCAGAGGTAATCCCATGACGAGTTGTGTGATGACACTCTGTCTAGGACAACAGTTGGTACTTGTTCATTATGTGTATGGTTCTCTTAACATACTTAATCTGTTTTATATCTGGAAGCAATGTGATCATGTTAGAGTTGTACTTGTGTTGTACATGTGTTTGGTTGTGTCAGTTTGGTTCAGTTTTGTGTTAGTTAGTGTCTAGAGGTAGATGGTCTTGGCTAGGATTCCTTGTTACTATCTCCTAGTACGGGGGGTGGGCCTTTGGGTTCCACTTGGTTGGGCAGCGTGCACCTAAATTCATTGGGTTCTTTCTTCATGTTCGTATGGATGAGACTTCTAGTTGGAGAGCTCGTGGGATTCAGTTCTAGTTCTTGCTTTTTATCATTTCAATTGCTCTTGTGATTTATTACCCCTCATTTGTTATTGAGGTGGAAGTTGTAATTGTAACCTTATTTATTTGACATTCCTCATTCCAGGAATGAGAGATGTAATCTTATTGTTTAATTGTGAATAATGAAATTGAAAGTTAGCTCTTATGCTTTGATGTATTTATCTTATTTGGAATGTATGTGTTTAATTTCATAAGTAAATAAATGTTATGGTTTAGATTCATGTTTTTTGTTGAGGTTCTATATAACCTTTGTCTCATAACCTTAGAGGTTGTTGGCAATGGGTAGTGAACTTGCATGTTAATTGTACTTAAGCAAAAAAAAAATTAGTCTGTTTAAGTAGTTAATTGCAACTTCCTCTAGGGTTGCGTGGCGAGGCGTTAAAGTTTAATTCACCAACAAAAATATTTTATTGGTTTCAACATAGGTTTAATTTTCCAACAAAAATATTTTATTGGTTTCAACCCAGGTTTAATTCACCAACAAAAATATTTTACTATTTTTAATACAAGTTTAATTCGCCAATGAAAAAAAATTATTGGTTTGAAAACAAATTTAATTCACCAATGAAAATATTTTATTGGTTTGAAAACAAGTTTAATTCACCACTAAGAATATTTTATTGGTATCAATAGAAACTTATAATTCTCCAAGATTTTCTACAAACTTCTAGTGATTACAAAAGATTCACCAATTGAATTTTTTCCCAAAAAATCACCAATAAAATTATTTTTTGGGAGGGAATTATATAAGATTCGCTAGGATTTTACAACTTTTCTCGAGGGTTTCTTAAATTTATCCTTTCCCACAAGACCTTTCTTTGGATCTCTTCTTAGAATGGTCAATGCACCAAATACACCAACATGGTCATCACTTTTCCAACCCACTTGAAGTTTCTCAAGGTCCAAACCATATTATATAAGAAGCATTCTAGTAGTTCATTGTTGTGAATTTGAGCCCTTTGCATATGTTGTGAACCAATTATCATGTCAATTAACTCCTCCTCCACCCTAGATCTCAGCTTGAGTATCTCCTTTGTATATTCTTTGACATCCTCTCGATTGCATTTTCATGGTATATTCAAGATTTTTCATAAAGTCCTCCATTGGAGCTTGCATATTGTGTAGGATTACTAACATCATTTTATAGCAATAGTGACCCATAATTATTAGGTATCAACTATCAAAAATATCACCAAACGTGATGAGATTGACAAGATTTTTCATGATAGTTGTGGATTTGAGGAAATATCATGATAAGCGATTCCCAGTTTGGATATAACAAATACATTTTGGAAAGATTTTTTGAGCACTTAAAACCTTTTTTACTTGGGATTTCTCAATGTTTATGTTGTAACTACCTCACTATAGCTCATCTTTTAATGTTTTAATCTGATTGTTTCACAGACATGCCAAAGATCCAAGCATACCAACATGATAATTTCAAATATGGAGGCGTATAACATAGCCAACTCAAACAATATGTGGAAATTATTTCTCGATAAAGTACCCCACTAGATAAACTTCAAGGATGGAATTTTTTCCCCTCATTATTTATATTTACAATTTTGAGACAAATCACCATCTATCCTAATATTTCTGCAATTCCACCCAGCTCATCCAAATCACATGTAGATTTGACATCAACAATTTAGTCTATTACAAGATTTGATAAGTAGTCCAAAACCTTATTATCCTCCCTATAGACATGTTTTATTATGTAGCCCTTGATTTCTTCAAGGAATTTTACAGATTCTACTAATTTATTTACAAGTCTCTAGTTGGGGGTATTTTTATTTATAATTTCCTTTTTCATAATTGTGGAGTCCCCCTCAATGTCGATTAGTTTGAGATTTTTTTCTACACATAATTTGAGTCCCTCTTTTAGCACTTCATATTCAATGTTATTATTTGTTCCATTCCCCAATTTTTTTTGTTCCTCTTCAACAAAGTTATCCCAATTCATTGTGAATGATAAAACCAACACCTAATTTTATTAGGTTCTCACATGAAGCACCATCAAAGTTTAATTTTAAATCACCATTGGGGGTAGCTACCACTTATCCAAGCATCTACCCTTTTCAATATCCTAGGTGGTGGGGTATTGGTTTGGTACTTTCAAGAGTGGCTAAGTGGAAAGGATGTTGTTATCCCAAAGTTTATGTTTCCATTTTTCTTCTTTCATACCTTCATATTTTGAAACTCACAAATTGCCACTTCGATCTTATTAATAAGTGATTCAAGACTTGTTTTCCTATTGAAAATTCTAGAATTATGCTCTTTCTAGACATGCCATATTATAAGTGTAGGTGCAGTTATCCACATTCCACCCAATAATGATTTTGGGTATAATCAAGGCCAACACAAGAATGTTTATGCAATGGTAGAAGGAAGAGAACCAATACCTTAAATCTTTCTTAAAATTGTCATCCAACACTCTATCACTACTTTCCATCCAAGAAGAAGATGGTATGTTTTTTCTTCACTATGCTCCCACATTAGGCATCTATGGGGGCCGACAAACCCAATATTGTGTAAACGTTCTCTTCTGAGTATTCTTTGGTGTAGGGCAGCCCAAGAAATTTTTTGGCCTTAAAGAGCACATTTATTCCCTAGCATAGGTCTATAGGCCATTTTTCATTATTCTCCTTTAGGTTTTGAATTTCATAACCTATTTTTTTGTATAAAATCCTGGCTTTGCTTCACATCAGATAACTTCATCCTCCTTATTAGATAGATAATTGCATATTGATTCCAATTCTTTAAAAATTTCTAAACTACATACATCTGGGATAAAATCAAGGGATTTCCATTGATAGGTTTGATGACTATTAATGGTATGAATTTGCACATAGTCTCTCGCTTTTGTTCAATATTACTCTTTTACTATTGGTATTACCTTCATCATACCATTTACTACCAATTATCTTAATGACATAAATATGTTCTAGGAATCGTGCTAAAATGAAGCCAAGGAGCCAAAGTTTATTCTCTGCATTAAATGATCAATGATGATGTGCCTCAAATTCATCATGAAGTTCCAAATTTATGATCCATGGGGTGGATTTTCTATAGTTACATTGTGATATTTGTCATCATAGTCAAGATATTTATTTTTGAAAATTTGGCACCGAAGTGATTTCAGGTGTTTGATCATTCTCCAAGTCAATTTTACCCCCAGAGCATTACTATGTTTGTGAACATCTCAAATGATAGTGCCACCGTGGTCTTTACTTATTTTTTATGTCCCATGCAATTAAGGGAATCCTCCTTTCCACATTTGATCCCTCCCAAAGAAAGTATCTCTTAATTTTTTTTAATTTCCTTTTCATCTTTCTTTGTTAGGCTTACACAAGACATTATGTCTATTGGAATTTCATGAAGGGCACACAATATACTGAGAGGGGGGGTGAGTCGATATATGCCAAAAATATTTAATTCAACATTAACTTCTCCAAACATAAACCCCAAAACATCAAAACAACAAGTATTGATTTCCTTAATAATTAATATAAATGCACACAATCACACATAAAACACTAGATATACTTGGAAACCCGGAATGGGAAGAACCATGATGAGAAGAGTTGCTTGGAGCTACTGTCTAAATCTAACCTCACAAAAAATGAATCACTTTGAATCATGAAATAGGCACCAACCTACAGAGACACCAATCCCCCATTGTATTTGCAGACACCAACCTACTAGAGATACCAATCCCCAACATAAATATCTGAGAACCAATTCAATAGGCAAGACACCATACTACCAAATTACAAAGATATAATTTGTGGACCTTCAAGACTAATAACACAACTTACACTTGATTTGATTAGCCTTCAAATAGTCTCCCACACAACATATGATCTTTTGATAATGGTGCACAATGATTGAAATGCAGCTCACATTACATCACTTTGATATTCACATTGAAGCCTTAATTACGTAGCATTCCTACTACTACATCTTAGAATGAATATTATATATAAATATATGCATTCTAACAATATATCATCTCAACCAATAACCTCTTAACACCATCTAAAACTCTCTATGTCATCCAAGGATAATCCTTAAATAAAAATAATATGAAACATGTAGTCACCTTTGTCCTAAATCAATTGTGTTACCCCATTTTTATATGATGTTATGCGCTTCCTTTAGTGCTCTTGAACTGGTCTTATTTTATCTTCACACACTTCCTCTAGTTGGTGCATGCTTCTCTTCTCTAGTGAAAACACTCAAACATTATTCACAGTCAACCAACCAACACTAACAACTCTCTGTTACTTCTAACTTTCTATCTACTGAAGCTCGACCTCTAAAACTCTGGAATTTGATACATCATTAGTAACCTTACTTTAGATCCAAGCCACAAGCCATAACATTCAACTATGGTATAATATGAATAAAATCACTATGACAATATAATACAATGCATGAGTAGAAAACTATAGAATACTACCACAAATACTTCCACACTACTTCCAACAAATGTAATGATATTACAAACATACTACAAGTAGCCTTCTTCTCAATAATGATAACATTATTATTTTTCAACTGATCACATCACTTTTCAAAGTACTTAATTTCAAATGCATGACATGAAATAAGTAATTACATGTAATTCTCATTGATCTGTTGACCCTTTGGAGAAATACATTTGACATTACACATTTGGCATTACACCTTTGACATCAATGATCATATTTTTTCAACAATCTCCCCCTTTTTCATTGATAATAAACAACAAAATACTGCTAGCACATCAATAGAAACCAATCTTATCCAAAAATCCCCTTATGTGATACAGTTGAAGTTCCTGAGAATTTGAGCTACCTAAAAGATATAGCATTTTGAGTTTCTTTCTTCCCCTTTGACATAAATGACAAAGGACAACTCTTTTGAAGGATATGGCATTTGGATTTCATTTATTGTCCTTTGACACTATCATTCTATAAGACCATTAGGCTTGTTCGTGGTAGGGAGTCAACACTCCCCCTCACCCAATACTTCCTCTTGATTCAAGAGGAGGGAGCAACCACTCTGAACTTCTATCGAAGATACTCAAAAGTCTCTTTGGGAGGAGTTTTTGTGAAGATGTCTGCAATTTGCTCCTTAGTCTCAATATACTCCAACTTCACTTCTTTATCTGTAATCTTCTCTATCACAAAATGATATTTAATTGCAACATGTTTTGTCCTTGAATGTATCACTAGATTCTTGGAAATAATTATAGCACTAGTATTGTCACAAAGAATATAAATGGGCTCATCAAACTCTATTTTTGTCTCCTTCGGGTTCTAATTCATCCATAATACCTGAGTGCAACATGAAACTATTGCAATGTACTCTACTTTTGTTGTAGATAAAGATATTGAATATTGTTGTTGCTTGCTTAACTAGGATACAAGATTGTCACCAAGAACAAAAGCTCCACCACTTGTACTCTTCTAGTCATCTACGCTTTTGGCCCAATATACATATGTGTATGCAGTGAGTGTGAATTTTTCACTCTTAGGATACCACAAACCAAAAAAAATTGTAGCCTTCAGATATCTAAATATCCTTTTTACTGCCTTGAAATGAGTTTCTATAGGTGTCGTCTAAAACATAGCTATCATCCCTACTACTTACATTATATCTAGTCTAGACGTGGTTACACACAAAAGAGTACCAATCATTGAACTATCCTGAGTCTAGTTTTTTTGAGCAGATTCATCATCCTTACTCAATTTACACCTAGTGACCATGTAGGTGTACTTACTGGTTTATATTCTTCCATCTTAAACTTGCTCAACATCTCTTTTATGTACTTGTCCTAAGAAATGAATATACCTTTGTCTGATTGAGTGATCTATAAACCAATAAATAAAGACAACTCATCGAGCATTGACATTTCAAAATATTTCTACATTGCATCCCACAATTCTTTACACATAGCATCATTACTTCCTCCAAAGATGATGTCATCAACATAAACAAAAACAATTAGTAGTTGATCACCTTTTGTTTTCATGTACAAGTTGTTGTATGCACTACCTCTCCCGAAACCTTGTTGTTGCAAATATCTATCCAATCTAGAATACCATGCTTTGGAGACTTGTTTGAGTCCATAAAGAGACTTCTTTAATCTGCACACAAAATCGATTTATCTAAACTCCAAAATCCTTCTAGTTGTTCAATGTAGACTTCCTCTTCTAAATCTCCATAATTTAGAAATGTAGATTTGACATCCATTCGATATAGCTTGAAATTCTTGAATGTTAATAATGCCAAAAACATTTTGATTGCCTCCAATATTACTATCAAATCAAATATCTCCTCAAAATCAATTCCCTCAACTTGAGCATATCCTTTGTATACAAGTCTAGCCTTGTTTTGGATCAATTTTCTATATTCATTCAACTTATTTCTAAAGACCCATTTGGTACCAATGACATTTTTGTCTTTAGGTCTTGGAACCAACTCCCAAGTTTCATTTTTATTTATTTGAGTTAATTCTTCCTCCATTGCATCTATCCAATGTTTCTCTTTTCTTCCCTCTATATAAGAGCTTAGTTCAATTTTTTATAGTAAGGGAAAATGTACCTATTCATTTATTTTTCTCAATTCTTCTCTCGGTCTGAACTCCACTATCCTTATCTCCTATTATTTTCTCTTTAGAATGGTTCTTCTGAACATACCTAGTTGGAGTCTTTATAATTGTATTCTTTGAATCTTCATCACTATTGCAGATTAAATCTATTATTTTTTTCATATGAAGACTTAGTAGACTATATTGTTTTCTTAATACTTATATTGACACTTTCCAAAATCCTTTTCAACATTTTTTATAACATCTATATGCCTTTCATTTCATAGAATATCCAATAAAAATAACTTCATCAGATCTAGTATCAAACTTACCTAAATTTTCTTCATCCCTATTGATGTAGCATTTGTTTCCAAATATTTTGAGATGTCTGACTAAAGCCAATCTTCCTTTCCACAGTTCATATGGTGGTTTGGTAGTATCTGGTCTAGTTTGAGCTCTTTTCAAAATGTAAATTATTCATCTCAATACACATCATACTTCAATACACATCTGACAATTTCTCTCGACTCAACATTTTTCTATCCATCTCTTGTATAGTTTAGATCTTCCTCTCAACAACACCATTTTGTTGAGGAGTTCTAGGAGCATAAAATTGTCTATGGATCCCACGCATCTCGCATAATTCATCATACCTATTAGAAGCGAATTCTCCACCTCTTTTTTATCTCAAGCACTTGATTGTTCTTTAGGTTTCATTTTCAACCATTACCTTAAATTCTTTAAACTTATCAAAAGCTTCTAATTTTTCTTTTAGAAAAGTAGTCCAATTCATTCTAGAATAATCATCAATAAGCATCATAAAATACTTTTCAACTTCTACTCTTTTTCTTCATTGGTTCGCATAGATCTGTATGAATCAAATCCAATGGCTTTGTTGTAGAATATTCCTTAGTAGGAAATTTGGTCTTTATCTTTTTTCCCTCATGACATGGTTTACAACTAGTATATGGAGGATTTTTTTTATCTTTGGCATGTTTCTTACTACATCTTTTAAACTAATCCTCATAAGATCATCAAAATTTATGTGTCCCAATCTTCTCTGCCATAGTGGACTCTCTTTTCTTTGTATGGAAAAATAGTTTTTCCTATTGACCTCACTGAGATGATACACATCACTATAAATCCTGCTTCCTTCCACAACTAACTCACTAGTACCAATATTTCTAATTTCATAACCTTTAGCACTGAATCAGAGCTTATGACCTTTATAACACATTTGGATTACACTCAGAAGATTGTGCTTCGATCCTTCTACATACATGACATCATGAGTTTTTATCTTTCCTCCATCAAGACTCAAAATAACCTTATTGGTAATCTTAGCAATCGAGTTGTTACCAAGAGTTACAACCCCTCCATCAAACTTCTTGAAGTGTATGAACTTTATCTTATCTTTGATCATGTGCCTTGAGCATTCATTGTCAATGATCCATAGATTCTTCTCCTTTTGAGCATGTAGTGTGGTTTGAGCCCCATAGATTTCTCTAATCTTTGTTATTTCGGTTTCTTCTTCTAAACCTTTTTTGTTTCACTACTCTGATATATTGGGTTATTTTCTTTTGTGTATGACATAGGAGGATTTACAAAAATGCTTCTGCAATTTCTAACAATATGCCCTAAATTTTTTCACTTATGATAAATAATATTGAAATCAAACAATGGTGTAAATACATTTATTCTAACAAAATTATATTTTCTTGTTGGAATCTTTCTACAATTCATAGTCTTATGACCACAATGATTGCAATTAAAATAGTATCAAGAAAAAAAATGATTGAACCTAGTATTGTATCCTTGTCCTCTTGAATCTTATCTTCCAGACCTTTTATTTTATATGTGCACTTGAGCGGAACCATCATCCACCAAATTTCATTCTTTAGTTGACACAACCTATTCAGATTTTGAACTTCCAAAGCCATTCTCTTTTGAACTCTCACCAATTGACTTCATAGGCTGCTCAGTCACCTTATTCTTTTGTAAATTAGTAAAACCGATACCATTTTTGATATGTTGTGATATTTTAATTTCTATTATTTGATCCATGATCTCAATGCTTTAGCTGATGATTTGATTTTTCTAGATCTTTCCTTAATGACACAATCATTGCCTCAAGTTTTTCACAGTCCTTATCTCTTGTCAACAACCTTTCTTTCATAAATTCTTTGATCCTATTTTATTATTCCACTTAAATTTTTAAGTCAATGACCATCTTCTCAATTATTTGAGATAATTTGGCTTTAACTTTCACTTCTTTAATAATCATTTTCTTCATTATTTTAGTTTCTTTTCTAGCACAAAGAAATTCTTCCACAAGATCTACTTCATCATCATTTTGGACTTCATTTTTGCATCACCTTTAGAAGTTTCCATAGCCATGAATAAAGCCTTTTATTCTTCATTCTCAAAAGTGTCTTGGTCATCATCATCAGATGAATAGCCTTCCTCATTGATGAAGAAACCTTTTTTATTTTTTTGAAACTTTTTCCCTTTTGAAAATGACTCCTTTCCATCATTGTTAGAATATTTGTACGAACACTTAGCCATGAAATGTCCTAATTCACCATAATTAAAAAATTTGAAAGACAACTTAACTTTATACTTTCTAGAACCCCTCTGTAACTTTTTGACAAAGTTTGCTTCCTCTGAATCTAAACCATCTTCTGAATCTAGATCACCTTACTTCTTGGACACTTTGAGTGTCACCTCTTTCCTTGTAGATTTGTCATTATCAATTCTCATCTCGTAGGCAATCAAAATTTTATATTACTTGTCCATAGTTAGAGTATTCAAATCTTTAGCTTCTTCAACTGCAAAACAATTTGCATCAAAATTTTAGGGAAGGGATCTGAGTATCTTTTTTACAATCATACATTTTTCATCTCTTCACCAAGACCTCTAATAGAGTTCATAACTTCATCAATCCAGAGTATGAATGTAGCAATTTTTTCCTCTTCCTTCATTTTTAGACTTTCAAATCGACCTCGGTAGGTCTAAAGCTTTCTTGTTTGACTTTGGCATCTCCTTCATATATGTTGTATAACTTAACCCATACTTCCTTTGTTGTCTTGCAATGCATAATCTTCACAAACTCAAAGTTAGATAAGCCACATCAAATAAAATTTCTCGCCTTGGCATTATTCTCATAAGCCTTCTTTCTAACCTGATCTCTTGGGGGATTATCAAATATTTCATATCTATCTAGGACTGATTACCAAACCTCAAATCTTAGGGCCATAATATATGCTTCTATTCTTACACTCCAAAAGGAATAATTGGATCCATCAAAATTTGGTGCCTTATTTGAAGATAGACCTTCTTGAGCTACTAAGTGTTCCAACCAAGATCTACCTTGAGATATTAAGCTTCTTCCTAGGAACTTGGCTCTTATACCAATTAAAGGGTACATAATATATTGAGAGGGGGGTGAATCAGTATATGCCAAAACTTTTTAATTCAACATTAACTTCTACAAACATAAACCATAAAACATCACATAAGCAAGTATTTCTTTCCTTAATAGTTAATATAAATGAACATAATCACACATAGAACACCATCTATATGTAGAAACCTAGAATGGGAAAAACCACGATGAGAAGAGATTCTTGGGTTATTGTCCAAATCTAGCCTCACAAAAAATGAATCAATTACAATCATGAAATAGGCACCAAACTACTAGAGACACCAATCCCCTATTTTATTTTCAAGAACCAACCTATTGGAGACACCAACCCCCAACACAAATTTTTGAGCACCAACTCAATAAGTAAGACACCGATTCTATTGAATTATAGAGATATGATTTGTGGACCTTCAAGACTGATAACACAACTTGCACTTGATATGATAAGCCTTAAAACACTCTCCAACATAACATATGATTTTTTGATAATGGTGCACAATGATTGAAATGCAACTCACATTACATCACTCTAATATTCACATTGAAGCCCTAATTACTTAGCATTCCTTCTACTACACCTTAGAATGAATCTTAGGCATAAATATATACATTCCAACAATATATCACATGTTAGCTAAGAACCTCATAACACCATCCACAATTAGCCATGTTAATCAAGGATAATCTTCAAATCAAAATGATATGAAACATGTAGTCAGATCGGTCCTAAATCAATTGTGTTATTGTTAGTGTTAGATGATGTTATGTGCTTCCTTCAGTGCTCTTAACCTGGTCCTATTTTATCTTCACACACTTCCTTCATCTGGCACATGCTTCTCTTCTCTCACGCAAACACTCAAACATTATTCATAGTCAACCAACCAACACATACAACTCTTTGTTACTTTTAACTTTCTATTTTTTGAAGCTCAACCTTTGAAAATATAGAATTTGATACATCATGAGTAACCTTACTTTAGATCCAAACCGCAAGCCATAACATTCAACTACGATATAATGTAGAGAAAAACACTATGATAGTATAATACAGTGCACGAGTAGCAAACCATGAAGTACTATTGCAAACACTTCTAGACTGCTTCCAACAACTGTAATGATATTAAAAACATACTACAAGTAGCCTTCTTCTCAATAATGATAACACTATCATTCTATAATTGATCACACCACTTTTCATAGTACTTCCTAATTTCAAACACTTGACATGATAGGAGTGATTACATGTAATTCTCATTGATTTGTTGACTCTTTGGAAAATACATTTGAAATTACACATCTGACATTACACCTTTGATATCAATGATAATATGTGTTCAACATTGTAGTGATTATTGCTCAAATCATTATGATTCTTCCAATAAGAGTAAGCTATTTTCCACACCACACCTTCACTTTCCTATGAAATTTGGATATTATCTTAGACCAATGGGAGGTTTGTGTTGAACCTTCATACATGGAGATATCAAGAAATGTACTTGGGAGCGAGCCAACAGAGAACTTGACAGTAGTAGCCAATCTACGTTGATTTTTTTTTGGGGTATTTAAATAAAATATACATGACTTATCTTTGTTTACTAATTGACCAAAACACATAGAGTATGTAGTGTCATTAATTATCACCTTGATAATATCACACTATTTTTTGCTCCTCTTTAAGTTATTAGACCTAATTAAGCACCGAATTTCCTAAATTATTCATTCCACAACCCATTTTAAACAATTATTGATAATTTTCAAGCATAAAACAAATTCTCTAATTTAATACTTTCCCCTGACTCCTTAAACTCTAAAAAATAGGGCTAGGAAACTGGCACCTAGGGCGCATATGTCTCCCTATTTTGGCTGCAAACTCAAATATGTTGGTGTTGGCATTGTATTATTTGAATTTCAAATATCTAAAGTTCGTTGTTAAGATTTTTTTCTGGGAAATTAGAATAATAGCATATAAATACCTAGTTATTACATCATTTGAACATTAAGTGGAAAAATGTAAATCAAGAGCAAGAATTATGATCAAGAGCATTATTGAGCAAGTCAAGAGCACCCATTAAAGGATTTATTGCATCAATTCAAGATTCAAAGCCATTTCAAAATGTATGTGAGTTTATGTATGTTTATGTTTTCATATTGTTTGTGAAGGCTAATCCTTGTAGGTATCCAAGCAATCCAAGCAAGCAAGATCAAGACGTTGAGGAGATGTGTATGAATTCAGTCCTTCAAGGAATTCATTAAAGGGTGGTGAGTTGCATCACTTTGTGGATTCATCGTTCCTTCCTATCATTTATCATTTATCATTTATCATTGACATTTCCATTATGGAAGTGGAAACACTAACATGGGGTTTGACTAAGGAAAGCCCCTAAATGGCACAACCTTTCTTCTCTCTCTAAATGTGCAGGTTTTAGGTCTAAAGAAGATTAAAGATCAATTATTTTTTGTTACAATTGAAACCATATACCATGGAAACTCACATAAAATCAGTTACAGAAGTCTTCGATAGTGATACAAAAGTGTGACAAGCGAGAAATCAAAGCTTTTATTTCGAAATTGGAGGACTACAAAAACATATATGAATTTCCCCTACAAAGATAGTGGCGCATGGGGTACCTATCTCCTCAATTTTCAGCTCTAGATTTGAATTACATGTGCACAATATCCTACTCAGTCTATTTCTATAATTTTATTTCCTATGTGACTTCTTAGATCTTCTATATTTTCATCAGAACAATAATTTGCATCATTAAGACAATTAGATAATTGCATTTTATCCTTAGGAAATTTCCAGATTTAGTTAAGGGTTGGTTGACTCATTTATCGGGCTATAAGGAAATTAAATACCTTGTCCAAATCCATAAAACCCCCATCATATCCTATTTCACACACAACAAGAACAATACAAATTATACCCCTAATGAACATTTGGGAAAGGTGTCAAACCCTAAGGTGAAACATCAAAGTTTTCCCTTTCCCCATGTTTCATTTTGGTGAATCTAACATGTTAACATTATATAACTTCTTAAGATTTATCAAGTAGGTCTAGATTTTGCATTGCATTGTTTTACATTTTTCCGTTACACATTTATTTTTGCATTTTTAAAAGCATAAACATTCAAAAAATTGCATATCATATGCATCATAGGCTGCAATAGGGTTTATTTTAGTCATTCTAGCTCAGATCTACATTCAATTTGCATTCATAAATCTATATTAGGTCATTTAAAATCTAAAAAATAAAATAAAAAGTGTCATTTGCATGCATTTAGGTATCTTACATATAGCTAAAAAGTGAAAAATTGCATTAGTTTCTTTCAACAAAGTATAAAAAGCATCATCATTTTTAGATTTAGCATATTAGAATTTAATTTTTGCATTGTAGATTTGAAAATTGCATTTATAATTGGAATTTATTGTTCAATAATTTTCAACATTCTTGCACACTTCCATTTTGAATTACATTATCATAAATTGAGAAAATTTTGGAAAATTATTCACTGTCAAACCTGTATGCACACAAACATGTTTGACCTAAACATCATTATAGACAACCAAACTTTCAATTTTGTAGAAGTCTGCCTAGGACATACACACCCTGGGTTCCATAGTCCTATTTTTTTTGGCTCAAATTTTTGTCAGACAACTGTCTCTATGTTCTTTGTCTATTGTTTCTCTCTATTTTTTGTTTCTAAGGGTTTTAATGTGACTGTTTGACTATTTAGTGTTCATAGTGGGAACACTTGGTGTTTTAAAACTTGTATGAGTTTCACAACCTATCGTCATATTTCCAATACTTTAGTGAGACGTAATTGTCGACTTATGGCATCTCGTGTTGTTGTTACATCCGTTGTGGATCCTAATTTTTCCAACTCTTTCACGCAAGGTATTGCCAATACCATGCCCATTTTGGACTCGATCCCTAATCCTACCATACCAATGACACCTTCACAAATAATTACTTTTATGGATGTTGAGATTTTTTTTGCACATGTTCTTGAAGATAGACTAAAAATATTAGACAAAGATTTAGAAGATTTGCAAGACTACATAAGCACAAAATTCTTATCTAGACAAACAGTGCATGTAGTGGACACCTTAAGGAAACTTATCAATGATGCTCAAGGATTAGAGGTATTGCCTAGCCTATCCTATATTATGGACACAAAAATTCCTATGATGGCTAGTTGCACTCAAGGTTTGGGATACACTCAAAGTCAAGGAGGAAGCCAAGTATCTCTCCCCACAACTATTACCTCTATTCCTACATACATAAATCCAACTGTCACTTCAATGATACAACAAACATTAGCATAACTCCAACCTTAGGCCTTTCCACTGGAAATCCTTATGGTTTTGGATCCTCATATATGACATCTCAAATTTCATCACCATTAATAAATTTGCAACATAGTATCCCACCAAGCACTTACATAATCCCACCATATTCACCACATTCCCAAAAAATGTGAAGTAGTGACTTATTCATCAATCAACTTTTGCAAAATGTAACCTCAATCCAACAACAAACTTCAACATTGAACCAAGCTCAAAATGAAGAACCATCACAATATGTCAAAAGGAGCCCTTTGTTACTTGAAATTTTGAAAACAACCATCTCACTAAACACGAAGATTCTTAGTTTTGAGAAGTATAATAGTAAAGGAGACCCTAATAGTCATATATCAACTTATACGACATTGTATAGTGATTTTGTCTTTGAAGATAAGCTCCTAGCTAAACTCTTTCCTAGGTCATTGAAAGACATGACCCTGGAATGGTTTTGCTCATTGTCGAATAATTTAACTCATTCATTCAATGAACTTGTTGATGCATTCCTACAACATTTCTAAGCAAGAATAGGGCCACAAATTAAGTTAATCAATTTAATGAGGTGCAAGCAAGAAAAACATGAAAAAGTGATAGACTTCATAGGAAGATATTAGTTATTATACTCACAAATTAATCTTACTCTTCCTGATGTGGATGCTCAAAGAGTGTTCATTGAGAACTTACAACCTGGCATCAGGGATAAAGATCTTATTAATGAGATATCCATCCTTCACACACTTGTATATGGCTCTTCATGACTATCAAAATGTGATTAGTCAATATGAAGAAGCATCTTCATCGACTCCTACTAAGAAATCCAAAGTCATACCTCATCATAATTATCAACCGTTCAAAAAGTAAAACAAGAACTTTATCAAGATAAACACACCTCAAACAACTAACCATATTGAACCACAAGTTGTCATAAGTTCAACTCCATATCAATTTAGAGAAAGAGATAGACAATTCACACAGTTGCCTAATTCCCTTCATTTGGTCGTGTTGCAAATTTTGAGAAAACACTTAATTCAATTGACTTCGGTTAGACTTGTGGACACAACTAAACCTGTATCTCCAAGCTTTAACCCAAAATCCTTCTGTTAATATCATCACACACATGGACATGGTATAGAGAATCGCATACATCGTAAACATCAAATTCAAGATCTTATTGACTCTAATCATATCCAATTGGGTGATATTAATGACAAAGGAAATAAGTTTGTTGCCCCACCTAACCAAAACTTGCAAATTTCTACAAATCCTATGCCCAACCATTCATCCAAATTTGTGCAAGCTTGTGATGATATGAGTGATGATAAGGATGATGATGACAATAAAAATGAGAAGTATATATAATTATTTCTTTAATAGATGTTCAACATCGTAAGGGACAAACACTATGTTACCCAACATTGCTTTCACCTATATGAATGCATCCATACATGCACTCGATGGTCCTCTCTATACTATTCAACTTATCAATGATAAATCTATACAAGTAATACTTATTGATCCTATGTGTGTAGAGAATGTGATAATTGAGGAGTTCTTGTTTGTGCACGAGCTTTATCAAGATTCTTATGAACAATCAAAATCATAGTTGAAAAATCATGATGGTTTTTCTTGCCCTATGATAGGTTTGATCACTCTTCCTCTTAAAATTGAATTGAAACAATTTTATAGGTCTCATTCTCTATCATATCATTGTCAAACCAATTTCATGTGAAGCTAGGATATCCATGGTTATGCTCCATGAATTTCATCCTGTTGGTTATCCACAAATACATAAAGTTTCCTTTTGAAGACCATTTTTTTATAGTGCATCATAGTGGGTTTAATCCTTTGTACTCTTGTGGAAAATTTTCATTGGATTTCTTTTGGCCTCAACCTATGGAACCTATTAAGCCTCACGAGGAATTATTTTTTAAGTCATACCAAAAGTTTAAGGTAAAGTGCATAACCAAATTATCCCTTAGCAATATTCCTAAGAATGATAGATCTATGGTTGTTCCTCCTCCCCCACTAGTTGTGTATGAACCCATGCCTAAATCAAAATATCTTCCAAATAATTAAAGAAAATATGTCGTAGTTCCTCCACCCATATCATATAAGAGACCAATATATAATTGAATGATCCCTTTTGTGACTCCAAAAACAAAGCAAGTGTATAGACCTAAAGAGACAGTGGTTCCCCAACCCCCGGTGGTTCCTTCAATTCCTCCCTTAGGGGAAGAATAGAGATCGATGGTTGAGAAACCCATTCTTACCCCATCACAAATAGAAAATCGTGCAAGAAGAAACAAAAATGCTAAAGAGCGCAGGCATAGACGTCATGCTATTGCTTGTCAATTGGAAGAAAAAAAAAAAAAAACACCTCATGATCAAATACGTATACAAAAAAATCAACAAGAATTGCAACTTTACCTAAATAAGACATGAAACCAAAATAAGAAGTGAAACAAGAATATATAACTAAAATTATCATTAAACTTCCCATGGCCATTAATTTGGATTATGAATACGAGATTGCTAAAATTGATGAGCAAGTGCATAATGAGCTTAATTTATTATTTTTTAAGTCTATGAATTTAGATGGGGGCAATCATGATGATCTTCCTGATGAGAGTGACCCACCACGTGTTGAACCTAGTGACAATCCTAGTATGACACTTGTTGTAGTCCCTTTGGTTAGTTCTTTTCCTTCCATATATGATGATCAAGATTGAGATACAAACGACTTGCTTTAGGTCGGCTCGCATGTGTGGTACCCTTTATTTGTGTTTACTTTGTATGTTCTTTGTATTTTCTTGCACATGATGTGTGTAAGGACCGAAAAAAACACAATTACTAATTATATCCCTTAGTTTCCAAAATAATTTAATAAAATAAATTAATGATAAAAAGGTGTGGAATAAGAAGATAATTTAATTACTTTCATCACTATATCCAAATGGAATAACATACATCAATGAATCAAAATATATCAAAACAAGGTCATGCCTTCACTATATTAAGCCATGTAGGTTTACACAAGAATTATCATCTCAACAATACGTGTAAATTCAACTATTATAATGCAAATTAAGGAAATAGAAAGATCATCAATGCATCCAAAAAAGACCCATAACACAAAGAATTTCATGAGTGGAAAACCTTCGTAGGGATGAAAAATCACTCGTAAAAGTGCCTCACTGGCAGAGCCTTACTGGCTACAAAAACTCAATGGTTACAAGACGCCTTATTGGCAAGGATACAAGATGCCTTTCTAGCAATGATCATACTGTCTCCCTGATGTGATAATTTACAACTTCAATGTACATTTCTAAATAATAAAGCAAACAACTACCGAGGATCACACGGTACTTCTACTTAGCAGTTATCTTCTTAACACTTCCACATTTCATATCCTAATATTCATAAGAACTAGAATCTTAACATATAAATAGCCCATTGTCCCGCATGTAGTTACAAGATACTTTTATAGTTTCACCAATGCATCATCCTTGCACATGAAATTATGGTAATATCAACACTATTATAAATCACTCCCAAGTATTGGAAAATGAGATAATTCTACCTCCAATGACCTCTCAAATATCACACAAGTATACTGAAAAACATAAGCTAATCACATAAAGCCTCATGAAAGTAATCCTAGGCCTACTAGAATACACACATGCCTATGCAACAAGAATGCTTACTTCTAAGCTCATTGATTCATAGAGGTTTCAACAATAAGAGAATAGTACTATAAAAGAGTTAAGAAAGTATAGCTCAGGTATGTATGAGAATACATATATAAGCTAGTGAAAATATATGAGTATACATTTATATGCAAATAAATCTCAAGATCAACTAAGTGAGAGAATTCCTAATTTCTCCATACGTGCATGATAAACCATGATGCATAGTTTCACACCAGTTGCACACAATTCAAGCATTCTTTCGGAAAACACATTACATTTCCAAAGTTTGCTATTTGATTGCAAAAGAGAAAAATTCACAAGAAGTAAATTCTACATCTGATTTTATATTTCACAATGAACTCATTATAGTCAAACCACTACACTCCAACGAATAAAAGCAATTATATGCACATGTGCTCCTTTCTACTTTCTTACAAAGTATCCAATACTCCGTTTCCAATTTAAATAACAAGGAAATTAATAAAGAAATAAGGAAAATCACTTACTACGTATAAGGGAATTAATAAATAATAAGGAAATTAATATTACCAAGCTCCCAATATGAATAATATGACCATTCAAATTATCATTTAAAATATCTAATATAATTATATTTTATTTCTCATATTAATAATTATACAATATAATACGACTTAATATGCATGATAAATCTACAGATAAGTGATGCAAATAATTATATTAATTAAATCATATATAATTATATCTTAAGGTTTTACTAGAAATTGAATATAAGAGTGTTGGCATATTAATCATATTGACTTAGTATATCTTATAGGTAACGAATAATGTCATCATGAAATCTATATATATAAGGGATTCAAATGATATGCTTTATGTGCTTCCTTATCACTCTATTATCAAAAGAACCAAATACCCATTTCAGAAAAAATACTACTTGTTGCTGCAAGCTGCCTATTGATCTTCTAATAAAGGGGCCACTTCATTATCTTTTTAATACTCCACCTCAATTTCATAATACCAATCTTGGCATTGTACACAGGAATAGTTTTTAATTGGAAGCTCAATGTTATACCGGGGTTGTAGAATAGGTCGGTTGTATTATAAGACTATTCACAATTCACCCTTTCTTGATGTTGTGATGTAGTCCCTTTGGAATATTAAGGATGTCATTGGGTTTGGAATAAGCATCAAACAAGACTTCATGTCGTTCACAATTCAAGCGGGTGATATAGATAGATGGGTATATATATATAAAAAGGCATAAACCACCAGGAGAATACAAAAAATATAGTCTTATACAAAATTTCACACAAAAACATTTACATTTAAACTCTAAATACATGAGTTCAATAAATATAGACAATTGGGGTTTTAGAACAAGGAGTTCAATCTTTCCACATGTATTCATTTATCTACACATTTTAAAATTGAAAGCATTGGAGAAGGATTTGAAAACCTTTTATTCACTTTCACTTGGTTTCCCTCTTCTTATTGCTTTTCCAAGAAACCTAATTCCCAGTGTCCATTTTCGTAATATTTTTACAGAGAAATAAAGAAAGATTATAAAAACTATTGTGTTTTCGTTAAAGATTTCCTCCAAATTTTTTAGTAACCGAATCTTGAAAAAAAGAAAAAAGATTTGTTTTTTTATGCAACATATTTATCCTTCGTAAATGATAAAAAATACCATTCTAATTGCAAATTAAATATTCATTTCAAATAAATAATAAAGAAATATCATTCAATTGTAATTAAAATAGTTATTCACAATAACAAAGCATTGTCCTTTATTTGTAAAATAAAATCAATAATTAAATTATAATAAATTCCTTTTTGTTTCATTGCACTTTTATTTCACTACTATATAATTTAATTAAACATTCAGAAGTATGAACAATATAATCATTCAACTAAATTAAATGCATCAAAATAGTATTATTGAATTATAAATTACTTATTGAAAATAGGGGTCGTGACACGATGTGATCTCCCGTGTTGTGCTACTCGACATGTCTTTTTGTTTGTGATTTTTCTTTGAATGATCCTTGTTGCTCTGTTGGTGCAAGGATACAAAGGAAATAAATCTTTTTCAATTTTTGTCCTGTGTTTTCTTTTTGGGGATGATGCAAGGCGTTGAGACATTTAGGTCTCTTCCATGTTGACCCAAAATTTTGTTTGTCTTCCTTTTATGGGTTATTCCTCCATTGTGTTTGTTGTTCCACGAGTATTTGGGGAATGCTGCTAGTTCTGAGCTCTATTATATCACTATAGCAAAGACGTGTACTGACCTCAGATCCATGGATACCTTATGTGTTCATATTCTATGTTGTTTGTTGCATTGCATTTGGGTGCAACTCCTTATCATGATGCAACTTTATTTGGAAACATATCATTGGCATAGGGATTTCCAAATAAGCTCTTGTGACCTTTTATTGCATGACATTTATCATTTTTCTACCTTAAAGTAATTGCTCATAGCATGGTGTTTAACAGTTTCTTTAAGGTGGGGGCATACATTGGCATTATTTGCTTCACTTTTTTCACACGTGTTGGACTTAGTGGTGCGTTGACACCAATTCTAACTCTTTTTTTGCTTCACTTTGTTCACACACATTGAACTTAGTGTTGTGTTGGCATCATATTTCTAGCATTTTTGTGACACCGGATCAAAATTATCAAGGAGTATAATTCTTGGTATGGTTATGGGTACACACCTAGTGAATATTAGACTTCACTAGACCTTGTGTGTCCCATTTTTCTACTCTATCTTGGGGGATCACCTAGTGAATATTAGACTTCACTAGTTTGTGTTTGACTTATGTTTATGATTCACCTAGCAAATAGCGAACTTTGCTAGTGTGTGAGTCATGAATTCATTTTGGTGTGGATCCTAGCATAACATAACTTGCTAGCTCGTGATTATCCATACCCTCCTTTTGCATTTCATTTTGACATTGTGTATGTTATCTCACTGCATTTCATACATGTGTGCATTCCTTTGTGCTTATGTTGGTTTGCCATGGGATCTTGGATTCTGGGGGCTTGCACATCCCCCTTGATCATTTGTCATTCTATCTCTTCAACATTGTACATTTGAATCCCTCTTGACATATATTTTCTACTTTAGTGTGAGCCTAAGAATAAATTTATACTCTCACTAAAGTGGAACCTAAATGTAGCATCGTAAATTATCACCCTTGACAATTTCACAATATGTTTTTCTCCCCTTTAAATTATTGGACCTAATTAAGCACTTAATTTCCTAAATTATTGATTCCAAGACTCATTTTAAATAATTATCGATAACTTGCAAGCACAATACAAACACTCTCATTTAATAATTTGCCCCCGACACCTTAAACTCTAGAAAATAGGGCTTGGACACTGGCGCATAGGGCACCTATGTCCCCCTATTTCAACTCCAAATTCAAATATGTCGATGTCGACATTTTATTATTTGAAATTCAAATACCTAAAGTCAACTATTGGGATTTAATTTTTCAGGAAATTAGAATAATAGCATATAAATACCTAGTTATTGCATCATTTAAACATTAAGTGGAAATTTTCAGAATCAAGAGCAAGAATTATGATCAAGAGCATTATTCAAAAAGTCAAGAGCAACCATTAAGGGATTTATTATAGCAATTTAAGATCTGACATCAAGTTAAAATGTATGTGATTTTATGTATGTTTATGTTTTCATATTGTTTGTGAAGGCTAACCCTTGTAGGTCTCCAAGCAATTCAAGACATTCAAGTAATCAATAAAGCAAGATCAAGACCTTGACGAAATCTGTATGACTTCAGTCCTTCAAGGAAGCCATTGAAGGGTGGTGAGTTGCAACACTTTGCAGATTCATCATTCCTTCCTATCATTTATCATTTATCATTGACATCGCCATTATGGAAGTGGAAACACTAACACAGGGTTTGACTAAGGCAATCCTCTAAATGACCCAACCTTTCTTCTCTCTCTAAATGTGTAGGTTTTAGGTCTAAAGAAGATTTAAGAAAGATTGAAGATCAATTATTTGTTGTTGCAATTTAAACCCTACACCTTGGAAACTCATGAAAACTCAGTTACAAAAGTATCTAAAAGTGATCCAAAAGTGTGACAAGCGGGAAACAAAACCTCTAATTTGACACTAGAGGACAACAAAAATAGATCTGAATTTTCCCTACAAAGACAATGGTGTCTAGGGTGCCTATGTCCTCAATTTTCAGCTCCAGATTTAAATCACATATGCATAGTGTCCTTCTCATTCCCTTTCTGTATCTAATTTTCTTTGTGAGTTCTTAGATCTTTTGTATTTTCATCAGAACAATAATTTGCATCATTAGGACAATTAGATCATTGCATTCATCCTTAAGAAATTTCTTGATTTGGTTAAGGATTGGTTGACTCACCTATCAGGTTGTAAGTCAATCACATACCTTGTCCAAATCCATCAAACCCCCATCATATCCTACTTCACACACAACACAAACAAGACAAATCATGCCCCTAATGAACATTTGTGAAAGGTGTTAATCCCTTAAGGTGAAAACTCAAAGGTTTCCCTTTCCCAATGTTTTAGAGTAATCCTCCAAAGTTTTGACTATCACTTCCATCTCTTGGAGTGTTTTTATTACATAAAGGAGTGAATCATCATTGAAAATTTGATGTGACAATGGTTTAATGTTTTTAACAATAGGTATTCCTTTCTATTGGCTATTTGCAACCTTTTGTGATATATATCGACTAAGAGTGTTAACCATTACTACAAAAAGGAAGGGGGAGATGGGGTTCCCTTGCTTGATTCCCTTAGAACCATCAAAGAAGCCACACAAAGAGCCATTAATGAGAATTGAATATCTAGGAGTATAAAACATGCATATACCCATTATAACCATTTTCTATTGAGGCCATATTTTTCCATTATTTTCATTAAAAACCTCCATTTGAAT
Source organism: Sequoiadendron giganteum (assembly GCA_007115665.2). Taxonomy (NCBI): domain Eukaryota; kingdom Viridiplantae; phylum Streptophyta; class Pinopsida; order Cupressales; family Cupressaceae; genus Sequoiadendron; species Sequoiadendron giganteum. The sequence goes on along the minus strand of CM021100.1, from coordinate 611,143,516 downwards.
CATAAGCTCTGCTTACAACAAGTTTTAGAATCATTTATTTAAGGTTTTCTTTCTTTATGGTATGAATAACATCTTGTACTATTACAATCCCATTTGTTATATTTCATCCAGGGATAAATCCACTTTTCTTGGTTGTTATAATTTTTGACAGAATATTTTTTAGTCTATTAGCTATGATCTTTGTTATGATTTTTTATATTGTGTTGCATAGAGATATTGGTCTAAAATTTGAAGAGGATTTGCATGTTTCTTTATTTGGAATAAGAGCGATATTGGTGTTGCTTATGTCCTTCAAAAAATTCTAGACTTCCTTGACTCTTTGATCACTTCACAAATATATTTTTTCATAAAAGACCAACAAGTTTGGTAGAATAATGCTAGAAAATAGTCAGGGCCTGAAGCTTTATTTGGATGCAATTGGAAAATCCATTTAATCTCATTTTCCTTGATAGAGGCCATCAACATATCATTATCCTCAAACATCACCATGGTCAGTATGTAATTCATGAACTGGTTTTAAATGGGCTCAGATTCACCCTCCCCCATGAATAGTTCCTTGAAATAATGGATGCCTTCATTTTGAATTTCTTTAATTTTTGTTATAGGATTCCCATCCCTATTTTTTATCTAAGAATATCTTGCATGTATTCTCTTAATTTTTTGTTGAATTGTGAAAGAATTTCGTATTCAAGTTTCCCTCTTCCAATCATGTTTCTCTAGACTTTGTTCACCAATAATATTCCTCTATGGCCAATATTTAATTATATTTCACAAGTAGTGATTTTTCTTTACTATATTCCTCTTGAAACATTTCATTGAGAATGACCTTTTGATTCGGTTCTTCCAACTCCCATTCAATTCTTTCCTTTTCCTCAAAGATGTTTTTGAATGTCATTTTATTCTATTGTTTCAATATTTCTTTAAATTTTTGTAGTTTCTTGGTGAATATAAACATTTTTGAACCTTAATCATATCAAGTTTCCACGATCCATCATGTTTTTGCTAAGTGATTTTTGAATTAGATTGTGTGCCGATTTTTTACATCAATATTTCAGATTACACTCCATGAGCCAATTTTTGAACCTATCGCATTAGTTGGTTTCATCCACCAAAATCTAAGTAACTTGACTAAATCCATATGTTGCAGCCATATTTTCTCAAAATAAAACTAACACCGAGGTTTTGGTGTGTCATCTTCCATTATCAACAACATAGTGAATTGGTCAAATAAAATATTAGACATATGTTGCTCATTATTGCAATGGGTGATTGAATCCAATCCGATAGTATCAAAAATTGATCAAGCCTTTATGTAATGTTCGTGAAGCATTTTTGCCTATTATAGCATGTGAAGATGTTGTCGGGGGCATGATGTCAATAAGTCCAGTTCTATTTACAAATTCACTGAAGTTCGCTTGGGATTGTGACAATCTCCCAATCCCCCCCTCCCCCCCATTTTTCAGATAGGTCCATAATTGCATTGAAATCTCCACCAATTACACACTCCCTTGTTTCTCGATCATTTAGTTCTTGTTCAATTTTATTCAACAAGGTGTTTCTATTGATAGGCTTTACCGGCTTGCATACATTAAAAAGAAAGAAACCATAATTTGTAATCGAATTTTGTAGCCTTTTCATTTGCCAATTGTTATTTGTTCTTATTTAATAAACCTTAGTCTCCCAAGGTTCCACATCATTCCAAGACCTCTAGAGGCATCAATTCTTTTCGTAAAGTGACTAGACCATCCTTTGTAGTGATTTATAAATATTTTTGCTTTCTTCGAGTTCAACTTTGTTTCTTGCAACATCACAATTCAATCAATTGGTGATTCAAATGACACTTGATCATGGACCAATTGTTTGGTGCATTGAGGCCCCTAACATTCCATGTGAGTATCTTCATTACTTTCCAAAGGATGGGTTTCCTCCCTTGGATCTCAGTAATGCTTCCTCTTCTCTTCATTCCTTATTTGGTTTTCTCCCTTTCTTTTGGAATTTTTTGCTACACCCTTCATTCAACATTTTCATAGTTGATTTACTAATTCATCTAGGATCCACCAAGTCTATTTTGTCCATTTGTTCTTCATCCTAAATTTATGCTTCTTCCTTATTTGGGAGTTGAATATCCTCTATTTTTTCCTCATAAGGAATGATTGCCCACTATGAGGAAATTTATCTAGCATCATTTCACCATTTGGTTTGAATCAATAACTTCTTATTCCTCTTTTAATTCCTCCATATTTGATGCTTGTGCTACCTTTCATTCTGTTGCATCCCCAACACGTTTATCAATTGTGGGCTCTCTTCTTGGGATCCATTGTGTCTTTAGAGAGGGGGAGGGTATCAACATGAGTTTACATTATGTCTGTGGCTCTTGCATATTTCACAATAAAATTTCAATTCTTTGACTTCAATTTCTTGTTCCCAAATTCCAATTGATGTGATGATTTTAACTTGTTTCGAGATCACCCTTATTACAATGATTCTAACATACATTAGGTTCCCCGTTTCATAAGTCTACTTCAATACTTCTTCCCATTTTATCTTTGAGTCGAGTTAGGCATTCTCCTAACCAGTATTCAAAGGGTAAGTTATAGAGTCTTAGCCACATCGGGGCGTCCAACGAATCTATTTTTAAAGGATTGAAATTTGCTTCCCATCTTTGCAAATATAATTGTGCGACATTTTTTCCCATTGTAGCATCAATTATCTTTTCTCTCATTTTCTATTTCAAACATTGCCATGAAGAAGTTTTTAGGTAGGAATTTGAGAATTGAACAACTAGGCTAATTTTGATCTATCCATTCATTTATATCGATTTTGGAGAGCTTGATTTTGGTAAATTTCTAGATAATCCCTTTTTCCTTCAATTCCCCAATGTCATCAAAGTCACAAAATCGCTTAGGTCAATCTATAATTTTGCGTTCGATTCTTCCATTCACCTTCCATCCTTCTCTTCAACAGTATGTCTATGGTCTACTCTAAAATGCGACCTCATCTTTTTTTATTTAAATTAGCCCAAATGCTTAACATATTGAACATTGTTAGACTAAATATATAAGTTGATTTAAAGGTTTTGTTGCAATCACGTTCAATTTTTTAATATGTTAATTTAACTTGTACTATTATATATATGACTTGAAAAATTTGAACAAAACTTTTAAATTGGCTAACTGACATATCTAATATACCAACATATGTATATGATTGAAATGAAGGCCAAATAAAATCAAATATAAGACTATTTTTCTATATATCTGAACTTGGGTATTTGTTAGACCAAATATACCAACGTACGACTGCAATGACTTGAAAATTGAGACAAGGCAAAATTAGGGTAACTGTTAAACCAAAGATACATAAGACATAGTATGCAGCTGATATGTAGAACAAAATATATCAAAGGGATGAAATAAATTAAGTCACACCGTCCTCACAATTTTATCTTAATATTAAAACCCTAATATAAAACAAAGAATAAACCAATTTGGAGATTAAATACACATTACACAATTCATGGTGATGCTTGAACATAACCATGATTTCCTTGTTAAAATAATTGTGTTTTTGAGCACAAAAATATGGAAGCACCCACAAAGCAAGAGAACCTTCAAACTATAGAAAACCACATAAACAATTTAAATATTTATTTCAGAAGCACTGACAAAATAACATAACATTCAAGTTATTGAACACAAAGTTTATGACAAACAAATTATTCAAAGAAAGAAGCAACAACAAAGACAGGACAATGGTACAACCTTAGGTTAAAAACCTCACTTGGATCGAATGAAGGTCATGTTGGATGCTAGAGCCTATCAAACACATGACCCTAATATCATCGCTTAGCGGCCAAGGAATATTGGTGCTGAAGGTTAGTTGCAAAGAGTAGAGGTGAACATGTATCGATGCCTAAGGTAACAAAGACTCTAGAAGATGCATGTATGAAAGGGGTGAAAATAAGTGGGATGTGCAAGGTTTTGGAGCATTAAATAATCTAAGGCCTTGAAATTGCGTGCCATTTAGGTCGAGTAAGTGGGAAGGGACATGTAGTGCAAGTGGTTGGACAAAAGGGATTGAGGAGGCGACATGTGATAAATGCGAGGAAGTGGACGTTCAAGGCAGTGAGCTGTTCGATTGCCACACAACTATCAGATCCAGTGCCAGGTCTTCGCCATGCAGCCTCTGAGGGTGGACTCGACCAATGATCAGTCAACTGTCCAAACAAGCAAGTAATGAACACTTCAAACCAATTGAAACATAACATGTGACATATATAATCCAAATGACTAAAAATACAATTGACATTGACTAAAAATAAAATCGACAAACTCACCGAAAATTATCTAAACGTAACAGCCATTTTTTATTTATTTCTAGTCTACTGAAGCGATAGAGTGCTCCACTATGAATCCCTCTCCCCTAATTAACCCAATGTGAAAACCATTTGATTTTGGCAAACGTATTAGGTAGGTGGTAGGTAATGCTGTATCCGGAAAACTAATTAAAAAAAAAGGAATATGAATTTTTTTTAATCCTGTAACGATCCCAAAACAATCAATTCTTTCAGGCGTTCCAAACTTAAAAGAAATACTTAAGCCGTAAAAATGCCTCTGTTTAAAAGCTTCAGATTTGTATTGTGAAAGAAATTGGTTCAATAAATCCGGCGTTGAGTGAAATCGGTGTGTGTTTGTTGGCTGTGTTGGTATTTAATTTGGCATTAGTATTACTGAGACTAACTGTAATACAAATGTAGAACAAGAAATGGCAGGATTGCTGGCATGGGCCGCAGATGTGGTGGGAGGAAATGGGGATGGCGAGGAAGCATATGAGTATGAGATTGTACCCAAGTTCAGCCCCGAGGAAGAAGATTTGATAAGGCGGTTGAATGACAGAAGTAGTTGGCTCGAGAAGAAGTTGGAGGAGCTGCGACGCAGGATCCCCCCTGGGACTATAGCGCACACTTTACCCCACCTGCACAAAGACACCCTTGCCTCTTTCTCCGCTCTCTCCCTCGAGCGCAACGCCCACCAAGCCACCCGATTGCAAGTACTTGTCTATGCCCATTCTAGTGATTCTGTGCTTTTGTTTTACTTATCAGATTGGTTTCACTATCAAGTACATGTGAATTGCTTCCTAGCTTTGAGTTATGACAGTTAATGCTTGTGGGTCAAGCTCCTTGATATCTGATATCAGCTTATTAATTTGGATCCTCTCCCTCCTTGGTAAAGAGATTGTTTAGGTTCTCCGCCACCCCTTACTAGGGATAGTTGAGATCGGGGCCACTCACTCGAAGACAAGGGATTAGTCCTGGACAACCCACTCATTCAAAATCAAAAGATTAACGTTTTTTTGATTTTAATATGATAGGTGGAGTGTTTCACTACAGATGTTGCTCGATATCCAGATTGGCACAGATTCTTGAGTATACCAGCAACAGCCCCACCTCTGTGGAATTTGCCATATAAGCGAATTCCCCCAATTCATTTCCAATCTCCAATAGCCTTGAGATATGCGTTTCCTTTCGAACACGTGTTTCCTTTAGAAGACAAGGAATCAAACCTGAACAACTCACTTACTCAAAAGCAAACGATTAATTTTTATTTTCAGATTATAGATAGAGTGACTTGCCTCTTATGTTGCTCAATATCCATATTGACAAAGATTCTTGCATATAACAACAACAGCCCCAAATCAAATTGCAGCAACAAAATCCTGAATCACTGAAAACTTCCATTAAGCACCAAACCATGGTGGAGTCATCATGTTTTTGCAACAAATGCATGGTGGAGTTGCAGGATTGCGGGCAGAATAGTGCTTTTTTATTTGCAGTTGCAAGGGTTTTTTTAATTTCCAGCTGCAATGTTTTTTATTTTAAATTGCAGTTCTTAAAAAAGAATTGCAATTGCAAGGGTTCTTTTATTTGCACTTGGAAGTGTTCTTTTATTTGCAGTCATGAGGGCGTCTTACAGCTGCAGGAAGAGCATTTGCATATGGAGTTGTGATATTTGGGCACAAACAAAATATCAAATGCTTTCATGGCAGAACCAATCGTGATTTGCAGAGAAATGATTGGCAGGTTTTCAGATTGGACTCGTGATTTTTTGGCAAGTTTTTCATCAAAAGTTGCCCCCAAGTTTTTTGGTTAGTAACTTGGGAGTTGATTTGACTCACTAAATTTTGCAAGTCAGCAAGATTTTAGGCAATTTTTTAATCTATGGTCTGGAGTCTGGACTATGGCATAAATGTCAACCACTATTGTAGCATACAAGGCGAAGATTCAACTTTTCCAGCCCATTCCGCTTGAGCAATGAGAGAAGAAGTATATTTGGCTAAGAAACCTGCAGCAGTATTATCTTCTCGTGGGATATGATGAAAATTGCAAGCCTCAAAATCATAACTTGGCCTACTCACATCGATAAAGATTTGATGAAATTGTCAATAATCCATTTACTGGATGGCCTGCAAAGAGGTCACAAGAATTTTTTAATCTGTTTCCACACATATACGAGTGATTCCTTGAGCTCAGTGAAAACTCAGTTCTCGCCAAATAACAAGAGCTTCTGTTTGATTATTAGACATGATATGAAGCCCCTAACTGAAGCTAAATAATGGTTGTTCTCTAGCATCACAGAAAATGCCATCAGCCCTAGCTGCATATGGGTTCACCTACACGGCCTCATTGGTATTCAGCTTAAGATAAGGCATTTTTGGACACTTCCATTGTTTATCCTGACTTTTCTCTTTGACACCCCAATCGTTGGGGCAGATAGTATTCTCATCTTATATAAATTAGGACTCTTAATTTCTTTTCATATTTTTTTCTAAATTTGGTTACACATCTTCACATCTTCATTAAAATATTTGCTTTGCTGGTACTATGCTTAGGATTGTTCTAATGTTTGTTTTCTTGCATTATTATGGAGGGATACAATTATCCTTTCAGAGACTATTCTTAGCCAAGTGCATTGCTCATACTGCTTTGGAGAGATCTTGGAGATTGTAAGCCTGAACTGTTGTCCATACCTTCTTAGGAAAGTATAGCTTGTATGAAGTTATTTTATTTCAATACAATAGAAATTTTTTTCTGGTTCCTTCTCTGCTTTTGGTGTGAAATTTTAGTTTTTACGTGTTGAAATTTGAGATTGAAAAAAAAACTGTTAGATTTGAGGTATAGATGTATCTAGAAGATTATAGATTCCTGACTTATACTCAGTTTACAGCATCTATAGTTTGGTATCTGGATCACAAAAATACTATTCCTAGATCCCTATCTTAGCCTTCTGAATACAATCTAAGGATCTTCTCCTTATGACATTATTTATTCTTTGAATACATGGCTGGAAATATTGCAAAAGTTTCAAGTGACATAATGCTACTTGAGAGCATTTAGATCTACAAATATGGAATAGAAAACATCCAATGTGTTGATCATCGAAACTAGAAAAGCAAGCATGGGAGTTTACAATAATTCTAGCCTTTAGGTAGCTGGGCCATAAACTCCCAGATTGTAGTACAATTTAATCAAAAATAGTTTATCTACCGTTCTACAGTTCTACATGCTTTAACAAACAACAATATTAAAGAAAGATAACTGTTGTTGAAAAATTAGAAAATAATATGCTGGAAATGAAATATTCAACACAAAAGAAACTAAAGAATCTATCTTGGAAACCCCATGAGGGAAAACACCAGCCTGTTAGCACTGATTGCTCATCTATCTTGATATTGTTTATGCTTAAGAACAAGTATAGATGGTGGATACCATGGGTTGTTTTTTAACTACTCTATCAAACCTCTAACTAAATATGAACAGCTGAATTTCTCCTCATTTGCATCAATACAAGTACAACACTCAAATCATTCCTCCAATGCCTAAATAAGTACTCTTCACTCCCATTTATAGTTGCTGGTAGTGCTGGAGCATCACTCTTGAGCCCTAGAAGGATCCTCTTGAATCAAGAAACAGAAAGGATGCATGTTTGTTTCATCTTCTGGTTTTCAATGATTGAGGCCAAAGTTGCATCTGTGGATTCAATCCCACAAGCGCAAATAAGACCTAAGCAGATTAGATCCCACAAATGTGGTTTTGTCCTTGAAACTGTGAGTTTGCCCTGCCTGTCTCTGTCACTGATATTTTCACAAATTCAACTTACTGAATCGTACTTAGATTTTCCAGATCTGTATGAACTGCACCTCTCTTCTTAGAGAGGCATTTGGTCCCACAAAATCTTAATGAGACACTAAGTTGGGGAAAAGCTCTCCCCCTTCCTCCTTGGAGTACCACTTTGCTTGGTTCACCTTTTGGCCTTTGAGTCCCACTTTCCAAGATTCCTAATCCTGTTTTTGGTCTCCCTTCTTTTAGACTATAACACTACATCCTTTGTGAGCATGGCTTGCACATCCACACCCAATGCTGCCAAAGGGAGTAGCACTTGCTCCTCTTCTTCTTCATCCCGCATAGAAGGTTCATAAAGATGCAAATATTCACAAGTTACTACTGAATGCACCTTCATGAGGGTGTAGAGCAATTTTGAAAGCATATTCTCCCATTGCCTCTAGAATGGTAAATGGACCATATATAAGGGGTTTAACTTTTTTTGCTTGTTGTGACAATCTTTCCTTGCCTAAGGAAAGCCATACCTTATCGTCCACATTAAGTTTATATTCCTTCCCATGCTGACCATGGCTCTCTTTGTATATGCTTTGAGTTTTCTCCAATGGTTCTTTTACTTTGAGTTGACTTTGTCTAATCCTCTCAACAAATTTTGATGCTTTAACCACCTCTACGTCTTGTTTTTCCAAAGCTACATCAAATGAACTTGAGGGCAAATTCCCCAAACATGCTTCAAAAGGCGAGTTATCTGTAGAAGAACAAACTACCTGTGTAACAACCCAAACTCATCCCCTGTTATCAACTACCAATTTTCTGCGGAAAATAACTAACCTGTTTTTTTTCAAGAGTTCCCAATACGATCTCAACTGAAGCAATTTAAATTTTAACTAACATCTAAGTTTCTGGTTCCAGTTGACAAGAACAACTAACTGTTTCCACCAACCGATTCACGGAAGATCATTAACTAAAAAAACTGTCAAACTAGGGTTACCTTTGCAATTAAATGGAAAAGAAAATAAACTCTGATGTCGTTACATCATTCAACTCATCAACTAACTTTTAAACTTTCATTTCCAACTGAAAGGAAAACTATTAACTGTAACATATAACATAAAATTACAGAAAGATAATAACTACTTTTCTTTGCTTTCAGGAAGTAACGAACAATTTCTACAGCTATGAAGCAAATGTATAGCTATCATTCTAGGGTTTAAGAAAAGGTAAGCTAACTAACTAATCCATCTAGGATTTCCATTTAACCATTTAACGGATTGAGGGAAGAAATAATTTCTTTATATTCATTAACTAATTTCAGACCTTCTTTTCAGCTGAATGGATCAAGTAACTGTCTCAACTGTAGTCTTTTACATACAAATAATTGACTTAAGGAAATATCATTTATTGCAGCATTATTAGTAATCTTAAATTGACGAAAGCATATACTTGGAATTACAATTTGACAACACCATCATGATGAATTGCTTGAACAACTTTATCATTGAGAGAAAGAGAAACATCATCAAGGGCTTTTCCGCCCAGCCAAGACCTACTGGTCCCCCGAGTTTCTTCAACTGAAGAACCCGTCCCTTCACGAGGATAATCAACATGGATCAAATTATCATCATGCCTCTGAGCTTGGTGTCAAGGACCTATATCTCCTGATCGACCTTACTAAGGGTACCTCCCAACTAGAAAGGTCACTCTGATCAGTGGTATATCCAGTACTTGATAGTTGATAGATGCTGAATCTAGCATCGTACCTTGGCCCAGAATTTTAATATTACTGGCACTATTGTGCCGTCAGCACTCTCACCCTTGCTCGACTAGATAATACTTAGATCAAGGTCACATTTTACATTAGCAAGTTTGTTTGTCATTTCCTTTGGTTCGAGGTTACACCTTAACCATCAAGTTGCTTAAATATCAAAAGAGATTCATTGGCATAGAGGTTTTTCAAGTCTCTCTTATATGTCCCTTAATAGACTCGGCGAGCAAGAAGGTGCTCTAAACCAGCATCTAATTAGAGAGGAGAAAAATTCAGTTTAACCAGATAGATCAAGTTCTTTAGATAATTTTAGAATGGTTCAACCAACCTAGATTCAAAATCTTTCTCTTATTTAAGGTTAAGCTAATATCATTACACATCTATTTATGAGAGAGAGAGAGAGAGAGAGAGAGAGAGAATCTCGGCTCAACATCTATCACTTCTTTTAAAACTAATTGGCCTTTCTAGACAGAGGTTGTTATCAATTGAGCTCTTATGTACTGAACAACTTATTCAATTAAATGGACTTATAGGTCTAATCATTCAACTTCTTAATTCGGTCTCCAGTTAAATTGCAATGACTGGTTTGTTTGCCATTAACTCTTGGCTCAAGGTTAAGTCTCAACCTTAAAGTTTTATACATATAAAAGAGGCCAAAAAAATAGGCATTGAGGTATTATGAGACTTTAACCTTTATCCATACCCCCTAAGGAATCGAGTAAGCAGAGGATTAGCTCAGGACAAGCTTTTAATTAGAAATTGAAAAAGGAGATGTTTCCAACTGAACCAAACAGAATAAATTTATCAGGTCATTTTCAAAAGTTTACTCTGTAACCTGAAACAAAAATGTATTATTGACGGTGATATTTCGATTGCAAGAAAAATAAGAGGTCTAGGTTCTCATATGGAAAGATCTTCAAGCTGACCATCCCCTAAAGACAATATAATATCCAATTTCTTTAACTTCCAGAAAAACGAGAAGACAAAAGCATTTTCCTTTTTTATTCATTAGGTGCTCAACACAATGGATTCATCGATGCATAAACATTGATATGTTATACGCTTTACTTGCCTGAAAAGAAGATTCATCAACTCGTAAAGAATCAAACTCTCTAATCCTCTGAAGAGTGGGATTAAACTACAAAGCCTCCGTAATCTTCCCGACCAAGAATCATAAAGACGGCGAACTCAGGTAATAGAAACCTCCTTCCGAAAATTTGAAGAAACAAATTAATTTCAGCTCTCAAACATAATCCGTTTCAACAGGGATTACTAAGATCGCCATCTGAAGAAGACGTCGACAGGTATGGAGACAAGAAGAACGGAGAGAAAGATGGAATGACTCTACGGGTAAATGCAAGTGACGAATGAAGGCTGAAACCAAAAGATTTACGTCTCAGGGATAAACGACTATCCTTCCCCCTGGAAAACCGATGGAATAAAAATGACGAGTCCGGGCAGAGTAGATGTAATGTCCCCTTCTCGAGCCTGATCTTTTCAGTGACCGTTGGCCTATTTCGGAGACCCGTAGGCTAGTCGGAAGGTAAAATTAGGGTTTCCTATTTTGAAGGATGTTCTGTCTCAGAGTTGGTTGTTTCAATAGCGGATTCTTTCTGGGTTTTCAGAGAGCTTCGCATTGGTATATTCTTCTTGGCATTCTGAGCATCTTCAGGAATTTACTATTTTTAGTAAATTCTATTTCGGGCAGTGAACCTGTTGGTCTTGGCACAGTTGACCTTCCTCTTCAGTTGACTCAAGTGGCTTATTCAGTTTCTAGCTTCGGAATGCAGTTTCAGAGAGATAAGCTCATTCTATTTAAATAACATTATATTTTAAGGTTATTTTATCACCTTGGCCTAGTCTATTAACTTAATGTTATTTTAAAAAGTGGACTTGAAGGGTGGCGCCATCATTGAGTTAATATTGAATTTATTAAGGTTGATTTAAAAGCCTTAAGTGGGACGCCATTTCCAAGGTTATAAATTAATAATTAAAAGTCAAAATTACAGCTTGAAGAAAAGGACGCCATTTGCTGAAGGATTAGGGTTTGACTCTTAAAAGAAGGTTAGGGTTTCGAGAAGGTCAACGGAAAATTATAAAAGGAAGCCTTGGGTTCTCATTTGATCATCTTATGTTTTATGATATTGTTATGCTGCCGGAATGGCTTTGGGACTGCTTCGAGGAATGAATGCCTCCTAGCTTGGCTCTTCTTCTTGCTTGAAAGATAGCAACTAGTTGAGAGATAGTTTGTTCTAGATTTGCATTTCAGTCTCATTTTGAAGTTGCTGAAATCAAGCTGAATCTGGAGTTTCACTCATAAATCTGAAAATAAAAATACAATCGTTCTGGGTATTGATTCATTGAGTTTCTTTGATAGGGGCGACCCTTCTTGCAAAAATTCAGATTTTAATATTGAGTGTTTATTTTTTAAAAAGCAAAATCGCCTCTCTCTATTGGCCGTACCATTCTGGTCTGCCTGGCAAATGTTTAGAAAAAAGAATACTTCGATTTGTTAGCTGTTTCTTGGTCTAGTCCTCATTGCCATCATTATAGCTTTCGTTTGCATCAAGTCTCATGTCATTCTGGCAAGTATTGAGTGAGTTGTGAGCATTTTAGTGGATTCCAGAGTTGTTGGTCATGATTGCTGAATGAATGTTTCTGTTCACAAGTCTCAAATCATAAACATTCTCGTTCTGGGTATTGTCTCATTGTGTTTCCCTGTTGGTGGCGACCCTTCATGAATATTTGCAGATTTTAATATGAAGTTTGTGATTTTATAAAGCAAATTCGTCATTCCTTGAAAGCCGTACTTCCTGGAGTGCCTGGGGATTCGTACCAATAATTAATAACCACTTTTAGTTGCCATTTCTTATTACTAAACTAGGCGCCATCATTTTGAAGGTCTATTGCATCAAACTTGAAGTCATTTGGGTAAGTTTTGAGTGATATATGAGCAATTCAGTGGGTTACAGACATGCTGGTTATATAATTTAAAGTGCAGGTCTGTCATAACAGATTTGAGGAAATCTGCATTCTCCTTCTTGGATTGGTGTTAGGAAATCATTAAAGGCTTTGTGAAAGATTCCTTATTGTTGCAGCAAATTGAAGAGCTCTAATACTTGATCTTGCAGGCATTATATATTTCATTGTAAGCTGAACAGTATTACTGTCAGCACTTCTCTTAGTCTTACTTTACTTTCTGTAATCGCAATTGTATTCCTTTGATCTCCGCCATATGGTCGCCTCATTTCCATACTGGAATTGGGTAGCACATACTTGGTGTTGAGTTTGCTTTCAGTATATTAGATGGTAGGGACCCTCTGACCACATGCTCGTCGTTCGCCGGCGCATCCTTGGTTAGAGTTCTTGTATAAGCATTTCAATTAAGACCCTCTGACCATATGCTCGCCATCATTGGCGCCATCCTTGGTTAGAGTTCCTTCCAGCTTTGTTTCGGCATTCAGATCCTCTGACCAATGCTCACGCCTTGCCCTCATCGGGAACCTGGTGTACATTCTGGTTAGAGTTGCTTCAGCATCGTTTTGGTTTAGAGCTAACCTTAACGGGTGCGTTTGTTTGTAATTTGCAATTGAAAAAACAAAAAAAAATTGGTTTGGAATATTTCAGTAGATGCCGTGAGAAGAGAGAAAGAGAGAGAGAAGAAAGAAAAGCCTCTAGATTAAAATGTGAATTCTCCTAGAAACCTCCGTTCCAAGACTTCTTGGCTTCCAACATGGCCGTTTCTTCCAGAGCTCGAAAGAGAGATGACGGAAAGAATCACTTCCTTAAACTCCGACGATTCTCCTAAAATTCTTTAATTTTCGGTTCCAAAGCCATTCATTTATATTTTCATATTTGATCGATGGCCTTGGACTTTTATCCATTATTATTAATTTAATATTAATTAGCCTTTGCATAAATTATATAAATATGACAAGAATTGTTTCGCTCAACCCTCCAGAGAATATTTATTAATAAAGATTTTAATTATATCAATAATTTGATTTGATAATTAACAACCATTTGCAATCTCCTTAAAAGGTGATTATCGATATATATATATTTAAAATTGACTGGTATATCATTAATTATATTTAATTACTTTTGGCCAAGTTACGACTTCGAACTTGTCATACACCGACTCGAGGTAGACGATAAAATAGATCCATTGTTAACCATGTCCTCTCCCTGATGATATTTCCCTTTCTCTCGTGGCGGCGACAATCCTGCATCCACTGACAAGGATTACGGTTAGTTCATTCTCAACGTTTATATAAATATGCATTTAAATTTAATCTCCTGATCTCATTCAATTTCACATGGACATTAAATTCACTTGCAGAATAAAAGATCGTTAACATTATAGTTATGACAAATAAAACATCTATTTTATTCTCAATTTCAGATTCATATGGAAGCAGTTACTTGCAACTAACATAACGACCATAATTCCATTGTCATTGACATGTTTGAGTTAGAGGGGATGTAACAACCTGATTGAACTAGTGTTGAATGTAGGGAGGAGACTCATGCCAAGTCTTGGGACACTTAGTGTTGTATCTCCTTATGAGTTGTACCAAAGTTTTGTTGACCACCTATGTTTGCCCACCTGTTTGTGGGTGAAAAGCAGTATTCTTTTTGAGCCTTGTATCCATTATACTCCACTATGTGAACCAAATCTTGCCAACAAATCTTGTGTCTCTACTTGAAACAATGGACTTAGGAAGCCCAAAGTACACCCACACACTATCAAAAAGCATTTTATCTACTGCTTTCCCCATGACAGCCTTTTTGCATGGCGTTATTATACAAATTCTGCTGAATCTGTCCACCATGACAAACAAATAGTGATGTCCATGCCCATTCATAGGTAACCCTCCTGCAAAGTCCATGGATATGCTTTCCCATTGCCTTGTGAGGATAGGAAGTGACAAATACATCCATTCTTTTTTTGCTTTGATTTGCTAGTACAACATAATTTGCAGCCTCTAACAAACCTTGCTACTTCTTGCTGGATTTTGGGCCTAAACATGCACCTATATAAATGAGCCACCGTATTTCAAGCATTGAAGTGATCTCCCACTTTGGAGTTATGTGCCTTCATCATGAGAAGAAGTCTTTGTGTTCTTGGGATACATAGCTTTCCTATCTTTTCAACAAATCTTGTGTCTCTATTTGACACAACGGACTTAAGAAGCCCAAAGTACACCCATACACTATCAAAGATCATTTTAGCCACTTCTTTCCTTGTGGCAGCCCTTTTCTCATTTATTTAAGCTTGCATGACTATCACGAAGGTTACAGCTTCTCACTTTGTTGCAATGTGCTCTTGTACATGCCAGGCCACAACCCTTTCATTACACTTACTATGACAGTTCAACACAAACTACACTACTGGATAACCTCAACTTTGGACACTACTCTTATGAACTCCACTATGGCAGTTCAGTAGCTCCATTAGGATTGCACTCCACATCATATTCCTTGTTCTCCAATCACAATCTCTATCTCACACCTCATTGCCTCACTTCGCTTTTATTCTACTGCTATGCTTCTTTGTGCACCCCTTTCTTCTGTCTTCTTTGCTTACTTCCTTTCGATACAAGATCCAGTTTATATAGCATCCACAAGCTTTTCCACTGATCTATGTCGGCTACAAGATGGTGCAAAACCCAATACCACATGTAACACGTTGTTGGCCAAAAATAGCAAACTTACAAATTCAAATAACAAATGGTGGAGATCCTCTAGGTGGTACACCACATGCATCCTCATCGGTTAAATAAATCTGTACAAATATTCCTCTATTGGCAGAAACTCCAAAGAACTTGCCACAAAGAGAAACAATCACAACTATCAACTATGCACAATTGTCCACCTGTAGACACTCTGAAGCCAATTGACAATCTTTTCTTCATCCAAATCATCTCAAACATTAACATGACATTCCTCGACATTAATTCCAACTATGGTCAAAACTGCGATAACCAATTTCAAACTACAGTGAAATGCACCAACTTTCTCTTCCATGGTAACCACAACCTCACAAACAAACAGAGAGCTAATCTAAACCACAAAATCCACTTTTCCAGAATGATGCAAGATTACCACACTAGCCAAGGATGCTCATGCATCAAATCTCCACCTCAGATCCTTGTGAAATATTGTCTTTTGCTCACCAGCATTGCCATGTGATCTTCTGTCCTGCGAGTCCTCTTGCTCATTGTCTTGTTGCTTGACACTCTGACTCTGCTTCGTGTCTGTACTGTTTGTCTTGCACCTTTTCTTGTTTCACTTCCTATCTATTACAACCAATGACAACATTGGGAGAGTTTACCACAATCCAATCTGGAATTGAGTATACTCTAGGGAACCTTCCATAACTTACAAGTGAAGTTAGTCTGTAATTGAAGGAACCACAACTAATGAAGCTTTTGAATTCATATTATGGAATTCTCAAATGTAGTTTCCCCTTCAAGGCAATCGTACAGAGCACGACTTATCTGTTGAAGCTAGTAAGGGTCCTCTTCCCTCTCAAAAAATGTCATCATTCCTCATTCTCCAAAGATGGCAAAGAATCACAGTAGAAGAAACAAGCTATAACTTCCTCATAAATAATAAATGTTTCACATTATTGCAGGATGATATAATGCCTAGCAGGATATGAAACCACAAAATCTCCTTGTGTGCATAAATAAACCATGTTTCCAAATGGTCTAAGCTTATACACCAAATAAAACATGCTTGATAGTTTCCTCTTGGTCATGGAGAAACCAAGCATTACAGCAATGCTACATTTTGCCAGCACATTCTTAACAACTTTTTGATGGAAGAGAAGAAAATCAGGTTCCTCCCTAGACCTTCTAAAGATTCTAACCACAAGCTTTGGTCCAGTTCTCAAACTCCTATACATTCTAGCAAACAATTCTCATAAGTTCTTGGTTAAAGAAGGTTTAAGGGTAATCTTAGGTTGTGACAAGTACAGCCTCTAAAAACAACTATGAATCCCTTCTCATATTAGGGTTGGAGTCTGTTGGCTTCCTTTTCTTGGGGTTAGCAACCAACAGATCACTGCCAACCTCTAAAGAAGCACCAATTTCCATATTCTCATCACAGACCATGGGTCCAATCCCACAGGAATTTTCACTTAACAATAGGGACAAAAATGTTTACTTTTTCTCTTTGCTTAATCTGTTTGGTATTGCCCCTAAGGAGGGGTTGACTAACAATTATCCTTTGATCACTACCCTTTGGCTCAAAGATTTTACTCTTCTATTCAAGAGGGCAGCTATTAGTCACCACCTTTGCAGTAGCAACTCTGTATTCTCAAACTACTATGTCTTCTATGAGAGTTTTCTTTCTAATGATGCAAATTTATTTATGGTTTCATGAACATCAATATAACTAGAAGCTAATTGGTTATTAGCTTCCTTCAAAGAGGATTGAGGCTTGTTAGTTAGACGGACCACAAACTTGTTAGAAGTACAACCTTTAGAAGCATATTCGCTCTATTAACCAATGGTGTACACAGAGAGACAGGGCTAGAGGGAAGGGCTGTAGATTTTCCCTCAACAAACACTCACACAACTACCTCCTTTGTAGGGGATTCGTGATTGCCATCAACAATTTGAGAAACAAGGGGATTGTATTGTGACACAATAATAAAGGACATTCCTGCCTAAGATGGCCATCCTTCTTACAGAAAAAGCAAGGAATGAGACCTCCAAGCACGAAATGTTACACAAATACTTTTTTCAATTAAAAATTCAGAAATTCTTGTGTTTCAAGAAAAACACTAGATGGATTTAAAGAAATGAGAACCTCAACATTCATGTGAGGTAGGGTAAACTTAACCTACTTAACTTTCAAAACTTCACCCAAAATTTTTAGAGCTTGAGGCAAAAAGGTCCACTACCAAACATGAAATCACTTATTTCAATACACCTAGGAGAACAGTTTGCTTTCTGACATTTTCAAATTTTGAATTTGGGTCCTAGAGTAGTTCACTAAACAAATACTTTCCCATTTTCCAAAAAAATTGTTAACAACTCTCTTAGACACATTAGGGTTTTTAACAAACACAACAAAAACCCCCTTTGAATCATTTGACAGAAACTCTCATATGTTGCAAGTTTCTTTCCCTAAACTTTGCTACTCCAATCATTGAAAAATCCACAAGAGGGAAGAGCTTCCAAATTCATGCAAATATAGAAAAAAGTAAATACCTATCTTTTTCAATCTAACTTCGCTTTCATAGATAACTTGCTGCGTTTGAGTGATGATGATGATTTTTAAGGTCCTATAAACCAAATTGGTATTTAGGACCTTTGAAATGCATCATTCTATTATACAATGTAACATGAATTTTAATTTGATTGTACAAAGTTGCATTAGAATTGCACTTGTGGTTGTTGCTATCTCTCCAATCATCCACATTTCAGTTGTGTTAGTATATAAAAGAGTCATCCTTATGGTTGATATTGATATTGTAACTTTGATGTTTCTTCTTTCTGCAATGCACACCATCAAATGTGTCTAGAATTCCCTACAAAAGGAGAGATAGTGTAATGTCCCCAATTTAGCCTTACGCTCTTTAGTTGGATTTAGCCTATTTCCGGAAACTCGTAGGCTAAGTAGAAATGGTAATTAGGGTTTCCATTTTAATAGGAGGTTTTGAAGATTTGCATGTGAGAGTTTTTGATGCATGTCTGGTGGAGCTTTCTTGGTTTTTGGAGAGCTTTAGGATGAGGTAACATGCATGTTGAAAAAATGACATGCATTTCTCTTTGGTTCCTTGCATGTAGGAGAGGTTTTTGGGTTTTCAGAGATCTTCAAGGTGGTGTGACATGCATCTTAATCTTTCAACCTTTCCAGGCACTTATTATTTATAGTAAGTCTTGTGTTCTACTCAATTTGGCATTTTGTTGAGTTTGAAGTGAACTTAGTATTTTTAGCATTTGCTATTTATAGTAAGTCTATTTTTGGCAGTGGCATCATTAGCAGCTCAGCTTAGATCATCATGCTATTTCTGGCAGTTTGGCAGAATCAGTTTTAGGCGATGGTTTTGGCATTGGCTTCTATCTCTCCTTTAGACTGAGTTTCAACACTTAGTCAATTTCATGTTTTGAGTTTGTACCCCCATGCCTAGCCGGTGACTTCAAAGTTGTTTTAAAGTTGGGGCCATAAAGTGGATGCCTTAATTAATGCATTTAACGTTATATTAAAGTTTTAATATTTCCTCAAAATAGGACGACTTGGGAAAAAGAGCATAAAGAATGTTAAATATTTTTAAAATAGGCATTTGAGGAGGACGTCCTTTGGAGAAGTTGAAAAGTTTTCTTGGCTGGAGTTACAAGTTGCTTCAATCGCCCAATTGTGCTTATAGATTGATGCTTTG
Source organism: Sequoiadendron giganteum (assembly GCA_007115665.2). NCBI lineage: Eukaryota > Viridiplantae > Streptophyta > Pinopsida > Cupressales > Cupressaceae > Sequoiadendron > Sequoiadendron giganteum. The sequence continues at coordinate 611,124,238 of CM021100.1, read as the reverse complement.
CTAACTGTTGGGCATCTTTTGGGAAAAATTACAATGTTATGCTGCTAAACTGAGTTCAATCTTTGCTACGAGGGTTGCGTGCCTTCTAACTTTTTGATACCTTTCTTTGGGCCTGAAACTATGGAAACTTAGAAGGTGATTGAAGACCATACTTCATTCAGGAGTGTGGATAGAGCTCAATTTTTTATTTTAATTACAAGCAGGTTGCTGGGTTATAATCTGTTTATATTGTTGATGTCTATGGTTGAAGCAAATTTCTGTTTGTAGCTGCGCCTTTGAAGTTTATTTGGTTCTGGGTAATGGCCCATGCTGTGCAATTGTGGAGGGCGCCCAAGTTTGCAAGTTTGCAGATTTTAATTTTGAGGATTGGATTTTTGGTAGCAAGTCGACCTCCATGAAGGGGTTGTACCATTTTTAGCTTGCTTTGGAATTTGTGTCATCTGTTGATTGCTGTTTTTGGCTCGAATTTCCTATTGGAGAGTGGATGCCATGTCTAGAGGCTTCTATTGACTGTTGAACGAAGTCTTTCAGGGCTGTGAGTGAAGAGCTACGTCCATTCTGGTGGAATTCTTCATTGCTGGTCTGATTTTCTGTATTTATTGTTTCTGATCAGACTTTTTTAGTTTCATAATAATGCTGGTTTGAACTTCATTTCTATATCATTTCATATTGTAATTGTCAGAGGTTTATTACTCTTAACTCTTGGTGGGCTTTTGAAGCATATTTCTATGTATTTGCAGCTGAAAACTATATCTTTGTAAAACTGGTTTAGTAGTTCTAACAACTATTTATTCATTTTTGCAATTTAATTTTGTATTTAACTCCCACTGGATAAGTGGTTGAAGCCTTTAATTTCCAGCACTTCAAATTTAATAATTCCCCCCACAGGATCAATGGCAGAGTGGGTTCATGGTCGACTTGCCGCCTTATAATAATTGTAATTAGTTGCTCCCGCTAAATAAGTGGTTGAGCTCATGGTCGGTTATCATCCGCCTACTTGTATTTCCAGCATTACTTTCATCCATGGCCGGCTAGCCGTCTAGCAAGCTTTGTATTTCTTTCCAGTTGCTAACGATCCTCAACACCATATGCTATACCTCGCCCACATTGGGATCTTGGTGAGGGTTACTTTCCAAGTTGGTTATCTTTGGAGCTAACGCTAATCAATGGTGTTTATGTTGGTATTGTTGTGATAAAACCAAAAAAGCATTAAGGGGGAATATTACAGTGGTATCAGAGCCTGTTTTCCTGCCATCCTGTGAGTTCCGAGCTTCAGTGTCAGATGCTTGATAGGGAATTCTGTTGCTACACCAGAGGAAACAAAGTTCAGTTTCAGCTTCCTGAGATTGATACTTTTTTCAGAGGTTTTGAGAAACCAAGAAACATTAGTTGAAAACATGGCTGGCAGGGGAAAGGGACCAACCCATGAAACAAATGATGACAGTGACTCTAGAGCAGGAAAAAAGTTTGATGCTATGATGGATATGATGTCAAGGTTACTTGCAAAGATAGACCAGCAAGTGACCCCAACACAGCCAAGGCAAGAGTCAAATTCTAGTGGTTCCATTTCGGAGCCAAGAGGAAGAACTGTTGGGCAATATGATGCGAATTCAAGGGGATCAGCCCCTAGACCACTCTTTCCAACCTTTACTCCAAAGGAGGAAGCGTCTACCGAGCCTGAAGTCCCTATGGTAGATGAAGTTAGACAAAATTACATGGAGTATTCTTCTCTTCCAGTTGAAATCCGTGAGATTTTAACATTTGATTAGTTTATGAACCACAGGAAGGGAAGAGGAGGTGGAAGAAATGAATATCGTGCTCCTACAAGACCTAGAATGGATTATCAACCAACTCATGGTAAAGCCACTTTGGCTCACCTTGAGGGAGATGATAAGTGTATTGGTAGATCGTGGTTTCAATACATTAAAAGAACAATGGGTGAAGACATTGAGAAAAAAGAACCAAAACTTGCCATTAATAAAGGGTTTGAGAAAGAAGAAGAAGCACTTGTGTGTAATTTGCAGCCCACAAGTAAGCATGAGAAAGACAAAAATCAGTCAACAAGCACATATATTGGAACTCAAAGTCTTAAAGGAAATGATGGTACAAGAAAGGTGCACATGCCTCGTCAAAATGATCACTAGTTTGAAGGAAAATCTGACACATGAGATGTCTATGGGAGAGCCCCAAAACAGTCCCATAGACTTGCATGTGATTGGTAGCAATGAAGATTAGTATGGCAATAAGAACAAAACAGCAGTTTGGAATTCTAATTCGGATTCATCCAATGAAGGTGTGAAGACTAATGTCCTCACAAAAGATTTTAGAGGAGCTGTTGTGTGTGATGAATTCACTAATGAAGAGCATGTTGAGGGAGATTTCGGTGGTGTCGTTGAATCAACTTATGACCACTATCATAGGGCTGATGGTTATGATGATTCAGATGTGTTCGTGTCCAATCATGTTGAGAATTTGGTGATGGATAAATCTCCTCTTGTTGCCGATCCAATTTCTCAAGAATTATCTCATGAAGAAATTTTGTCAAGTAACCAAGAAGACCTCTAAGTTATGCTTGTGACTATTTATGATGATATCCGTTTAAGTGAGTTGGGAGATGACTCATTCAAAAAATCAACACTCCAAGAGGAGTACAAAGAGTACTTCACTATTGATCAAAGCATTAGTGAGGTGGAAGCAGATTTAGAAGACCAAAAGGCCCTTGCTAATGAAAATATTTAAGAGGATCTCAAACACAAATTTGATCCTCTTCGTGATCTTGAACATTTTCAGTTGGTGGATGGTGAAAGACAAGAGTCTTGGAGCAGTTATGAGGGCTGCAAAGAGAAGAAACAAAGTTCTGATTTTGATATACAGCCTACCAGCAGTTCACTATCCTTGCAAATTTTAATGTGGGAAGGTCAATTCATGATATCCAATGAAGATGATGTGCAAGTCCTATTCAAATTTGACCGCTCACATAGTTTGATTGAAGAGAGACAGGAAGGAGTCACTCTCTTTAATCTGCAATTCATCAAAGACTCCTTGGAGATTATGAAATCAGAGTATCTATGCCGGATTAAAGATCGAGATTATGCCTACGAATTCACAAAGAAGACAATTGGTGTATTCCAAGGAAGTGAGAGAAAGGTTGATAAACTTACTTTTGAGCTTGAATCAGCAAAGTGCATGCTAGAGAATGCTTAGTTGGGTGCAAGGGAAGTAGGAGACTAGCTAGCTGATTTCAAACATTTCAGAGAGTGTGAGGACGAGTTACACTTTGTGATTGATAATCCTCCAAGCTTGCTTGTAGGTGAATGCATAAGAGGTTCAGAGGATTCAGTCTCCATATGGGAAGTGTTGATTCATGATGACTTCCCCAGCTTTGACACTAAGGTGTTGTCAAAACATGTTCTGGTAAAACATGTTGTTTACATGCCAGACAGTTTATCCTTTGGATTGAGTAATGCTCACACTAACCTGTCTTGGGAGATGGATTTGAAGACAATGTTTGTTTCAAGCTCCCTTGTTTTTGAAGTTTTCATGGATAGACTTCAATAGTTCACCAAAGAAGTAGATAATTTCTTGAGTGTGCATTTGGAGTTGATTGGCACTTGAGAATGTGTTGTGAATTTCTTCAGGGGTGTGGTGGATCATTCTTAGTTAGGTATCCTTGTTTGGCACCCTTGATGTGGAATGAAATTTTTTTGGGGGTATGGTAGGAAGGTTCCTTGGAGGGATAAGGATCAAAATTTCAGAATTAATGGCGTTGTTTCTTTCCTTACCAACTACTTGATGGTCCCAACAAATGGGTTGGAGAGAAAATTTGAGCAAAAAATGGTTCTTTGCTGTGATGAAATCTTCAGTGAGATTGTTTTCAATTATGGATATGAGTAGATGTGATATTTTGGATGATGATTTTCAGTTTTGCAGCAGCTGTTTATCTCCTTGGATTGATTTTCCTTAAATCAGATCTCAAGTTGACCATTTCAGTCTTGTTCAGTAGCTAGTGCATTCATTTTCAGATTTTCCAATCTCTTGTTAGCATTTATTTTTGGTCTCAAGTGGGAGAAATGAGGATTTGGAGTGAATTGAATCTGCATTTAGATAGTGTTCAAGTTTGTCTTAGTGGCTATCTTGTACATTTTCTTGTACATATGCTTGGGGCAGCAAACCAATGCTTGATTTGGTTCAACTTTTTGAGACTCTTGGAGAGAGATTGGTGAAAGTTTTCAGAAGTCTTCTTGGATATATCATAATTATTCAGAGGAGGCATTGTACATCCTTGAGGAGTTTTGAGGATGAGCTTGATGAGTTTTTGCAAAGAGTTGTTTTCTTCTTTGTAAGAAGCCTTGAAGGGGTCACAAGGGCAGTCGTGACTCTGCTTAACACTTTGAGGAGTTATGTTGATGAAAATGATTTTGAGTTGATTAGATTATTCTTCTCTGTGCCCAAAATGGTGTTAGTCATTGGTTTTGCAGATATTGACTCCTCAGAGTCTTTCGGGTGTGAGATGCTATAGGGGTTTGATTCCAATCCTTCCATGTTTCTTAGTTTGAATTTCAAGCATGTTAACTCTTTGAGGTTGCAAGGAAGGTTAGTGCAAATTTGGTACAATGGCTTCATTTGTATGATTAGAGTGGTGCAACATTAGCTTGGTGGGTCTTTCTAGAGATGGACTTGGGACCCTAGGATCCTACTTGGTATAGTAAGGATCAAACTGTTTTCTTGGAGTGTGGTGGCATTGCTTGAGGACAATCAATTTTGGGAAGGTCGGATTGTAATGTCCCCAATTTAGCCCTACGCTTTTTAGTTAGATTTAGCCTATTCCGAAAACTCGTAGGCTAAGCAAAAATGAAAATTAGGGTTTCCATTTTAATAGGAGGTTTTGAAGGTTTGCATGTGAGATTTTTTGATGCATGTCTAGTGGAGCTTTCTTGGTTGTGGAGAGCTTCAGGATGAGGTAACATGCATGTTGAGAAAATGACATGCATTTCTCTTTGGATCCTTGCATGCAGGAAAGGTTTCTGGGTTTTTTTGGGTTTTCAAAGATTTCTAGGGTGGTGTGACATGCATGTGAATTTGTCAACCTTTCCAGGTGTTACACTCAGTTTGCCATTCTATTGAGTTTGAAGTGAACTTATTATTTTTAGCATTTGCTATTTTTAGTAAGTCCATTTTTGGTAGCGGCATCATCAACAACTCAACTCAGATCATCATGCTATTTTTGGCAGTTTGGCAGAATCAGTTTTGGGCGATGGTTTTGGCATTGGCTTCTATCTCTCCTTTGGATTGAGTTTCAACACTTAGTCAATTTCATATTCTGAGTTTGTATCTCCATGCCTAGGCGATGACTTCAAAGTTGTTTTAAAGTTGGGGCCATAAAGTGGACACCTTAATTAATGCATTTAATGTTTTATTAGTTTTAATATTTCCTCAAAATGGGACGACTTGGGAAAAAGAGCATAGAGAATTTCAAATATTTCTGAAATAGGCATCTGAGGAGGATGTCCTTTGGAGAAGTTGAATTTTTTTCTTCGCTAGAGTTAGAGGTTGCTTCAATCGCCCAATTGTGCTTATACATTGATGCTTTGCTAACTGTTGGGCATCTTTTGGGAAAAATTATAATGTTATACTGCTGAACTGAGTTCAAACTTTGCTACGAGGGTTGTGTGCCTTCTAGCTTTTTGCTACCTTTCTTCCGGCTTGAAACTATGGCTTCCTCGAAGGTGACTGAAGACCATACTTCATTTAGGAGGGTGGATAGAACTCAATTTTTGATTTTAATTACAAGCAGGTTGTTGGTTTATAATCTGTTTGTACTGTTGATGTCTATGGCAGAAGCAAATTTTTGTTCGTAGCTTCGCCTCTAAATTTTATTTGGTTCTGGGTACTGGCCCATGCTGTGCAACTATGGAGAGTGCCCAAGTTTGCAAGTTTGGAGATTTTAATTATGAGGATTGGATTTTTGGTAGCAAGTCGACCTCCTTGAGGGGGTCGTACCGTTTCTAGCTTGCTTTGGAATTCGTGCCATCTGTTGATTGCTGTTTCTAGTTCAAATTTCCTATTGGAGAGTGGATGCCATGTCTAGAGGCTTCTACTGATTGTTGAACGAAGTCTTTCTGGGCTAGGAGTGAATAGCTACGTCCATTATGGTGAAATTCTTCATTGCTGGTCTGATTTTCTGTATTTACTGTTTCTGATCAGACTTGTTTAGTTTCATAATAATGCTGGTTTGAACTTCATTTGTATATCATTTCATATTGTAATTGTTAGAGGTTTACTACTCTAACTCTTGGTAGGCTTTGGAAGCATATTTCTATGTATTTGCAGCTGAAAACTGTTAGTGTTTCTTAGATCAGATTAAACAATGAAAGCACTTAATAATATTGCAACACATAAGACAATAAACACAACAAGATACCCTGGGAAAACCCTCCTCTTGAGGGAGAAAAACCCAGCAAATGAATCTCTTATATAAAGTAGAACAAGAGCAGAAATCTGCTTACAACTTAGGCCCAACAATGGCCAATACTTGATACAAAAAAATCGCACCTCTCCTAGATGCAAGATATACAAATGAATATGAGATCTTCCTTGAAACCAAGCTGCTGTTATGAAGGTGCGAATTCCGCTCTTAATTGCGAATTTACTTGACTTGAACGAATGAAATACAATGACAAGTAAGACCTTGTATATATACAAGAGAGGCGCCTCTTCAAGATAGGTCGGCCCTCTAAGGTAATATAATAAATAGCAATTTATAAATAAAGTCGGCCCAAGTGATGAACAAGGCAAGCGAATCATATAGGGTCGGCCGTCCTGTATTTATTAAATGTTATAGTCATGAATTAAATAGCCGAATGGCTATTCATTTAATTCATGCTTTCTTCTTGGAATTCGTGCAAAGGAAGTGCAGCCCTAAGCTGCTATAACATCAACATTCCCTCTCAGCTAGGGATGAACTTCCACCTGCACAAGACACATCATATCAGAATGAAAACAAAATAGAATATGACCTCATCGTGATATCAACCATCATGGCTACCTCCATAGATGGTATGAACAAGTGCTCATCACTTAATGTGATGTTGTCACCTCAATGTGACTTTCACCATGGTTCCTCCAGAGGGTGATACACAAGCACAAATAAATCATCACGGATTCCCTCACGTGATGCTGTCATGGAGTCACACACATGACATCCACCATGGCTCTCCCAAAGGGTGGAAACAAGGGCTTTCACCTCAAATCTCAAAGAGAAATGCATTATCAAAATTATCACGGATTCCCTCACGTGATGTTGTCATGGAGTCACACACATGACATCCACCATGGCTCTCCCAGAGGGTGGAAACAAGGGCTTTCACCTCAAATCTCTCTCAAATAGAGAAATGCATTATTAAGGGCTTGCACCTCAAATTTCTCTCAATAGAGAAATGCATTATCAATCAAGGATCATTGATACTGAGACTCTTTCTCAGTTAAGGCTGCATTCTCCACCATACCAAGCTTTTCTCGAAAGTACACAAACTTGATCTTGGAGAGAGGCTTGGTGAGAATGTCTGCCGTTTGCTCTTTAGTGCTGATATACCTCAACTGTATAGCTTTCCTTTGTACCATATCTCTAATATAGTGGTACTTGATCTCAACATGCTTTGTTCTGTCATGAAACACGGGATTAACAGAAAGCTTTACACAGCTCTGGTTATCACAGTGTATAATGGTAGGCTCCATTGATTGTCCAAACAATCCTGCAAGGAGCTTACGAAGCCACACTGCCTCACGAGCTGCCACACAAGCTGCTATGTACTCTGCCTCGGTTGTACTCAGAGCCACTGAAGACTGTTTCCTGTGACACCAAGAAATCATAGCAGTACCCAAACTGAAGCAACAACTAGAGGTACTCTTTCGATCTGAGACACATCCTGCCCAATCAGAATTAGTAAAACCATGCAGCTCTAAATCCACACCTGAAGAATATCTCAACCCATATCCAATTGTGCCACATAGATATCTCAGGATATGTTTAGCTACTACAAGATGTATTTGCCTTGGTTCACACATAAATTGGCTAAGTGCACTCACTGCATAGCAGATGTCAGGTCTAGTGTTAACTAGATACATCAATGAACCAATCAATTGTTTATACATCGTAGAATCCACTGGTTTTGAACTAGCTGCAACTTCCTTCAACTTATCTAGATTAGTCTCCATGGGTGTAGACATAGGTTTGCAGTCAATCATACCAAACCTTTTGAGAATGTCAATGGTATACTTGCCTTGACTTAGAATCATCTCATCTGGCTTTTGCCAAACTTCTAAGCCAAGGAAGTAATGCATGAGACCTAGATTCTTCATCTCAAACTCAAAAGCTAACTCCTTGCATTTTAGAATTAGATGTTCCTCACCAGTGATAATCAAATCATCAACATATGAAACCAGAATCAAAGCTTCGCCATTTACTACCTTGAAGTAGAGGTTAGAATCTGCATCATTCTTTGAGAAACCCAGACTTAATAGATACTGATCAATCCTTTCGTACCAAGCACGAGGAGCTTGCTTAAGACCATACAAGGCCTTCTTCAGCTTGCAAACATGAGACTTCTTCCCATGTACCTCAAATCCTTTGGGTTGCTCAATGTAAACCTCTTCTTCTATTGCACCATTTAGAAAAGCTGTCTTTACATCCATTTGGTGAATCTTCCATCCTCTAGATGCGGCAATAGCAATGATGGTTCTGACAGACGTATATTGAGCCACATGAGCAAAAGTTTCTTCATAGTCAACTCCCTCTTTTTGTGAGAACCCTCTAGCCACGAATCTTGCCTTGTGCTTCTCAATGCTCCCATCAACTGCATGCTTGATTTTAAAGAGCCACTTAGAAGACACCACATATTTGTCCTTGGGTCTAGGAACAATATCCCAAACATCATTCTTAAGTATGGACTGATATTCCTCAGTCATGGCATCTTTCCATACTTGTTGACTAGAAGCTTCTTCGACATTTGAAGGCTCTAACTCATCAAGGCGACATAACTAGAGAACTTGTGAGGTCTCTTGCTTTCTCTGAAAGCTCCTCTTGGGGCTGCAAAACTTTTTGCCTCCTGCATTGTCCTACGAGCCCAAAGAGGTCTTTTCTTTCCAGTCACAATATCTAGAGGCCCATCAGTAGGATTCAAGGGTTCAACTGGATCAACATCTTCTTTAGGTTCTGGAGCCTCCTTCAGGTTCCCTGGAATATGGTCAACTTCCATAATTTGAGGAGGTTCTTCTTCATCGATCTCCATAGGAGTGCCCTTGGACCTTCTGAAAGCAACATCTTCCTCAAATGTGACATCTCTACTAATCTCAATAGACTTCTGTCCTGGTATGTATATCCTGTTAGATTTTGACGTCTCACTGTAACCTACAAGAATTCCTTTCTTCCCAGAATGTTCTAGCTTTGTTCTCTTTTCCTTTGGAATATGAACATAGACTGGACAACCAAAGATCCTCAAATGACTAACTTCTGGTTTCACCCCTGAGAACGCTTCTTCAGGAGTTTTATTCTCCAAGATCCTGTGGGGACTCCTGTTTTGAACATAGACGGCTGTCCTCGATGCCTTAGCGCAAAGAGAGATTTGCAGATCTTGATCATGGATCATAGCTTTCACTGCTTCCACAATAGACCTATTCTTCCTTTCAGCAATACCATTTTGTTGTGGATTATAGGGAACACTAAACTCCCTCTTAATCCCTGCTTCAATACAAAAATCCCGAAAGGTGCCAGAGGTGTATTCTCCACCATTATCGGATCTCAAAACCTTGATCCTTTTACCATACAGGTTTTTAACCTGCGCCTTGAATTCTCTAAACCTTTCTAATACTTCTTCAGATTCTTTAGATCTCAAGAAAGAAATTCAAGTCTTTCTAAAGTAATCATCAATAAAAATAATATAATACAAGAAACCACTAGAAGATGCAATAGACATTGGACCACATAAATCAGAATGAATGAGATCAAGAATACATTTAGATCTACTTTCACTAGAATGAAACATACTTTTTGTGTTCTTGCCTAGGGCGCATCCCTTGCATGTACCTTCATGTTCTTGATTGAATTTCGGAAGACTGGTGACCATCTTCTCCATGATAGGTAGAGCACGAAAGTGAATGTGAGCCAATCTTCGATGCCAAAAATCGCACATGCTGGAACTGTTATGCACAAGCGCTTGAAGAGGACGAGTGCATAACCTGTAAAGACATTCATGTCTAACTCCAATCACTTGAGCAGTTTTGAAGCTGGAGTTCTTTGCCCATATAAGAACTTTGCCTTTAGAAAATGCAACTTGATAACCCTTGTCTTCTAATGCTGAAATTGAGACAAGGTTCCTCTTTATCCCTGGAACGAATAGTACATTATGCAACTCCAATGAAATCTCGGAATCCAAGTGAAGAGAGGAGTTTCCAATTCCTTTCACAGAATATTTGGCATCGTCTCCAATAACAACTTGATCACTAGAGTTGCTCTCCACTAAGTTTGAAAGGTGACCCCTGAAACCGGTGATGTGCCTAGAGGCACCACTATCAATCAGCCAAGTGTTGGCATCGGTAGAGACATTGCTTGACAAGGCTGAATAGAATAGATAATCACTGGAGTCCTTTTGCGGAGCGACTTCTTCAACATTTGCAGTGGCAACTTGCTGCTTAGGTCTATGAGGACAATCTTTCGCAAAGTGACCATACTTATCACAACGAAAACATTGAATCTTGGACATGTCTCTTTTCCTTTTGAAAGCAGGAGCACCATCATTTCCATTTTCTCGATTCCTCTTGAAGAACCCTTTCTTAAAGCCTTTTCCCTTCTTCGACGAATGAGAGGCAAGAACTTGTATTTCTTCATTCTTTGAATTTTGACCAATGCCCCTAGCCGTTATTCTCGACTCCTCTTGGATACAGTGAATTCTCAATCGATCAAACTTGGGATGTTTAGATCTTGTACTGATTCCTTGAATAAACGACTCCCATGAAAGCGGAAGATCATTGAGAGCAAGCATAGTCAAATCTTTGTCATCAATCATGTGACTGATTGTGGAGAGCTGATCTCTTATCTCTGAAATCCTCATGAAGTATGTAATAACAAATTCTCCTTTCGTCATTTTCACATGATGAAGTTGTTACTTTAGTGCAAGAGCTCGACTAGTGTTGTTGATTTCATACATCTCTTCCAAAGTTGTAAACATCTCTCTTGCCGTATCCAACTTGAAGACAATCGGTACAACATGATCCTTGACGGAATCAACCAACACTTTCTTTGCCCTAGTATCTTTCTTCCTCCACTGCAACTTCTCTTCTTCCTCCTCAGGTTCGGGTACTTTTGTTTTCACAAACTCAGCCAAATCATTCTTTTCCAATGTGAGCATGATCCTGAACCTCCATGATGTGTAGTTAAAAATTCCTTCGAGTCTATCTTCGATTTTCAGACCGTTCACCATCTTGAGAAATTTAGAAGATAGACTGAAAAAGAATAAAGTGAGTGTTGCAAACTAAATCTGATCACGATCTTTTTCACACCCGCTCTGATACCATGTTAGTGTTTCTTAGATCAGATTAAACAATGAAAGCACTTAATAATATTGCAACACATAAGACAATAAACACAACAAGATACCCTGGGAAAACCCTCCTCTTGAGGGAGAAAAACCTAGCAAACGAATCTCTTATATAAAGTAGAACAAGAGCAGAAATCTGCTTACAACTTAGGCCCAACAATGGCCAAATAGTGATACAAAGAAATCGCACCTCTCCTAGATGCAAGATATACAAATGAATATGAGATCTTCCTTGAAACCAAGCTGCTGCTATGAAGGTGCGAATTCTGCTCTTAATTGCGAATTTACTTGGCTTGAATGAATGAAATACAATGACAAGTAAGACCTTGTATATATACAAGAGAGGCGCCTCTTCAAGATAGGTCGGCCCTCTAAGGTAATATAATAAATAGCAATTTATAAATAAAGTCGGCCCAAGTGATGAACAAGGCAAGCGAATCATATAGGGTCGGCCGTCCTGTATTTATTAAATGTTATAGTCATGAATTAAATAGCCGAATGACTATTCATTTAATTCATGCTTTCTTCTTGGAATTCGTGCAAAGGAAGTGCAGCCCTAAGCTGCTATAACATCAACAAAAACTATATCTTTGTAAAGCTGGTTTAGTAGTACTAAGTTCTAACAACTGTTTATTCATTGCTGCAATTTAATTTTGTATTTAGATCCCACTGGATAAGTGGTTGAAGCCTTTAATTTCCAGTACTTCAAATTTAATAATTGCCCCCATTGGATTAGTGGCAGAGTGGATTCAGTGCTAGGCTTGCCGCCTTATAATAATTGTAATTAGTTGCTCTCGCTGAATAAGTGGTTGAGCTCATGGTCGGTTATCGGCCTACTTGTATTTCCAACATTGCTTTCATCCATGGCTAGCTAGCCGCCTAGCAAGTTTGTATTTCTTTCCAGTTGCTAACAATCCTCGGCACCATATGCTATCATCTCGCCCACATTGGGATCTTGGTGAGGATTATTTTCCAAGTTGGTTATCTTTGGAGTTAACATTAATCAATGGTGTTTGTGTTGGTATTGTTGTGATAAAACCAAAAAAAATTAAGGGGGAATATTACAGATAGATATAAGATGGTAGCCATTCATTTAGAGAGGGATGGAATAGAAGCGAGATTGTAAATTTCGTGCAGCATTGTTTCAATATTTGAATACTGTAGAGATGGGAGTATTGAAATCATTTTGATTCTTTTAAGTTAGAACTTCTTGAATATTATTTGAATAGTGAAATTGGGTGAGTTCCTATCTCACCATATTATGGGTGGACCAAGTTAGAAGAAAATGAGGTTCATCCTCAAGTTTGTTAGTACAAATTTTACAAATTTGCCCACTCTAAGGAGTTTTTGGTTAGTTCATCAAGTCATCCTTGTGATTGATATCAATATTATAATCCTTATGTTTTTTCTTGATGCAGTGCACCATCAAATGTATCAAGAATGGCCTATGAAAGGAGAAAGAGATATAAAATAGCAACCATTCATTTAGATAGGGATGAAAATTGAAATGAGACTAGAATTTCTCTAAAACATCATTTCTATATTTGAACATGATGTAGTTGAAGGTGCCCAAGTTTTTTTGATTCTTGTAAGTTAGAAAATTCTTGAGCATTGTTTGAATGGCGAAATTGGATGAGTTAACTTTTGAGAATATTGAGGGTAGGGCATGTTAGAAGAAATTAGTATTCATCGTTGATTTTGCTAGAATTAATAGCAAATTTTACAAATTTTCTTACTCGAAGGAGTTTTTGGGTTATTCCAGCAATCAGTTTCCTAGTTTTATGGTTGTGGGCACTAGTCCTTATTTTAGCAATATTCATTTTGTTTTTAAAGTTCACAATTTTGGAAAAGTAAAGTTGAGTGGTCAAACTAGGATTAATAGTCTTTGTAATATCTTATTTTTTGTGTTCCATATGTTTCTTCAAACTTCACAAGGAATTAATTTGATTTTATTAACATTATTGATAAGATTATATCTTCAATATTCCAGTATTTAAACCAAGTTTTAGTGTCTTTAGCCCACTCTTTTTTAAGTCTATGGTAACTACTACTCAGATTAGAAGTGATAACAGGAATTCTATAAGTACTTAAGTTGAGCAACTTGTATTTATATTCTAGGTGTCTAATGATGATTTAAGTTCCACCTAAGTGTATCTTGATTCAATTAAAAGAATATGGTATGAGGTAAGGCATTTTACCTTGAAGTTGTATGTTGTAAAACACTTTAAAATTTGCTCATTTTTGTTCCAAGTTTTGGCTTCACAACCATGTAGAATAACTAGAAAGCTTGAAGTATTAAACTTTTTTTTCTTATCCCAGTATCATAGCTAAGCATTTCCGCAACCATCCTCAAGGCTATAATAAGCTTTCCAATCAACAGAAATTCTCTTATTTATGTTATGATTCTAATGTAAATGACAGTTGATGTCAATGCCAAGGTATTTGTAAGATTGAATCTCTTAAAGGCTATTTTTGTCACACAGAAATAGAGGAGAAAATCAAACATACCGTGTTCTCCTACCCTGCCATTTTCTCCTTACCCTCCCATCATTGCTCCATCTCCCATATTTTATTCAATCCTATACACTTCAATCTCACTGTGTGCCACTTCCTTTGAATGATTTCTAAGGCGGTATATCTTGGTTTTACATGCCTACAGAATGGGCCTTCACAGTATCTGTTCCAAGCACAGATGAAGCAGCTCACTTTCCAAAATTGTTCCTACATTGTATTCATTAACTTCAATTGATCTATTAGTGTACCAGCATTTGCTGTCACTCACATAGGCCAAAATTTAAAGCAAAGTTATTCTAATGCATCGGTTCTTTACCTTCTTAGTCCTCCCTTTATTTCAACTTAACTTTACACAGAATCCAAAGCTGACCCTTTAAACATAAAAGGTATCCATGTACTTAAAAGGCCCGCACATACTTAAAAATCATAGAAAATGCAAAAAGCAACAGAAGAAAACTCTCTAGTGACCATCAACACAACAAAACAATGAAAAGGACTATGTTTGGTTCTGGTTTGGATCCTGGTTTTGGTTTGCAGATTTGGTTTGTTTGTACAAAAAACGTTTAAAAATCATAAATATATATATTTGCAGCCTAAAAGTAGGAATATTAGAAACAACATACATATTTCTTAGTATTTTTATATACAGAAATATTTATAAACCTTCTCAAATATTAATAAAATTAATATATAATGTAATAATAACATTGATTTAATAAATTATAAATATTATATTATAATATTATAATACATAAACATAATATTATAATATATAAATATATTTGTGGCTCCCTGCCACGCTAAATGGGATCCCTGAATCTGGTTCGATCCAGACCCAGATCCAGTAACATAGGAAAACACCATCATGCAATAGCTACAAGATATTAGGAGAAGCTTTCGTGGAGGACAACTTTCCATCTTCCTTCAGAAACAAGTGCTCTCATCTTCCCTGTGACCCTGATATGTACACCACATAAAAAATCGTTAACTAATATTGAGGCAGGTTATCTGAAGGGACCATGAGTAACTTATCTTGTTCTTGGCTCCTTAGAATATCCCCTCTTAGATTCATTTAACCACAAATAATGATAGGTAGGTGCTTATTTTAACTAAGTGTATTGGCCACCTTGTTCTCCTTTCCTTTGATACATTGTATATCAAAGTCTTACTCATATTTAACCTTGTTTTGTGGCCAGTGTTTGATTGTGGTTTCATGAAAGTAACACTTCAGGCCATCATGGGCAGTTTGCATCTCATGTCTCTTATAGATGAAGAAGTGTTGAGTGACATTATAAGCACGTGCAGGACTGTTCCCAAATCATGACTTGGTTATATTCTGCTTGTGCTCCTTCAACTTTCATGAATCAAATATATTTTGGCAAGGTTCTCAACAATCTATAACGATCTTCAATTCCATATTGATAGAGCCTCAACTTTACCTTGCTTTGTATGGATTTTAGAACCTCTTTGAATATTTAGGATGTTTGACAAAGTTTGATTTTCAATCCACGTGATAGAAAATTTATTTCCATTGCCCTTGGGTGATCCATATAGTAAAGTTCATTACAAAGATGGAAAAAATTACAAAATTGGAAGCTATTAACCAACTGGCAGAAAGCTCTGCATGTTTACAAATTTGATACAGAAGTACCAAGTTGCAAGTTCTCTTGTTGACATTGTGCACAATTAGACAAAGAAAACTGAAAAAGGGATTTTGCAAGGTCAAATGATGAGTTCTGGTATTATCACCCTTGGAAATAAGGCACATCAAGAATTGAATCATGACATGCTCATGTGGGAATAATTAGGCACACTTAGGTAAAAGTTTGTACTACTGTTACTATGTACACATCCAGAAATCATTTCAATTGACGGTCAACTCCAGTTAAACTCATATTCCTCAATTATTGTGTTAACCCTGATTGACCTGGTCTGTGGTTAAAAGGGTGTGACTAGGTTCATGGCACTGAGCCATGGGCCAATGTCTGAAATCAACTGATTCTTTGTTTTATCTTGCTTTATTTAAATGCATTCCCGTGCTTTGTACAGTTTCAGTTGTAGATTTTCCAATAATTGCCTAAAATTGTAATAAATAGAACACACCCATCATTTCCTGAGATTTTTTAGTTTTAAATTTTAATTGTTAATTATGCTAAAGCTTTTGCATCTCAATCAAATATTATACCATTTGTTACAGTTTATGCTTCTGAGCAATGTGGATGCTGTTGTAAAATTGTGGCTAGTGGATTTGTGTTTAGTCATATGGCTCATTTGTTCCACATAAAAAACTTCTTTTCCAACTCATTTCAAGGATCATTGCTTATTACTTATTCGCTCTTTTTCCATTTTTTTTTCTGAATAAGTGGCATTTCATTGTTTGTTCAGGTACAACTAAGGGAGGCTTCTTTGCTAGAAGAAAATACAGCATATGCTAAAGCAATTGCAGCTGGGCAGCAGCAAATTCAAGAAAAGTCTCATGAAGCTTGTCAATTGGAGGCTAAGCTGAAGGTCCCTTGATTACATTTTAAATGCCATGGCTCTCTATAATTTCAAAGTGTTGTAATTCTAGGCATGGCCCTATTTACAAAATCTAAAACTGAAAACTTGGAAACCCAAACAGAAACTCTGAACTTAATTCCAAGACCTCAAAAAATTTGAAATCCAAACTGCTGAGAAAATTGAAACATCTGGAAATCATAGCACTCTTGTGGTACAACTTACTGAACAGCATATACGAGGTTCATTAAAACCTGAACTGAAATTTTCTTGATGTAAATTATATAAACATACAATATAGTATATACTGTAGATAAGATAACACTTAAGGCATTTATGCAATCATACAATATTATGTTATAACTTATATTTGGTACTTTGTAAACTCACATAATCTAAAAGTGTACCCTTAGGGCTTCTAAGAAAATACTGATTAATCCATCATACCCACAAATTAGGCAATGACTATTCATGTTACTAAAATGGGCATTAGATGTTGAACTTACACCTTGATGATTTTATGGCAAACCTTGAATTTTCTAAAATTGGCTAAGTATTGAGCTGAAAGGCTTTTTCAGAAGTTTTCAGAAGCATCTCCTTTCTTATAGGTCACAGAGCTAAGACCACTTTTTAACATCATGAATTGCTACTGTATTTTTATATTTACAAAGTAATTTTAAATTATGAAGAAATAATTAAATATTTATTTTATAGGATAATAACATGCTGGAAATAACTTCTGACTTCTCCCATAGCATTGGCAACCCCGAATCCCATTTGAATATTCTACAATAGGATGCAACACAAATAGCTGTTTCACACTCTCAATTTACACTTTGCAGTCCGACCAAGTTAACTTGGATGGTGTTGTACCCAAAATAAATTTTTGCTTCAATAAGGCATTTTGATTAAAATGATCTAAATCATGTAAAATTGTTGTCAAAAGTCCGTCTTAAACTTGTAGGTCAAACAAAACAAGGGCTTTTTGTGGGTTTATGTCAAGGAAGATACTTATAAATTTTTGAAAATTTGAAAATTAGGGTTTCAAACCTTTGTTTTTAGGAAAACCGTAAAAATAGGACCTTTCCAAAAATGATTGAAAATGATTTTGATAGGATAATTTGACTTCATGATCACTGTAATGTCCCTTACCCGACCTTGCCCTAGAATTCGCTTTTTGCCCTATAATTCGCTTGTTGATTGGGTTTAGGGTTTCCTTTCCAAATGAATGTTCTCTTAATGCAATAACTCTGGATTGGAATTTGTATTCATCATATTAACAACAAATCTGTTAGCATTAATATCTAGATATCCAAAATATAAACATAATCATAAAGCAATAATGAAGACATAAGAGGAGTGCCATAGGTGGATCCCCTTTGAAGCCCTCATGCCAAGCTCAAGAGGTTGTTCACCACAATCCTCCTTTCCTAGCAGCTTAGTACCTGCATACTCCACTCATGGCAACACTTCAGAAGACACTCGTCTTATAGAGGATAGTCGGGGGAGCGGATAAGTGGCCCTGGCCTACCACTCCTCCATGGCTGTGACAAATCCTGAGTGGGACCCCCACCCCTCCATGGCCCACCCATGCTTTGGGACTGAGCAGACTATGAGTGGAATTTCTACCCCTCCAAGGCCCATCCCTGCCTTGGGTTCCGGGGGCGGACTTAAGTGGGGTTTTTAGGCACCACTTCCCTTGCACCCTTCCTCCCAATAAGTTTGCAAACAGTCAGAAGACAGTCTTAAATAATCAAATACATAAACATTCCTTATTTATTTCTATCAAATCATCCCATAGCCTGAATCATGATAATACTAAAGAAATCATAATCATTTCATAGAACAATTATAATAATACCAAGGAGGATATTACACCAACAATCAAATTAGCAACATCTATTATGCATATATTGTTCTAAATTAATAAGAAGCAATACATATCTGTTAGGGACAATCCTATAAATATTTCTCTTCTTCTGATGTATAACTAACAACAGGATTATACATTTGTTAAAAGATAATGCTTTAGTCGATGCAGAATTTAGGATTTTGCTATTTTAATATTTTAGACTATGCTTGCTGTTAACAGATTTGCACATTCAGGTTCATATATGCTCGACAAAAATATTCAACTTTACACAACACAGAAGCAACATATAGGGCCATAGAGAGATTTAATTGCAGAATTCAAAGTTAATGCATTGATTGTTCGTCATTTATGATGAAGGATTTGCCTGTTGTCATATTCGGGAAATTGCTAGATATTAAAGCCAAGTGAGTGAACTCACCTGATTCGCCGTGTTTGAAACCTTTATCCAATGCTTTCCTATTTCTATCTAATTTTCTTTGGTTCCCTTTTCTTGTTTCATTGATGCCCCTTTATAGCTTTGTCTTAATAAGAAGGGACGTGCCCATTCGGTGCAAAGCTGTCTCTTTGAATAGACATACCCATGAGGGTGTCTAACACTAATTGTCTCTCTCCCTAATTGCTGCCGTGTGACTAGCAATGGTCGTTGTTACAGTGTTCGATATCCAACATTCCTTCGTGACTAATTTTTGGTTCTTTCCATATCTAAGTGTTTACTTTCACGAGGCTGTAGAAAGACTTTGAGGGATGATTGATGAGCCAGGCCCATGTGCAAGCTACAGGAGGACAATTCCAGGAATGCTAATTGAGTATTATCTTAAGGGCCCAATGATAAAATGTCAAATATTTAGGCATCAATTTATTTGTTTGGATGATCGATATTTTTTTTTTTTGATAATAGAAACTTGGTTATTTGGCTCTAGGAACCACATAAAATACATCTAAGGCATGAGCTGCCAGAGACTTCTAACAAGCTGGAGACAGCCATATAACAGAGACTCACCACATTTGAGACAAAGCAAGCTAACAAACCCTATCAAGACAAACAAGGGCCTTCCCTTGTTGTAGTGAGCGTGAAGGACTAAAATCAAGTGGGTGGGCCTTAACATCATCTTGTATTAGCTTTAGCAGTTGCTGCAGATATATAACTTGCTACTTTTCCTTATAAGAACCGCTTCTATTCATCAACCCAACCCCATAATTGGCTGTCCAATCAGCAGCCTTATTTCCTTCTCTGCCAACATGAGAGAAGGATATCTCGGAGAAGGAGGCAGCAAGGCGTTTAATTTTATCAAGAATAATTTTCAGCTTCCAATGGTGAGAGGAACCACCTTTCATGCAGTCAATAATTAACTTTGAATCACCTTCGACCCAGAGTCTATTCCATTGATTATTAGCGGCAAGAGTGAGACTGGTCCAGAGAGCACGAGCCTCTGCAACATTGTTTGAGGCAATTCCATAATCCTGTGTAAACCAACCAAGCGGTTGTCCATGAGCGTCCCTGAAAATGCCCCCACCTCTAGCACATCCCGGGTTCCCTTTGGCAATGCCATCAAAGTTAAGTTTTACCACATTTTCCTTCAGACAACACCAAAGAATATTCTGCCTTATACTATCAACTTCAGCCTTCCTCTGTCCCCCCATCCACTTGAAAGTAGGCCAAGCATTAGGCCATCCAGCCTCCTCCTCCTTCACATACCAATCTCCCTTACTATTAGCCTCCCCCAATTCAGCCAAAGAGGCCTCAATGGTGTCACAGATTCTATTTACCGGCCTACTCTTATCTTGAAAAACTCAATGATTTCTCTCCAGCCAAATCTGCCATACAATGATAGCCAGGGCAGCTTGCCAGATGAAGCGAAGACCCGAGCTACAAATTTTAAACCTCCATCCTTCAATGAGACTAGGAATGTTCCTGGGTAAAGGCCATGCCAATCCTCACTTCTGTAAGAACCATCCCCAGAGAGCCACAACATACTCGCAGTGTATGAATAAATGGTTGTTATCCTCTCCACCATTACAGCGCAACACACATAATGAAGGTCCCACGAGCTAAACCTATCCCACGCGAGAGCACGAGGCCACCCAAAGAAAGGCATTGGCTTTGGGGAGCCCGTTCTTATTCCATATTAGAGTAGAAGCATGATCCTTCCTCCTAAGCCCAACTTGAACCATAGAGAGGTAGGCATCCTTGATAGTAACACTGCCAGTGTGGCTCATATTACACACCTTTCTATCTTCTATGTTAGTGATGGGCCATCCCTCGATCTTGACTTGCACCTCCTTGCCAACCTCAGCTAGCACACCTCCCTCCTCCAAAGAGATCCATCTGCATTCCTCAATCATGTAGTTCTTGGCTAAAGAACCCAGATGAGGCTCCAACAAATTAGCAAGAGGGCGATGCCTATCAAGGATGATCGATATTTTCATTCACTATCGCTATAGTCTTTATTCATAGCCTTCTATTTATATGTTTATTCAAAAATATTATAATACGATTTTAATTATAATATTATCAATGATATGCGTAAGATGATTTTGATAATTATAGTAATACCCTAAATTATATTTATAATTGATAATTATACTTATAATGATGTTGAATTGTTGATATTTTTAGATATGTATATTAATATTTAAAATGTTATTTATAATTTTTATAATTATAATATTGTTTTCAACAATTATAATTATAATGATACTCAAATGGTTAATAGTTTTAAAGTATGTTCTTTGTTATTTAAATGTCACAATTTTGGGTACATGACAGTCCTCCCCTCTCAATTTGCTTTCCCTCAAGCAAATCCTTTTTTAATGTCCTAGATATCTCTTACATATTTATGTAATACTTTATGACATGTTTTCCCTCTATTTGACTTAGGAGTCTTATGAAGAGAGTTCAAGTAACATATTATAATTCATACTGAAAAGATTGGTTGGATAATATGCTTCCAGATCTTGAGGGTATAAGGTTGTCTTCACTACCTAGATCGGAATCCACAAAGCTCCATTTGTTCACTGTCTCTTCTTCTTTTGATTGGAGCCCTTTGAGATCCCCTCCCTCGCATCTTGTTTTCTTGTTTGGGTACTCTTTGCTTTCTCTCTCGGGGATGGCTTCTATCTTGTGGGCTTGACCTTTACATTTATGATCACATCCCCAAGGCTCAAGGCATGTGAAACATAACCCCTTTCTTTTTAAGTCCTCCATTGCTTTGCACATATGATCACAATCCCATTTCCTATCACAGTATGGACATGTCTTTTGTGAATATTCTCTTCTTGGCCTTTCTTCCTTGTGAGGGGGTTTGGATGATGAGGTAAAGTTCTTGGGTTTGTCCCTCAGCCAATTTTCTTCATATTTCATAGCCTTTTGAATAACTTCATCTAGGCAGGTGGGTTCTAATGCACTCACCATACTTCTGATTGATCCTCTTAGACCTTCTATGAACAAATAGGTGAGTCTCTCTTGGGAAATTTCAAGTACCATGATTGCTAGTTTTTGAAACTCGGTGGCGTAACTTTCTATAGTGCCTTGTTGCCTTACTTGTGTGAGCTCCCTAAAGTACCATTCCGGGAGCCTTTGGTCGAATCTTTTGATTAACCTCTGAGTAAAGTCATCGTAGGTGGATACTTGTTGATGGCCTTGAGTTATGAGACCATGATGCCACCCATCATGGGCCATCTCAGTTAGGTGTAAAAGGGCAAACTTGATGGCATTTGCTTCTGTCATTGGGCTTAAGGATAGATATGTGTCTAACTTTTGAACCCATGATCATGCGGTGGTCTTTCCTTCTCTGTCAAAGTTGGGGAGGGTTAGTTTGCTTACCCTATTCTTGAGATCCTTATCGGTTGGGTCATTTCTCTCCCTTCTAGAGACGACTCTTTGTTTGGCCTCACAATAGTCCTTAAAAGGCACAATCTCCCTAATTTCAGGCTCAAGCCTATAATAGGCTGTAGTGATCTCATCTACATCCTCTACGGGGGATCTGTTGATATTGCTTTCTCACATGGTTTCTTCACTTGGCAAGAAAGGGGGTCGGGTGGGTCTAGAACTTGTGGCCCGTGAGGGTGTGGGATTATTGTTTTCGGAGTGGTTAGAGTTTGCTTCCTTTGTATTATTGCTACTCAAGTTTTGGAGGGCTTGGAGTAATGCTTGGAAAGTTTTCTCATTTTGTTCCATTAGGGCTTGGGTTTCCTTATCACTATTCTCCATGATAGCCCTAAGTTCATCTCTTAATGGGTCACCCATTAGATCATTTCCTAGGTTATTATTTTTAGAGCTTCTTCAGTGGTAGGTTTGCATTATTTTCCACAGGATGGTAGGACTTTGGCTCTGATACCACTGTAATGTCCCTTACCCGACCTTGCCATAGAATTCGCTTTTTGCCCTAGAATTTGCTTGTTGATTGGGTTTAGGGTTTCCTTCTTTCTAAATGAATGTTCTCTTAATGCAATAACTCTGGATTGGAATTTGTTTTGGAATTTGTATTCATCATATTAACAACATATATGTTAGAATTAATATCTAGATATCCAAAATATAAACATAATCATAAAGCAATAATGAAGACATAAGAGGAGTGCCATAGGTGGATCCGCCCTGAAGCCCTCATGCCAAGCTCAAGAGGTTGTTCACCACAATTCTCCTTTCCTAGCGGCTTAGTACTTGTATACTCCACTCATGGCAACACCTTAGAAGACACTCGTCTTATTGGGGATAGTCGAGGGAGTGGATAAGTGGCTCTGGCCTACTACCCCTCCATGGCCGTGACGGATCTTGAGTGGGACCCCCACCCCTCCATGGCCCACCCATGCCTTGGGACTGGGCAGACTATGAGTGGAATTTCCACCCCTCCAGGGTCCCCTGGCCTACCACCCCTCCATGGCCGCGACGGATCTTGAGTGGGACCCCCACCCCTCCATGGCCCACCCATGCCTTGGGACTGGGCAGACTGAGTGGAATTTCCACCCCTCCAGGGCCCATCCTTGCCTTGGGTTCCGGGGGCAGACTTAAGTGGGGTTTTTAGGCACCACTTCCCTCGCACCCTTCCTCCCAAAAAGTTTGCAAACAGTCAAAAGATAGTCTTAAATAGTCAAATACATTTACATTCCTTATTTATTTCTATCAAATCATCCCATAGCCTGAATCATGATAATATTAAAGAAATCATAATCATTTCATAGAACAATTATAATAATACCAAGGAGGGTATTACGCCAACAATCAAATTAGCAACATCTATCATGCATGTATTGTTCTAAATTAATAAGAAGCAATACATATCTGTTAGGGACAATCCTCTAAATATTTTTCTTCTAATATATAACTAACAACAAGATTATACATTTGTTAAAAGATAATGCTTTTGTCGATGCAAAATTTAGAATTTTGCTATTTTAATATTTTAGACTATGCTTGCTGTTACCAGATTCACACATTCAGGTTCATATATGCTCGACAAAAATATTCAACTTTACACAACATAGAAGCAACATATAGGGCCATAGAGAGATTTTATTGCAGAATCTAAAGTTAATGCATTGATTGTTTGTCATTTATGATGAAGGATTTGCCTATTGTCATATTTGGGAAATTGCTAGATATGAAAGCCAAGTGAGTGAACTCACCTGATTCGCCGTGTCTGAAACCTTTATCCAATGCTTTCCTATTTCTATCTAATTTTCTTTATTTCCCTTTTCTTGTTTCATCGATGCCCCTTTATAGCTTTGTCTTACTAAGAAGGGACGTGCCCATTAAGTTTAGAGCTGTCTGTCTGAATTGACATACCCGTTAGGGTGTCTAACACTAATCGTCTCTCTCCCTAATTGCTGCCGTGTGACTAGCAATGGTCACTGTTACGGTGTTTGATATCCAACATTCCTTCGTGACTAATTGTGGTTCTTTCCATATTTGCGTGTTTACTTTCACGAGGCTGTAGAAAGATGTTGAGGGATGATCGATGAGCCAGGCCACAGGCGGATTTATTTAGGGATAATTGAGCATCATCGTAAGGGCCCGATGATAAAATGTCAAATATTTAGGCATCGATTCATTTGTTTGGATGATCGATATTTTCATTCACTATCGCTATAGTCTTTATTCATAGCCTTCTATTTATATGTTTATTCAGAAATATTATAATACGATTTTAATTATAATATTATCATTGATATGCGTAAAATTATTTTGATAATTATAGTAATACCCTAAATTATATTTATAATTGATAATTATACTTATAATGATGTTGAATGGTTGATATTTTTAGATATATATATTAATATTTATATTGTTATTTATAATTTTTATAATTATAATAATAAATGGTACTCAAATGGTTAATAGTTTTCAAGTATGTTCTTTGTTATTTAAATGTCACAATTTGGGGTACATGACAATCACATTGGTCAAGTCAAAATCATCGAAAAGTTTGTTTTACTCTAGTGGGTCTATTTTCAATTTTTAGGAAGAAAGCTAGGACCTCCGCAACCATTAGTGGAGGAATGGCCAGTATTAGGTGTCGAAATCTATGCCTCAAAAGCTTTATGAAAGAATCCATGGCGGAAAATGTTCGAAAAGATGCTTCACGACAAAGGGGATTTTCAAAGGTTGAAAAATGCTAAAAATATTCAAGTCTGGAAGATGCATGCCTGGCTACAGGAAAGGTGCTACGCAGTCAATGCCTTGGTGAGTTTTTCAAACACCGGTACACAACATGGTGAAAGCAATTGCTATGGTGAACAGGTTTGCGTTGTCGACGACGGTGATCAACGCATTTGGCAACACAATGAACGCAAAGATGTAAGAACCTTCACAAAAATGATGAAGCTGCAACCAAAAGAGCCCTTGCTGGCCAGGGGCGCTTATGAGTTCAAAGGATCAAATGTAGTTTTCATGTTTTGCTGAGACAATCATCTTCTCCGTAATTTTGCTAGCTTCACAATGGATTGTCAAGTGAATTCAACTGACTCATCAAACGCTGTCAAACGAAGGCAGAGGTAGAAGGTGCCGAAAGCGAAAGACATCAAAAACAACCTAACAAGGGAAAAAGCGCCCCTGTAGCCTAAGGGCGCCTAAGAAGCATAGCTACTAGATGCCAGTCTTTGGATTGGCAACCCCCAGGTGATCTCCTCGGATTCAACTTAGCTACGCGATGGATCCAACAGGTAACTCACGAAACATATCAAACGACAGTAGCTGTTGATCATCCGAGCACGTAAAACGAAGGGTAAACTAATGGATATCAAAGCAAAAGAGCCCCTGTTGACTAGGGGCGGCCATCATTCTGGGCAACCAAATGAAGTTTTCAATAGCTGTTTTCTACAAGGCATCTGCTTAACATCCTTTCAGCTTCGTGATTAATCCAGTTGCACATTCACAAGACCTATCAAGCATTCGCAAATGAAGGTCAAGCAGAAAGCATCAGATGCAAAGGCGAGATGAAAGACATGAAAAATTGGCTGTGTTAAGGAAATTGCACCTTCCTAGAAATAGGTGCCCAACTTTTTGGGCAATCAGATGCAGTCTGCGAGCTCAGTAACCTCTAGGATGACCACCTCTGTTTTGATCAATCTCAGCAATGACACCGTTATCGAGTTCAACAGATAAATCAAACATTTGATGATAGAGATCAAACTGGGGTAGTTCGTGAAAGATTGCTAAGTCAAAGTTACAGTACAAAAGGTCAAAGGCAGCCCTGCAAGCTTGGAACACTCGAACTTTTGGGGTCTCTAAATCAACTTTCACAAATCACAATCACAAATCACAAGGCTTGACTATCTTTCCGGCATTGAAATGGTTATCCATTCCATATCTCAGCACGTTCACTGGAAACATCAGCCATCAAAGATCTTAGGTCAAAGCACTGAAGGTCAAAATGGAAGAACTAAAAAGCATTCGAAAAAATGACTAAGTTTGATGAAAATACACCTTCTTTGGAAAAGGCACCCAAGAATCAGAGGCATCAGACTCAGGTTTTGAGCTTTGCAGCTCCCAAGCACACTTCATTGGAGTTGTTTCATCTCAACAATGGATCTGTCAGCAACACTTCAAGATCAACCGAGCAATCGGAAATTAGGGATCGAGCGGAGGCACTTCATCACAGAAAAAGAACAAAAATTGTTCAACTCCTCAACTTGGATGCTTAAAGTCAAAATAGGTATAGTTGACTAAAGTTGAGATATTTTGAAGGCCTTTACATGGCTAAAACGTCCCAAAATTGGTGGAATTTGCTCCAGTGAACTCCTGAGTAGGCAGATTGACTCCCCAATCAAGTTTTGGATGCCCAATTGATGCTTGCAACTCTAAATTGATATTATCAAAGCCTAGGCGTCCATTTATTCATTATTTCTTTGCAGGTTGAAGCTCAAGATCAAGCATTTTTCCTCTTCAACGTCTTTTGAAAATTTGACATAGGGTTTTTCAGTTTTCTTCATGTTTTCAAGAATAAAGTTGCATAGAGGGATAGTTTATCAAGGTCTACATTTCTAGGTGTGATTTTCTTGAAGATCCAGAGAGGCAGTTGATAACTTCCAAAATTCTTCTTGTCTTCTTTCTCTATTCTTGTCTTAGATCTTCTTGCATGTCCAAGAAAGTAACAATTATTCACAGATCTAACCTTCTGGGTATGAACAAAACCCATGTGTTAGATTTTTTTGGGAAAAATAAGTTTCTAGTGCCTCGCTGCCTCTACCACCGAAGGGCTCTTGCATGCCATAGAAAAATACATTTTTTTGAATTTATGACGTTTTGGGTTTGTTTAGAAAATTATTCTCAACAAAACCCACATCTTAGAATTTTTCGTAAAATTACCCCTGACAAGGCTATTTTTAGCAGCTCCAGAAAAAGTTTTCGAACAGTATTGTGTGCACAATCAATCTTCAAGGTTTTCAGAATGCAGTTCTCCCAAGTCGAATACAAGACCAAAACGGTCTTACTTCATGACTTCTTGAAAATGGTTGACACCAATCTGCATTGGGCACACCTAGAGGTTGATTTGGACAGATTGACAAGCATAGACACTCAACCCCACAGGTTCCATATGGTTTCACCTCATATATTTGATAGCCTTTCAAGGTCAATTTAGAGGATTGATATCGTTGGAATTCTGTGTATGTAGCGGGTTTGTGTGCATTTCTCACAACTAGAGTGTTCGCAGTCAAACTTAGCGGTCTCATCATGCAACACTCTTTCATTGAGAAGAATCAAGAAAAATGTGACAAAAGCGTAGAGCAGCAGAAGAAACAAAGGTCATCACTTCAGTTAGAGAGCCACCAAAGTTACTAGTCATGTGAACTGCCAGTTGAAGTGTGCAGATATTTCCAGGTTTGCTCAAGTTGCTGACAAGCAGTGAACTGATAGTTGAGGCATGTGACGATCTCTAGATGAAGAGACAGTTAACAACTGGTTGCAAGAGATGATTACTCAAGTTCACGGGCAGTAAACTCTCAGTTAGGACATCCTATCCTCCAAAATAGCATTTATGACAATAAGAGTTAACTTGATGCCTCTTTCCAAGTTAACTCACTGTCCCACTGATCATGCATGTCTAATCCTGTTGTACCCCAAATTAAATTTTTTGCTACACTTAGGCATTTTGAAGAAATGAGTCAACTGTCAAATTACTGTTAAAATCTGTCAAAAAGGTCAAAATTGGGATTTGCATGTCTTGCACGAGAGTCAAAAACTCCAAATTTTCAAAATCTGACAATCTGGGTCAGTTCAAAACGATCAAACCAACAATACCTAGATTTCAGATTTTCAACCCTAAATTTTAGGAAAATTTCTATATTTAGCAGTTTTCTAAAAATAGAAACTTTTTCTGGGTTTCTCAAAAAATGGATACTTGTAAAATTTTCTAAAAATAGAATATTTCTAAAAATAGAAAGTTTGGCTTCTAGGGTTAAGATTGATTTTGATTGGCTTAAAATACTTCCTCATCAGGCTGGTGCAGTCAAAATCACGAAAATATCAATTTTGCCCTAGTGGGTCTATTCTGCTTTTTCAGAAGCTTTTCCTGGAGATCCAAGGTCATCAATGGAGGTTAGTTAGCTGCGAGGTGTCTGAATCAGACATTCAAGCGTCAAGCAGAGGTTGTCAATGAGGAACGTGCACAAAAAAAGAGGAACGAAGAAAGGAAGATTGAAAAATTGAAAAATAGGAATTTTTGGCTAAGTTTGGAGACTTCAGGTGCACCAGTCAAGAAGAGGTGCCCAAACCTTCATGCCTTAGAATATTTTTCTGTTATGGCAGTCAAACGACAAAGAAGCATGTCAAATGAGAAGAAAGTTGAAAATCTCAAAATAAAAACTAACACAGGCAGTCATGGGCACCCCAGAAGGAGAAGGGCGCCTAGCTTTTCAAAAGGTCAAATGTCAGAGTCTGGGTTTCAACCTCTAGACCATTGTTGTTCAGAATCCTTCCAGCTCCGCAACAAATCAATTAGCACGATCATCTGACCATTCAGCCAACCAAAATCTCAGATCGAACGAAGAAGTCTTGAAGAAGTAGCAAACTGGAAAGGTTGAAAAATGTGAAAAAATGACCAAGTCTGGGGGTGTTGGGCGCCCCAGGCAGTCATGGGTGCCCAAGGTTTTGAGTGCTCAAAAGATAAAGTTAGGGTTTGCAGTCCCCAACAACTTTTCTCTAGATTCAATCCAGCTTTGCAATGGATTCAACGTCAAACTCGTCAGATTTGTTAGTCATCAGATATCATAGAATGATCAGAAGGGTAAAATTGTGCAGAATGAAGAAAATCAAAAGCAAAAACGAAAATCCTTAAAAATTGACTAACTCTGGTGAAGTTGGGCGCCCCTGAAGAAGAAGGGCGCCCAAGCTTTTGAGGATCCAAATCAACTTTTCCGGAGACATCACTCCCAGGAGACCCCCTTAAAAATCTTCTTAGCTATTCGACGAGTTTGACCGTCAGCCTATTGGAGCTCCGGATCGTTCGAAATGGTCAGATCATCTGAAGGGGAGGCGATAGTATAGAAATTTGAAAAATGTGAAAAAATGACTAAGTCTGGATGAAATAGTCGCCTCCAGCCAAGAAGGGCGCCCAACTTCCAATGCCTTAGTTAAATTTTTGAAAATTTCAAAAATTGAAGATGAAAACAAAAGTCTAAGTTCATTACACAAACTTGAATTGGGGTTTTGAAGAATTAGGGCAAAAGAAAGCTGTTTTCTCAAGACAAAGCTGATTTAAGGCACCTTTGTGTTTCATTATTCATTATTTTCGTGCAGGTGGTTTTTAAGGAGAAACAAAGCAGCAATTTCAAACCCTTATTTTCAAGATTCAAGAGTTTAACTTGGTGGTTTTTTCATAAATTTTCAGATCAGCACTCAAGAAGGTTTGCTTTTTCATGTTTTTCTTATCAGAACATCAAATCTTTGAAGAAGGAGGCCATTACTTTCAATTTTCAGCGAGCTGGTTTATACTAGTTCTATTTTCTGGATAATTTTTGAAGAGTTTTCTCAAGGTTGAAGCAGTTGCTTTTTATTTTGCATGTCAGAGAAAACTTCAAAATTTACAACTTCCAATCTTTTGGGTCTATCTCAAATATTCTTCTGGACAAAACCCATATCACAGCTTTTTCAGTGAAACTTCAAATGGTTGCTTTTTTAGTGAAACTTCGAGGTTTTCAAAATCTAACCAAATGGGTTCATCCAGAATGTGCTCATTAACGATACCCAGATGCTAGCTTTTTTTGTTTTTTCAGAGAAAATTAGGGTTTGCTGCTTTTTCAGTCTTCACTCGGAATTTTAAAAAATAGGCGATCTGGGTTGGCTTGTAACGAAATTCTAATCAAAACCCATATCTCAGAAAAATAAAAAAATTCATCCGTTTGATGAAGAAAATCAGCAAGTTATTTTTAGGGTTTGTGTTGAACTTGTCCGAGCATAGTCAAGTTTACAGTCAATCTTCATGTTTTTTAGCATGAAGTACTCTCCCATCGAATTCAGAGCCAAACAAGTGTTGTATCATAATTATCTGAATGGACAATGTTGGGAAGTGCTTATCAGTACCATCATGGACATAAAGCGTCATCATCTCAGTTGAAGAACGTGCAGAGGGAGTGGTATGAGCAAAAGGACAAGTGTCAAAAAAATTTGTGCAATACTCTTCCATGGGAGAATCAAGAGAAGTGTCAGAATGCACAAAAAGTTGCAGAGCCGCCAAGTTATCAATTAGTGAGTCATCTTTTGAGGCAGTGATGTTTTTCAAGAACAAAACTCATAAAGAAGTTGATGATGTCAAAGATTCTCTAAGTTTGATTGCAACAGAGGAGAAGATCTTAGAAAAGCGGAACATGGCTATAGATAGTATCAACGCTCTTGATAGAGAGGCAGTTTCACGCTTTTTGGCGGGTGTGAGAGAGATTTAAAGCGACAATCTTCTAGAAGCTTTCTCCAAGCTTTCTTTCCATTCTTGTCTCATGCTTTCTTTCTATTCTCATCTCCATTCTTATCCATTCTTTGAAAAAGAAGGAAATCAAATGTAATGAGTTGACGCTTTCCTTGTTTTTAGGTTTTCATAGGTGTTAGTTGTTTATCTTGATTTAGGTTTAGAAATAAAGCTTGCATGTTGGCAAGTCTTAGTTGTAAAAGCAAGGAGATTTTAGGGTTCCCTACTCCTTTGCTTAGTTATAAATAAGAGCAGTGTTTGCTCATTTTAGTTTAGCCATGCTAGTGATAACAAGACATAAGTGTCTTTAGTGCCTTCTCTTTGTTATTCAGTGTTGTTCTCTTTGTGTAAAGAGCAAATTTGCATGCCTCCTTAGTTGCAAATCCTTGTTTAGTGCATGTGTTATGTGTCAATTATAATCAGGTTGATCGCATGTTGCAAGCATGTTGCTACAATTTGCTGTCCCGAAATTGTAATTTTTGTTCCAGAAGTTTGAGTAAATAAAATCTTGAGGCTTGCTTTGCTGCCCTCGATATAAATATCTCAGATTTCCGTTTATTGTTTTGTGTTAGAAGTGTGAGGAAATAAAATCCTGAAGCTTGCTTTGCTGCTCTTGAAATAAAAGTCTCATATTTCCGTAATACTTTTATGATCTCTTTTTTAGCTTGCTTAAAATGTACGTTGAAGAAAAGTTTGTTTAAGTATCTTTATCAGAAATCAAACTCGTCCATTTCTAAACTCTCTTGCTCTGTGTTTACTTGAGAGGGTAGAAACATTTTAAGCATAGGTTAAGTTGTAGTTGTTAAGTTTCATTTAAGGGAAAACTTCAGCTGCAACATCTAGTGTTCTATAACCTTGTGTTCTCGCAGCTGAAACAAAAAGATAGGCAAAATTAAGTTTAGTTTACTTTCTTTATGCAACTCAGCAAAAGAGGGAGCTTCCTTTCCTAATTCGAAGAGCAGTTTACTGCACATAGCTGTCCGTTTCCAGAACGCATTCCAGAGGTGTGATTTGAAACGCCAACAAATCCCACTAATTGTGGATCTCTATTTTGGAGGTGTTAGTGTTTTATAGATCAGATAAACAACTGAAAGCACTCAGAATAAGTGCAACACATAAGACAATAAACACAACAAGATACCTTGGGAAAACCCTCTTCCTGAGGGAGAAAAACCTAGCAAATATTTCTCTTATATAATGTAGGAATAAGAGCAGAAATCTGCTTACAACATAGGCCCAACAATGGCCGAATTTGATACAATGAATAATAGCACCTCTCCTAGATGCAAGGGTACAATGAATATGTTTCTCCTTCAAATCGGTCTGCTGCTATAGGATTATGATCTGCTGTTGCATCATGATGATCTGCTGCTACTCAATGATCTGCTGCTACACAATGAAGATTTGCTGTTGCTACTGAAGATGATTCGCTGCTCAAGTATGAACTTCTTCTAAGAATGCGAATTATGATGAATGAACTTTATATCTCTAAATGACAAATTCGACCTTGTATATATACAAAATGAGGCACCTCCTCAATTAGGTCGGCTCTCTTAGAATATCTCAATAATAAAGTAGGTCGGCCACCATAAGGCAATATAATGCGAATTTCAAGGAGGTCGGCCCAAGTACAAAATATAAGAACATAAGGAAGGTCGGCCCAAACTTAATTTATATTAACCTTTTGTGAAGCGCCCCTTCACATATATAAATAAATATTAATGATCTCAACATCAAATTAAATAGCCGATAGGCTATTATTTAATTTGGTTTATTCTCAGATTATGTAGGTTGGAAGAAGCAGCCCGAAGCTGCTAATAACATCAACACTCCCTCTCAGCTAGGGATGATACTTCTAGCTACACAAAGCATATCACCTCATCGTGATAAGAAGCTTATCACCTCATCGTGAAAGCAATTAAGATATCACCTCATCGTGATATCCGATATCACCTCATTGTGATATCAACCATCATGGCTACCTCCATAGATGGTATGTACAAGTGCTCATCACTCAATGTGATGTTGTCACCTCATCGTGACTTTCACCATGGCTCTCCCAGAGGGTGAAGCACAAGTACAAGAAAATCATCACGAACTCCCTCACGTGATGCTGTGATGGAGTCACACACATGACATCCACCATGGCTCTCCCAGAGGGTGGAACAAGGCCTTTCACCTCAAATTCTCATAAGAAAAGAATGCATTAACAAGGGATTTCACCTCGAACTTCTCCTAAGAGAAGAACTCATTACCAAGGGATTTCACTTCGAACTTCTCTCAAAGAAGAACTCATTAAAAGAAGGAACATTGATACTGAGACTCCCTCTCAGCTAGGGCTTCATTCTCCACCATATCAAGCTTGTCTCGAAGGTACACAAACATTATTCTGAAGAGATGCTTGATGAGTATGACTGCCATCTGCTCATCAGTGCTGATATACCTCAACTGAATATCTTTCCTCAATACCATATCTCTAATATAGTGGTATGCTTAGTTTTATCATGAAACACATGGAAAGACAAAAAGCTTCTCAAAGCTTTGATTAACACAAAGGATGACAGTTGGCTTCAATGCTTGTTCAACCAATCCTGCAAGGAGCTTTCGAAGCCACACTGCTTTTCGAGCTGCCACACAAGCTGTAATGTATTCGCCTTTGCTGTACTCAGTGCCACAAAACACTGCTTCCTGCTATACCAGGATATCATCGCCAACCTCAACTGAAACAACATCCAGAGCAACACAACCATCTTCTTTGGGTTTAGTAGGCTCCCTCTGAATCCTCAATCACTTGCATCAACCACTTTACCTCATTGCCTGCAACGCTTGCCTTAGAGAAATGGTTTCCAACACACACCTCTGTAGAGATTCAGGGTTGTCCTCTTCAACCGCATCCTAGATCACTCTATTCTGAATAGGTTTGCGGAGCTACCAATGTTAAATCGAGGTTGACCTGACTTGAGCAATTCAGAACCCAATTGCTGAAGAGGTACTTCAATAATTTTGCATCTGGCCTTGCAACACTATAACCCTTACTTATTCTCATCGAGTCATAGAACTCCCTCTTAAGGTTAATTCTTCCTCTTTGAAAAGATGACTTCAGCCATTCACTTAGTCTCATAGCTACAAGTAGAGTCTCCATTTTTCAACCTATAGGATGCACCAAGCTCTTCTTGAAAGAAATCTCTTACACTTCTTGATTTATCTTGAAAGCATTAAGAAGAGATTACTTAAGGTTCATGAAACTCTATTATCTCAAATAGACTTACCATAACTAGGAGCATACATGATTGACCATCTCAATGTTATAGCATGAATTAGTAACTACAAAACAATTCATGAGAATTATTCAACCATGCAATACTTATCTCATAGAATTCAAAATCTCCTGAGTAATAGATAATTAATTCATCAATCATGACATGTCTTTCTTTGAATTTCTCGGAAGAGCTAATCTCAGCATAACAAAAAACAATCTTCACAAATTAGCATGATACTACTTGCAATGAATAAATCTAAAGAAACCTATCACAGTAATCACTATTTATTGGTCACACACAATCCTAAGTAAATAATGTCAGATTTGCACAACCCAACAAACTGAAATTTTAACCTAGAAGGGTAATTACAATCAAAACAAGGAATACTTCTCTTAAATATTCTGAAGGGTGGACACAGTATGATACGCTGCTCTTGTGCTTCAATCAGTACACAACCTTCACAACTTGAACATAGGCCTGTGACTAGAGTAGAAATTCACTAGAATCATTTTGGGGAGGGATCTCAATCACATCCGCAAATGAAGCATGTTGATTGGGCCTGGTAAGACAATCCTTCGCATAGTGACCAAATTTGTCACATCTAAAGCATTGAACACGAGAGGTCCCACTTCTTCTTGAATGCAGGAGCACCATCTGACCCTTTATCTCTATTCCTCTTGAAGAATCCTTTCTTCCAAACTTTTCCTTTCTTCGACGAATGAGAGGCGAGAACATGTATATCTTCATTCTTTGAACTTTGACCAATGCCTCTAGCTACCAATCTTGACTCGTCTTGAATGCAGTCGATCCTCAACCGATCAAACTTGGGAAGTTTCGATCTCGCACTGATTCCTTGAATGTAAGACTCCCAAGATGAAGGAAGCCCATTAAAAGCCAACATGGTCAATTCCTTGTCATCAACAATATGACCAATGGTAGAGAGTTGATCTCTCAATTCGGAAATCTTCATGAAGTAGGTGATGACAAATTCTCCTTCCGCCATCTTAACATGATGAAGTTGTTGCTTCAAGGCTAGGGCACGATTGATGTTGTTGATTTTGTACATCTCTTCCAATGTCTTGAACATATCCCTTGCCGTCTTCAACTTGGAGACAATCGGAACAATATGATTTTTAATGGAATCAACTAACACTTTCTTTGCCCTAGTATCTTTCTTCCTCCACTGCAACTTCTCTTCTTCCTCCTTAGGTTCGGGGACTTTGGCTTCCACAAACTCAGCCAAATCATTCTCTTCCAAGGTGAGCATGATCCTGAACCTCCATGATGTGTAGTTAGAAGCTCCTTCGAGTCTATCCTCGATTTTCAGACCATTCACCATCTTGAAACTTAAATAGAGATAGACAAAAAAAGATTAAAGAGAGTGCTGCAAAACAAATCTGATCACGATCTTTTTCAAACCTGCTCTGATACCATGTTAGTGTTTTATAGATCAGATAAACAACTGAAAGCACTCAGAATAATTGCAACACATAAGACAATAAACACAACAAGATACCCTGGGAAAACCCTCCTCCTGAGGGAGAAAAACCCAACAAATATTTCTCTTATATAATGTAGGAATAAGAGCAAAAATCTGCTTACAACACAGGCCCAACAATGGCCAAATTTGATACAATGAATAATAGCACCTCTCCTAGATGCAAGGGTACAATGAATATATTTCTCCTTCAAATCGGTCTGCTGCTACAGGATTATGATCTGCTGCTGCATCATGATGATCTGTTGCTACTCAATGATCTGCTGCTACACAATGAAGATTCGCTGTTGCTGCTGAAGATGATTCGCTGCTCAAGTATGAACTTCTAAGAATGCGAATTATGATGAATGAACTTTATATCTCTAAATGACAAATTCGACCTTGTATATATACAAAATGAGGCACCTCCTCAATTAGGTCGACTCTCTTAGAATATCTCAATAATAAGGTAGGTCGGCCACCATAAGGCAATATAATGCGAATTTCAAGGAGGTCAGCCCAATTACAAAATATAAGAACATAAGGAAGGTCGGCCCAAACTTAATTTATATTAACCTTTTGTGAAGCGCCCCTTCACATATATAAATAAATATTAATGATCTGAACATCAAATTAATTTGGTTTATTCTCAGATTATGTAGGTTGGAAGAAGCAGCCTGAAGCTACTAATAACATCAACAAGAGACACTTTGTATATTGGAGTTCACTTTTAGTTTAGAATCAGTTAATTGAAGTAGACTTTCTAGTTAACTGCGAGGTCACCTACTTTTAGACATAGGAATAAATCTTGCAGATTGGCAAGAACTCATTGTTAATTCAAGGAGATTTTAGGGTTGCCTACTCCTTTGAGCTTCTATAAATAAGAGCCTTTGCTCATAATTTTGTAACTTTACTTCACGGTAGCAAACGCTGAGTTCACAAGCCTTTGACTTTGTTTGCTTAGTATATGTTCTTGAATCGTATTTGTGATAGTCAAATGCCAAGTATAGCTTGCGTCCTTTCTATTCAGATAGGTGTGTTCAATATGTTCATGTTTCTTGGTTTGATCGCATCACGTGTGATTGTCTCTTTGTCACAAGTTGTTGTCGCAAAGTGTAACCTTTGATCGAAGATTGAGATAATAAATCAGGAGAGCTACCTTGCCTTTGATCCAAAAGTCTCAAGATTTATCATTGTATGTTGTTCTTAATAATCTGTCTTTCGATCTACACCTCGGAAAGAGCACTGCCTCTCCTTGGAAATTTAGAAAGTAAGATTATCGTTCTTTGTTGTTTCTAGTAGTCTATGTTTCAGCCTACACTTTGGAAAGAGCACTGCGCCTCCTTGGGAATCCTGAGATCTAGCCTACCGTGTGAAGATTACGTGTGTGGATTCTATTTCGGTGTAAATCTGGAAGTTTACAACCTTCAGATGCCTTTTGAGAGACAATTCATTTAAGTGATTGAACCATTCCATCCCCGCTCCTATATTCTCTTGCTCTGTTTATCTAGAGGAGATAGAATAGATTAAAAGTTAGCTTAGTTGTAGTTAAGATCTGCATAAACCAGAGAAAACCTTAGCTGCAACGTATTGTATTTATGCACTCTTGTATCCTGCCATCGAGTAAAAAAAGATGGGAACATTAGTCCATTTTATTTTTACGCAAACATCAGCAAAAAAGATGGAGCTTCCCCTCCATAATTTGAAGAGCAGTCATTATGCACTTTACATAGTTGTTCATTTCCAATAAGCACTCTAGAGGTGCTAATTGAAACACCAACAGATAGCATTGTCCTAGAGGAACTTAGGTGTGCAGTGGGAATTCCAAAAGCTGACTCCGAATTAACTGTTTCTATGTTTAACAAATTAACCCTCATAATATGCTGTTTTATACAGAATTAATTTGCAGTCCCAAATGGTCAATTTAAAATACAAAAGAGTATAATCAAAGGTTAACTAATCATCCAAGTCTTATCTGAATGCTACACATTCTATATTGACTGTAAATTCACCAAACAATACTTCAAAATCATAACTCTATTGCAAAGTTCATTATGCAGTTTAGAAATGAAAGAATGGAACTTTATCTAATTTCACACTTGATTTAATGGTTGAGTTTGAATGCTTAAAGTTTTTAACACTCTAAAAGCAAAGGATTCTATTCAGTGCTTGTTTAACTGTAACTATCCAGTAAATCTGATTGTATGCCACTTCATTTGGAAACTAAGGCTGTCAGGGACAACATGAAGATAAAGCGAAAAGGTTATGGTGCCGTTGTGAATGTTTCTCAGTTGATTCGACTGGGGCATTGGGGGGATTATGGTTTCTATGGAACCCTAGTTCAATTCGAGCAAATCTTTGGGAGGCTAAGGATAATTGGTTGGCAGTATTTGCAAGTAGGTACACTTGTAAGGAGCCCACCATTGTCATTGGTGTATTTAGATCATTTTATGGGAATAGGAGGAAATCATGCACGAAACAGATAACTTCTGTCAAGAACCAACACTTGCAGGTTTGATGTATTATGGCTAGGTATTTTAATTCAATTCTCAAGTTCTCTAGAAAAGTTTTGTTGTTCAACTTAGTCTCCTCTGCTTCAGTCCATGAATGACTTTGGCAAATTAATTTTGGAGAATAGCCTATAGGATGTCTACCCCAAATTTGGTAACTTCATGTGAAGCAACAAATTTGCAGGCCAGAGGTTTGTAGCTGAACCATTAGATTTTTGGTCAGATTGTTGCAAGGTAGCATTGAATTAGAGGCTAAAATATTGACCAGAACCAGCTCAAATCATTGGTCAATAAGTTTGCAAATATCTTCTGATGGCTAGCTTAAGGGATCGGGTTAAAGTCCAAATCTTATGTGGATCCTGGACTCTTACCTAAAATGATTGGTTCAGGAATGGTAGGATTGGCAATGGAAGGGCTTCAAAATTTTGCAATGGCATCAAAAGTAAAGAGGGTCAAGAGGGAAATTGAAGTCTGGAACAGCAATTTGTTTTGAGATATTAATAAGCAGAAAAAGGGAACAGGACTCAAGTTCTTGGAGATTCAACTTGCCATTGATAAGGAGGGGCTAACACAAGAAAACCATTTCCAGGAGAAGGTAACCTTATTAGAACATCCTAAACTCCTTTTAAATGAAGAGATGTTTTAGATGTGAAATTGTCAGGCAATTGGTTAACGGATGGAGACAGAAGCACCGAGTTTGTCTACATTTTTGCTATAACCCATATGTAAAACAACCAAATCTGCATGCTAGTGAAACCCGATGGAGAAATTAGAATCCTTGCCCAACATATCTGAAGTTCAATTAGATAAGAAGATAATGATCATCTGATGGATGGTGCAAATCCCAAGGAGGTGGGTAAAATTGCTTTTTCCTTCAATAGGAACAAAGGTCCTAGCACGGATGACCTCTAGTAGGTTTCTCTTAGAAATATTTGTATATTGTGGGAAAGGATGTATTTAATTCCTCCAATATCGTTTGTTTTCTCCAAAACTATTGACTGCCTTTACCTAGATATTGGAGGAATTAAATAACACTTTCTTGGTTCTCATTCCAAAATAGACAAGATGCCACTTACCTAGACTTGTTCTGGTCAATAAGTTTTTGTAATATGAGCTGCAAAACAATATTGAAGGCTATTGGTAATAGATTTGAGATCCTTTATCCGTGATGATATTGAGCAACATGGAGGTTTTTGTAATGTCCCCTTTTGGGATCGCCCTAAATCTTGCCATAGAATTACAAGTTCAATTGAAACAAGAGGAGTAATACAGTTAGATTTTAAACTTTACCAATAAACATGTCCTTAGCTAAAACCTTGCAATAGGTCCTGCAATCATGTTAGATAACATATAATTGTACCAATGATTCAACAAGAGTTAGAGTACATATAATGCATATATATTATCAATTATTTCAATCCATTTTGATAAATCATTTAAGAAATCAAGAATCAATAGTGTTATTCCTATAGTCCACCATGATGGGGTTGGAGAGGAAGCATGTTAGGGAGCCCTAACTTCACCACATCTAAGCCCAAGAGTATGGAGTAACCATACTTGAACCATTGGCCCCAAGGGGCAGGAACTCTTGTCCACCCTGCATGAGGTGGTCTACTTAGATGGGGAAGACACACCTGCATCTCTAATCATTACTCAAAAAGACGCCCTAACTTCACCACGTCTAAGCCCAAGAGTGCGGAGTGTCCATACTTGACCTCTTGGCCCCAAGTGGCAGGAACTCTTGTTGCCCCAACATGAGGTGGTCTGCTTAGAAGGGGAAGACACACCTGCTGACCTTATTGAGGTTCTTCCCTAACCCTTTCATGATTGCTTATAGGAGATTCAAATAAATAAATGATTATAGAGATTAATTACTATCCTCACAAAGAATCGATAGACTATGTATTCCATTATAGACAGACTATGTAGATATATATAGTATATACTCAATCTTCTTATTATCTTGCATACTACAATATCTATTAAAACATAAGATTCCTATATTAGCAAATGCTGACTTCTGCCTTTGTCTGCTGAGTGCAGATAATGATGTTTGATCTGCTTCAATTACCTTGCTGTCGCTCTGTCCTTTGTATTCATAAGATATTGCTTGCCAAACCTACATATGATTACTTAAAGGAATTCAAATGAATAAGAATCTATTATTCATATCTACATTAAAAAGTCATAATTACTCATAAGGCTCAATAATTACTGCAGGCATCATTATTACATAATCGTATATATATAATTTCCCTTATTGATTTATCATTTATCTTCATTTGTCTCTCCTTAAACCATCTCTTATTTCACTCATATTTCCTCTTGACATCTGCTCCGATTCCAAATGATATTCCATCTTCTGATTATCACATGTTAGTTAGATCTGCTGCTATACTCAGAAATATATTCCAGAATTCTCCTTTTATTCTTTCCTCCATTTAATGTTCCTTTTATATCTCTTTCAAATCTGCATATATCTCTTTTAGATCTGCATATTTTATCTTTTAGATCTGCATATTATATCTCTGCCGATGTATATGATTTATCTTCCCTCCATGATTATATTTGAGTGCATGCTGTCTTCCTGAGTGCAGATATTTATTTATTTTCTGATCCTTTCCCCTGAATATATCCACTGCTGCTGCTTATCCGAAATGCAGACATTATTTCCCACTCATATATCTTTTAGATCCCCGTTCTATGTTCCTTTTGTATCTTGTAAAATCCCCAAGAGGGGCGACCACATGAAGGGAGGCGACTTCTTGAAGAGGGGAGTCCCTTTGCTAAGACATAATCGATGCCTTTTTTTGCATTCCCTAATCTTTAATCATCGCTGCCTTTTCTAATAATATGAATCGCTGGCTATATATTGGATAATTAGACTTCATTTCCTTCTTAATAATTGCTGCCTTCAATACATACATATATATAGATATTATTTTATGTTTTATATTGATATATTATATGTTTTCCTATTTTAATATATTTATTTTTTTATATTAGTTATATACATATATATTAATAATTATGATTATAATATTATAATATTAAATTGTTAATATTTATATTTACATTTTTAATATTTATATTGTTTTATATTTATTTTATTAATTTGCATTTCAATGCTTGGTTTTGTGTTGCAATTTCTGGGGCATGACAGTTTTATGGGTGGGTTTGTTTTTTTTGATGGGATAATCATTGATAAGTATGAGGTATTTTTCCGTAGTGTGTCAAATTGTGATATTGCTATCAGGATTTGACCATGTAGTTTTATGAGTCAAACTCATTGACCCATGTTTCATGAGTAGTGGTTCACAAGAACCCATCTCTCATGATAATGAATGGTCCACTTAGCACTCATTGCATCTAGGTGATGCTCACAGAGGTGAAGCACTGGGCCTTCCCAATGAAATGCATCACTCATTAAAAGTTGACAAGAATAGGGTATGCTAATAAAATTGGATATGCAGAAGGTATGCAACAAGGTCAGAGGGCCCTTCTTGGAGAGGTTTGGTTTTAGAGGAACATGGAAGAAATGGACAAGTAAGTGCTATAGCATTCCCAGATTCTCTGTAATAGTAAATGAATGTAGTACAGGATTTTCTCATTGCCCCAGGGGTAGTTGATGAGGGGATCTCTATCATGATGGCAGAATCCTTAGGGAAAAGTATCAGGTAGGTCAAAGCCTTAGGCGCAATTCATGGAATCAATCTAATTATTAATGTGGAACCCGTGTCACATTTGCAGACTGTTGATGACAATCTTATAGAAGAGAAACCCATGACAATGTAGGTGAAGGCACTCTCCAGGATGTTGGCTGACTATGAGAATATGACGGGTCAGATATAATTTATCAAACCAGAATTTGTAGGGTTTTGGTTTTGAAACAAGCTCTTTTCCTGGAACATATCTTGGATTTCCTTTCTTCTAAGGTAGCCTCAAGGTTGATCCATGGAAAGGCCTTTTGGACAGAATACAGGGAAAATTCTGCAATTGGAAGGGGAAGTGGCTTTTCCTAATGGGGAAAAATAAGCCTCTCCAGATTACACTTTAAACAATGGTATCATACTTAGATTTTAGCTCTGAATATTCGTAGCATAACCATGGATTTAATGGAAAGGATGAAATTGTTGATGGTGTGGAGGCTGAAGGCATCAGGAGGCAGAGGGGCTAGTCTGAGGTGTAATGATCTATAAACTGATGTGGATAATCCACTAATAGCTTTTCAACAATAGATACAGTCACGCTAGCTCTAAAACCAATCTCCCAAATTACTGAAATCAGTATTAATGTGTCTAGAACATGAAATTAATTCCTAGAAAAAATCCAACAAAGTATATAAACTTCTGGAATGACTGGAATAGAAAGGGAACAAGCAAAGAAAAGGATTGAAGCACAACTTTACTCGGGGAAACAGAAATGAGAAAAATGCCAACAAAAGTATGCTTCTAGCTCCTCATTTCACTATTTAAGGTCTTACAAGTAGACGAACATCACTAGAACTACAGTAAGTTCTTAGAACTTCAACACTTAGCTCAACATCTACAGCATGTCTGCAACTCCATGAAAACTCTGTTCTACAGCCTACAACTCTAGAAAATGAACAATATAGGAAGGTACAAACAAGAGTCAGCATTTGTACAAGGAGTTACTTTAGCTTTTATGCCTTTCAAATAAAGTGCTTGGATTGGGAAGAAATACCATCCAAGACCAATGATCTACATGTACAGACAAAATTGGCGAAACCACTGCTTTAGGCAAACTGATGTTTCAAAACCATCAGGGCTAAAACATATCCACTGGGTGATTCTGAAACCGCTGGAGTGATTCCAAAACCACAAGTGACAAAAACGTAACTGGTGCCTGCAAAAACTGGTGTATTTGTTTCCAACGCAAAAATGCTATGTTCCATCGACATCCCTTGAAACTTTTGAACTCCTTGAGAAGCTCTGGATCAATTGAAGGTCATCGGCATCATGGAGGAATGTCTAGTTGCTAAGAAATTGGTGTTTGCCATGATCTTTCTCAAGTCTTCACTCTTCAATGTTATGCAACCTGTTCTGAATGATAGTGGCCAAATTGGCCTCTTTGTCATGCAACTAGATCTGAATTCTGGATCACACCTCTACAATTAGGAGGCTTTTGGTCCCCAAAAGCTCAGGGACTCAGCAAGTGAAAAAATCTCTTCCCTATATCCCCTGTTGGATACCATTTTGCCTTGCTTGGCAATCGGCCCTTCAGCTCAATTAACCAAGTTTCGTGCACTCTTCTCTAAGTCCATCTCCCCTTATGAAATATCACATCACCCCCAGCTCCCCTTGATTGTATGGT
This sequence comes from Sequoiadendron giganteum, assembly GCA_007115665.2. Classification (NCBI taxonomy): domain Eukaryota; kingdom Viridiplantae; phylum Streptophyta; class Pinopsida; order Cupressales; family Cupressaceae; genus Sequoiadendron; species Sequoiadendron giganteum. The sequence continues at coordinate 611,080,782 of CM021100.1, read as the reverse complement.
GCAAGATCTTCTATAGGAGCAAATGACTCTTCTTCTTCTTCATCGAGCATCAAAAGCTCAAACAACTGTAGATTCTTCACATTCACCACTGAGTAAACTTTCATGTAAGGAGGCAAATCAAGGCCAAATGCACTCTCACCTATTTGTTCTAGAATTCAAAATTGGGCCACATCTTAAGGGCTTGAGCTTTCTTGCTTGCCCTTGGAGTCTTTCTTTAACTAGGTACAGAAAAACTTGGTCTCCAACTTTGAACTTGTGCTCAACTCGATGCTGGTCATGCCAATTGTTGTACCTCGCTTATGATTCCTTCCATCTCTCTTGAACACAGAGATGAATTTTCTGGATCTTATCAAATGAACATCTTGGACTTGTGAACTCCTGGGTCCGCTTGTTCTCCATCTGCATGTGGCTGTTCCAAAGCAACATCTAAAGGACTAGGTGGTAGAAACCTTGGGAATTTGTTGGTGCATTGATCCCCTCCCCGCCGCTCCCTTTGACTGTTGTAATCAAGTTACGAGATGGCATATGTGAAACCAACAAGGACAAAGAAGAACAAGTAGACGAGGTAGGTAGGTAATTTAAGATTCTAGTGTATGTTGCCAGTATTTCTTTTTACTGGAGTTCAAAGTCCTTTGTAACTAATAATGGTCTATTGGCGAAGTCTCTTTTGTTGAGCTTTTAGCTTGGGTAGGAACTTTTGCATAGGTTCAGTGTGAACATGTGAAAAGATTTAAGTTGTTTGAGTTAGTCTATTTAGCATTTCACTCCGAAGGATTAAAGTGAAAGTCATTTATTTAGCTAATTAAGTCTAATTAAGTGTCAATAATCACTAATGATTTAGACTTATCTTCTATCTCATCCTTATAAGTGATAACGATTCTTTTGTAATTAAAGCTGATTTTTGGAAGATTAGATTTTTAGTTGAATTAGTATAAAGATAGGATAGAAGTTTGATAACAGATATTGTCTTTCGAAGGAACTTTCAAAGGAACAAAAGACTAAGTTTTTCAAAGGACTGAAAAACTGTATGTCACATACCAGAACAACATAGTACATGTTGATTTCCTGCAACTGTGAGTTGTATCAGTTTTGGAGATTGCCTTGTAAGTTTTTCAAAGGAATGAAAGACTGATTTGAAGGTGTAATTATTTGTGTATACTTCCGCATTCGAAGTTTTCATTATTGTGTGATTTTCGCAATGCTATTTAGCATTAAGAGATAATCACCAGATATTTTGAGAATTCTTCATCTTTGTCCTTACTTTCCATGTTCTTGGTTTGGAAATGGTCATCTAGAAACCCTATATATGCATGAGGTTTCTTTGATCAAAATCCTTGCAAGCCATTGATTTCTTCCATGGAAGAAACTGTCAGTTTATTTAAGGGGTAAAATCAGGACAAATACTGTTTCATTCATGGAGGAAACTGCTGGCTGTGGTTTTATTTGTGATATGCTAAAATGTTTCAATTGAGGCCAAAGGAAACTAGAGCAAATGATGGTCATGATGAGTGAAAGTTGAGTTGGAGAAATGAGCCACACCTGATCCGTAATTAGGAGCCTATCCATAAGCTCTGGTAACAAACAAAATTGGTAGCTCAATGGTAGAGCACTTCGACATGTAGATGGTAGGTCCTAGGTTTAAGTTCTAGCTGGTCCATGGAAACTAACATGATATCAGAGCTAGAGTGGGAGCCCTCAGCATCAAAGTGTAGTTTAAGGGGAGGTGTTGGAGGAATGAGCCACACCTGAACTATAATTAGGAGCCTACCCAAAAGCCTTAGCCACAAAGAGGACTGGTAGCTTAGTGCTAGATCACCCCAACATGTACATGTGAGGTCCTACTGTTGAGTTCTAGTTGCTCCATGCGAAACAGCAGGTTGGATGATGGCAGATTGAGTAAAATAGATGCTCTAGAACACCTTCTTAACTAAGGTTGGGGTGACAGGGGTTTGTCTAGCTGAGTTCACAACAGCAATTGAGAGGCTCATGTGCCAAACCTTTCCTTGATAATGAAAAGTGTTAGAAATTTATTTTATATCATATATGTATACACATTCCATCAATATGCACACAATCACATCCTGAAGTTGATGCATATTCTCCACCAACCTGGCTTGATGAAATTTCCTTGAGGAATAGGTTGAATCTTGTTATTTTATATTTTTGAAGGCTAAGAAGTATTCTTTTTGGATGTAATCTCCAAAATTGTGATATAAGGATGTTGCTAATTGGTCCCAACTCCCAACTACCAAGTGATTATTTCTGATTTGTTGTTTCCTTCCGCATAGTCCTCTTACTGCCATTCAATCAGTCAAATGCAAATTCTATGTAGGGCTTGTTAGAATATTAAATTCTCTATTGTATAATGGTCAATTAGTGCTATAGTAGTCAATAGCTAAGGTAGTTAGACATCTTAAATGTCTACAGTGCTCTACCTCCTCTATAAATTGTAATCTACTTTCTTTGTTAATTCAAGCAATTTCTAGCCCAAAACTGTTTCATGGTATTAGAGCCAGACTGAGCTCCTCTCCCTCATGGGACGGCTCAGGATTTTGGGAGAGTTAGGCAGAAATTCGTCAAGAATATTTTCTTAAAAAAAATAAAAATTAAGTCTTTTGGAAAATATTTTTCTGTCATTTGTGAATTTCTTCGTATGCTAGGCAAGTTTGTAATTCGCGATTTTCGCGTGGGCTTGTGATCTCTTCGAAGCTCTGTTCGTAGGTATCTGTGCCCTAAGGTCGCGGATTTTTTTCGTGGTTTCTACTGTTTGGGTGCGTGTTTTTTCCTAGGCTCGTTTTTACGAGGGCTTCTGTTCTTTGTGGACGCGCGTTTTTCATGGGCGCGTTTTTTTTGCAACCTGTGTGTTTTGGAGGCACCTTTTGGACGTGATTTGATTGTTATTCGCGTTCTTCCCAGATGCATTTATCCCCTTCTTCTGTCCGCGTCTCTCAGCCCTTCTAGGCGCGCGTTTTCTGTTGGTGAAGGTCGCGATTTACCTTCTTCCATGCGTTTTCTCTGTGTTTTCAAAAACGTGTTTTTTTTTCTTTTTTGGGTGCGCGTTTTGGCATGTATTTTCTTCTTCTTGGTTCGTGCATTTGTGGGCGACTTCTTCGGTGCGATTTTCGACTGAAAGAGCTGCGTTTTTACTTTGGTTTGGCCACGTTTTTGATATCTTTCTTGGTTGCGGTTTTCAGCTCAGATCAGCCCGTTTTTCGTCATGTTAAGGTCGCCTTCACTTCGCCCAGGTGTGACGTGCACCTCAGTCTCAGTCTGACACGATTTCGTAGTTTTTCGAGTTGATTTCTGCAAATTTTTGAAGCTCTAATGGTGGCTAGGGTTTCCAGACAAGTCGATTAGGGTTTTGACTAGTCAAATCACTTCGAAAAATTATTTTGTTTGCAGATTCCTTGTGGGTTTTTCGAGAGCTCAACTAGGTTGGTCTCGAATTTTTCTGGGTACCTCGATTTTCGTGCCTCAAAATTTGTGCAACTGGGTGTTGACAAAATTTTTTGGGTAGTCAGAAAAATTTCTAGGTTTTTAGCATCCTTTTCTGGGTACTCTTCAAATTGATGGGTTTTAAATTTTTTTTCCCTTGAAAATATCTGTTTGGGTTTTCATAATTTTTTCCCTTGAAAAATTCCGGGAGGGTTTATAATTTTCTCCTAACAAAAAATTTAAGAGTTTATCCTGTATACCCTAGTCGGGGTTTCTGTTGTTCGGGAGGGCTCTCTGATATTTGGTTTTTACCATTTTTTTCCGAAAAAAACGATGATTTGTAATCTTGGGTTTGGCGATTTTTTCCTTAAAAATCGTGGTTTGTTGCAGTCTGTTTTGGTCACACTTGGAGTTGCTGGGGCGAACATCTGCACAACTCGCCCTTTGCAGTCAGTTCTCGGGCGTCATGCTCATCTACAAAAGTTTCGACGGTTTGCCGATTTCTCCTCAAAATCGTGTCCGTTGTTCTCGATTTGTCTCTGGTTTCAGGGAGGAACAACTTTGTTATCCAACATCAGGTTGGACATTTTGTAATGACTTCTGGTTAGCAGTTTTGCAGTTTCTGGGAGGGTTGGTGGCAAACTCATATCGGTGGCAGAGTCAGTGGCAGGCTCTTGTCTCTTGTTGCAGAGCATTTTTTGGACCTTTTTTGGTTCTCTTGGTCATTCACATTCTGCAGATCCAGGGAGGGTCTCTGTAGCAGCAGAGTGTTCTGAAGAATTTGTGACCAATCGACCTGCAGATTGTTTTCTGTAGGCTAGTTAGTAGATTGACCATTAAGGGAGGGTGTTAGAATATTAAATTCTCTATTGTATAATGGTCAATTAGTGCTACAGTAGTCAGTAGCTGAGGTAGTTAGACACTTTAAATGTCTACAGTGCTCTACCTCCTCTATAAATTGTAATCTACTTTCTTTGTTAATTCAAACAATTTCTGGCCCAAAATTGTTTCAGGGCTGAACTGAAAAAGGACTATCAACTTTCTTGTCAAGCCCTCGTCTTAATGGCTTTTTTATGCCCATCAATTTAGGATTTGGAATCTTCCTCTTTAGCCTATGCTTTATGTGATTTCCACCCTAATTTAGTCAGCATAGTTCACTGAAGTTTTGGGATGGGGCACCACAGACTTTGATTTGGGAATGGTAGGGTCTAGGGATGGCGGTCCCGGTAGGGTCAAGAGGCATTGATGATGAGGTTCATGCTTGTATTGATCCTTTCTTTTGACAAGATTGCAGTATAGGGCGGGGTCGAGGGTTGGAGCCCTTGACACCAAGCCCAAATTAAGGCCATTGAGACCACATGGACCTTCATGGGGAATGCCATTTTCATGATTTTATTACTACATTTTCTCCAACAACAAGTCCTCACTATTTCAATATTTCTAACCAAAATATTCATTCTTCAAAGAACTAACAATAAATTTGAAGAATCTAACCAATGTAATTGATGAGGGCTATGCAAAATTTTACAGCCTTTATTGAGTGTTTAAGGTGTGGTTGGGGCCCATTAGACTATAGGATTAGGGTTAGTGGCCCACATTTAAAAAAAACTTTTTTTAAAGTGCTAGATGTGGGGGATGGTTGTAGGATTCTAGGATGTTCAAGGGACGTGGCTGAGTTTATTGAGGGTCTTTGGGATGTCCCAATGTCCCTTTAGTGCCCCCATCAGGAATGAATGCTCCAGAAGTGCTCGCTCTTTGAGAGAGATGTCCCAGGGACATCTCTTGCCTATGTGTGGCAGTGGGGGTATAGTAGGGGGATGTTTCCTTGGTGTCCTGCCATTTGTCTTAGGGACAGCCTTGTCTCTGGAAACACTTAGCAATGGAATTGATTCATATAAATTCTCTTCCAAGGGAACTGTTAGAAATTTTAGTATAATGTAATTTCTGACTTAAAAGCAATCTTCACCATTCGTAGCTGATTATGAAGCGATGGATTGATATGATCATAACTATAATTTTGTTGTAACACAATCTAAAACTGAAAACTAAGAGGAAATCTAAATTAGTAATCTCCAAACATAAACTCAGACCTGCTTAAATATTAAAGTGCAACTGCTGAGAAAATGGAAACAACTGAACTTCGGAGTTTTTAGAAACTATAGAAAAGCTTTTGTATACAATTAGAAATCTGAGAGTTAGGCACCATATCTGAAACTTCTAGGAAAGAGATTCTATAACTGCTACGCATAAAACTCAAATTTGCCACTGCTGAAATTTCTTCTTAGTGCAATTTGTTTTTCTAGATCTGGGAAGTAAAAAACAATTTAATATTGCTTAAAATATTAAGAAAGTACATAAAAGAGTGTTAGAGTAATCATTTAATTAATTATTAGTCTAATTTATTTTCATGCACTTAAGCTAAACTTAGGAGTGATTTTCTATGTTAACTAGAGAGCTATTATTAGATCATTCTGTCTCATTGCATGAGATATTGACACTTGTCATGATCTAATCTCTTTATCATTTAGGGTTGCTCCTATATAGCACTCAACCTAAGTTGCCGAATCGGGTATGGGTACAGGTATGGTACGTTGGTACGACAATTTTTTTTTTTGGGTGTGGGTACGTCCGTACATAAAACATGTAAAAACCATTGATATAGACATATTTGCAGCCTAAAAAGTAAAAACTAGAATTAAATTTAGAATACAACATATCATGCATATGCTAAACAAAACTTAGAACTTGAATGTTTGAATGTTATGATAGGTATATAATTATATTGAATTCATTGTTCATTGGTTCAACATTTAAAACAAAATAATACAATTAACAGTAGGGATCATATGGGTCATCAGAAAGATCAAGATCCTGATCAATGTCATCATTGGCATTCGATGATGTAGGTAAATTAGTAGAGCCACATGCAGCCCCACTAGCATTTCCACTGGAAGCACGTTGGGTATCCGACTCCACAGAAAGTAAAGATTGTGTGGCAGCTGAAAAATCCAAATCAGTTCGCTCTGGATCTACATCCCACAACCTCGTGCCTCCTTCCTTATACTCATTCTTTTTATGGGTAAGAAGGTGCAAGTTGGAATGCACATAAACAAGCTCTTTTGCCTTACTTGCTGCCAATCGGTTGCGTTTCACTGAGTGGATGAAGGAGTATGTACTCCAATTTCGCTCAGCTGTAGAGGAACTAGCAACCTATTGAAAAAAAGTGAGAGGAACTTATAATTATAAAATTGTAAATCAAACATTAAATTTGAAGTTAACCATTTTATTATTTTTAAAATAGTAAACAATATAAATTTAGAGAGTGCAATAAAAACTAAGTAATTTACTTGCGATAAAACTTTGATCGCAAGAGTTTGGAGATGTGGTGTTGTAAAGCCATTGATATACCACCAAGAATGAGCATCCATCCTATACTTGTCACGTGAAGCAGCAATACTTTGATTTTCGCCGGCTACAAAATCAGCAAACTCAGCTCTAACTATATACTCCATTTCTTCATCAGGGAAGAGTCTACCAAGTGCTTTCAAATAACCCACACCAACTTCTTGATCTGAATATGGTTGCACTCTTGATGGCAAAGCAAGAATCTCATCACTATAAAATTTGGGAGTTAATGCAAATGAAAGAAGATGTAGTGGGGTGGTCATTTTGTTCCACCGCTCAACACAAATTGTTTGCACCTCTTTGAAGAAAGTTTCATCAGGATCTTGTTCTTTTTCGTTGATGACGATTTTCATTTGCTCGATCATTGAATCATTGCCATCATATACCTCTCCCAAACATGGCTTATCCATGTCACTAAAACGGATCATACTCATGATGGGCTCCGTGAATCTAAGAAGATATTCTGCTCGTTCCCACCAAGTGTCATCTAGGATCATGTGTTTTACATTTGTTGCCCTTTCGGTATTGGATTGCCTCCATAGGGACCAACTTTGACTGATAACCATGCTAGAAAGTGCCTCCCGCACCTTCACAAGTTGCCTCAAGACAATCGTGTTTGATGCAAATCTGGTTTCAGCAACCTATTCAAAAATTTAAAATTAAAATTAAAATATAAAGAAGACATGCTTGAGTTTAAAAAATAAATTAGTAATTAGTAATTACTAAAGTGAAAATGTAAAATTTAAAAGTTGAAGTGTTTCAATTACCTTCAGCAACTCCAATGCTGAAAATGATCTAAAAATGGCCTGTGACATTTGATGGTTTGTGATGAACATTTGGATCTCTTCAGCTTCAGCATACATTTGTTTGATCCAATTTATTTTCGCACCCAACTTTTCTAGCATGAGGTTGAGAGAGTGAACAGCACAAGGTGTCCAAAATATGTGCTCAAACAATGTCTCAATCAACATACCCGCAGCTCTACAATTCTTTGCGTTGTCTGTTATTACTTGGACAACATTTTCAGGACCCACATCTTGAATGCACTGTATAAGGATGTTAGCAATAAATTGTGCATCCTTCATTTGTCCTTCACAATCCACGGCTTTCAAAAACATTGCCCCTTTAGGACTCACTGCAATCACATTGATTAATGGCCGGTTTTTTGGCATCCTTCCATCCATCTGAAACAATTGACACCCCTGTTTTTTTCCATGAATTTCTAATGGGAGCCAATGCATTGTTTATGCCTTTTACCTCCTTTGCTAGTAAGGTGGTACGCACCTTCTCATAACCTGGCCCTGTGTACCCTGGTGGACAGTCACTTGCCTTTCTCAACATATCTTGCCAATATGGTGATCTTACAACATTAAATGCCAAACCGTTTGCATATAGACATCTTGCAACGGCTTGATCTGCAAGCTCTCTTGCTTCAAGCTTAAATGCTCTCTCTAATGGCCCCTTGCTTCTCTTCACACCAACATGATCTTCACTTCTATCCAAAAATGGGTGGCTCTCTACTACAACATTAGGGAAGTCACTATGTGTTGGAGAAGGAGGAGGTCTCTTTGATCCCCTTCCACTAACACTTCCTCTTCCTCTCAGCAAGGGATGGTTTGTGGCACGACCAGCTCTTGCATCTGCTTACTCTTGCTCTTTAATATATGCTGCTACTTTGCGAGGATGTAATTCTTCACCATTTTCTCCTGTACATAATGCGATTCCTTGTCTAGGAATGGCACATAAATGGCATTTCACACGACTGTATGAGCTAGTATACTGAACTTTACAATGATTGCATATCCAAACAAATGTTCTTCCCCCTTTAACTTGTTGTATCATTTGCACATATTTCCATAAAGGTGAATTTGGATCGGTTTTAAAGGCGGGTCGAGCAATAGAACTAGAATCAGTTGCCATTATATTTGCTACAAAAAATTCAAAAAACAATTATTGAATATTGAACAATAAATGAAAAGACAATTATTAAACAATAACTATAAGTCTATAAACATTCAATATTTTATTTATTACTAAAAATTACAATTAATAAATGTTTAAACTTTAATATGTAATTACTAATAATATAATTACAATTTATATAATAATTATAATTTTAAACTATTGATTATTAATTTATAATTTTATTATTTACTAAAATAAAAAATAGCAACATAAAAATTTTAAATATACAAAATAGTAATTAGATGTAGATTTATTAATTTTAAGATTTAAAGTTTAAAGTTTAAAATTGAATTAAATTAAAATACTAAAATCAATTTAATTATTTATATATAATAAATTAATAATTATAAAATTATAAATGTAAAATAAAAAATGTTTAAAAATAAATAACAAATATTTGTCAAAACTTAATACTAAATAAATAAAATAAAATTATAAAACTGTGTATTACTATAGTCTATATTATAATATATATTGTAAATTTATATTTTATAAAAACAATATTATTAAATATAAAATATTATATTATTTATTAATATTATGATGTCATATAAATTATAAAACAATACTAAAATTAAAAATTAAAAAGCCAAAACTATATAAAATTATAATTTTATAAACAATGAAATTAAACTCAAAATAATAAGAAGAAAAATACCTAAAAGAAAATGGCCGACGTTGGACGAAAATGGCGGCCGAAAATTGTAGACAACTTCGAATGTTTCAAATGCACGACCCTGTGAAATGCGTCTGCTTCTCCTTGTGCGACCCTGTCAAATGCCTTTGCTTCTCCTTGCGTGACCCTGTCTGTTTGTTTCTCCCACCCGCGCGTGCCCTTTCTCCTCCTGAAAGTCGCGGAAATCACCAAGCAAAACAGCAGTGAAAAAACCAAACAAAACAAGTGGCGAAAATAATGAAAATAATTTAGGGTTATTTGCTTTGACCATTCTGAAATCGCATAAAGTTTTCGAAAACTGCGTCGGAATCGATTGAAAACGCTACATCACAAAGAAAAAACAGCGGGGCTCGCAAAAAAAGTCTAAATTCGTGGAAACGTTTTTTTTCGAAAAAATTAGAACCCTGATCGAATTCGTAGGGTTTCCATGGCAAATCCGTTTTTGTATGTAACCGTACCCGGAATCGGCAAGTAAAGGGCCGATTCCGGTAACTTAGCACTCAACCCTCATTGTATTATTATGCCTTGTGATGCCTTGTAATACTTCTGTTGTTGAGATCTCTTTTTCTCTCTTGAGTTCTATAGCTTTTTCTTGTTGAGAATATTGCTTATCATTTTTTGCAGCTCTCTTGCATGGAAGGTGTATTTGTTGATTGCTTGATCTTGTGGCTCATGTTTTTCACAATTCTAACATGGTATCAGAGCATGGATTCAACGAATCCCTTCTCGATTTCCGAGTTTTTTCTTCAACAAGGGTTATAGGCTTTAGATTTGGATTCTCCATTGTTGCAATTTTTGGAGGTGGGCGATTTTTAGGTGCATTTTGGCACGAAAAAGACCCCGCTGTTGGATTCAAGAGGCCGATTTGCCGAAATTTGACTATAAGTTTGTCCTATTTCGCCATCGGGTGTTTTTGAGGCAATTGTTTTTTTGCCTTAGGGTCGTATGGCTCCTATATAGCCCCCCTTCTACACGAAAATAAAAATAAATAAATTTATCATGTTTTTTAAAGAGCAAGTCACTTTATTTAGGGCAGCTGCTTGCGGAGTAGCACCGCATTGGCAGTTGTGGCCCCCAACGATCCCTTTCAACTTTTTCTGACACTATTTTTAATTTTTTCTGACAACCAGAATTTTTTTTGGCAACTGAGCAGTTTGTGGTATATTTCGGCCAAGCAAGGGATATTTTGTTGCCGATTTTTACATGTAGGAGGTTGGATTTTTTGGCGGTGGACGAAATATTCTCAGAATATTCTGCTGACATCATGTTGACATAAGTGGTATGGCTTGCCAACAGAGACCCCTAAGACCCTCTTTGTGCTCTAAATTGACCATAACTTGGGTGTACAATATCGAAATTTGGCAAACGAGATATCATCGGAAAGTTGGTTTTGTTAACTTTCCAGTGGTGCGAGTCTCATCACCATTTCTTGCTGCTGGTGCATTTTACAACCTGTTGAATTCAGAGGTGCTGTTTTCAGTCCCGAGCTCATAACTTTTGACCCGTTTCTCCGTTTTTCACGATTCCAATGGCGTTGGGATGATCTCTCAGAGCTCTTCACAACCATCCATACCATATTTCCACATTTCTTTCCAGGTACATTTTATTTAGTTTTTTGTGTTTTCACATTTTGGTGAATTACTTGGATGTTTTAGCTCTTGAAAACTTTTCGTTTGCATGGGATGACTCATTTTTGACTGTTCTACATGTATTTCCAGTATTTTGTCCTATTTGTGCATTTCAAACATCTTTTTCATGCACACTCTCTTTTGTAGATGCATTGAGATAAAGTGCCATTTTGGTGTATACTTTTTGGGGATTTTGCACATCCTGTTGTGCCTTTTGGTACTCGCACTATGATATAAAGTGTCATGGGGGGGTTGATGTTTGCTTTTGGTTTGCCATCACATCTTTGTCAAGTGAGTGTCCTTTTACGACAACAGTGAATCCCAGTGATTCTTGTCTCATGCGTGTGTGCCTTAGTTTGCACACCTTTTTATTTGCAGGTTGTTTCTCCTACATGCACTTCTTGGTTTCACACAGTTTTTGTGTACTTGTCTTGGCTCTCCCTTTTTTGCATTATGGGGGGGTTTCTACTATTGGTGCTAATGCTTTCTTGGTTTTGCATTGGAGTGATATATATATCTAGTTCTTGTTCCTATGTATTTTTGGATGCAGTGTACATCAATGGCTGGTTACCCATGCATTTTGATGAGATGGAGCATTTACCATATGGACACTCTTGCATTTTTGTTTTTGGAGGTTATTCATTTCAACACTATATCAATCATCTTTCGACAACAGTCTACAACTTATTTGTGCTTTAGTGATGTTCTACATGTTCCTCTTTTTGAGACATTGTTTTGGTTGGAGGCTTTTTAGTCCTTAACATTGATTTGGAGGCTTTTTTAGTCCTTCATTCGCCTTTCTCTCTTTTGGACACAATTTTTTCCCAGGTGGTTTTCTTCTTTTCTCCAGTTGTGAGATTAGATTGTTTGTACATGGGTACCTCACTAGGCCTTGTTTGGCGGACCCATCATGCATTCTCTTTTTAGGGTTTTTAGCCACTCCCTAAGTTCATCTTAAGGGGGGGTGTTAGTGTAATCATGCATTAGTTAATAATTAATTAATTATTAGTCTAATTTATTCTTATGCACTTAAGCTAAACTTAGGAGGGATTTTCTATGTCAACTAGAGAGCTATTATTAGATCATTCTGTCTCATTGCATGAGATGTTGACACTTGTCATGATCTAATCCTTTTATCATTTAGAGTTGCTCCTAAATAGCACTCAATCCTCATTGTATTATCATGCCTTGTGATGCCTTGTAATACTTCTGCTATTGAGATCTCTTATCCTCTCTTGAATTTTGTAGCTTTTTCTTGTTGAGAATATTGCATATCATTTTTTGCAGCTCTCTTGCATGGAAGGTGTATTTATTCATTGTTTGATCTTGTGGCTCGTGTTTTTCACAATTCTAACAAAGAAAAGCCTCAAGAGAGGGTATGGCTGCCAACTTAGGGCATCCAAAATGATATGGACACAAGAAGTGCTTTCCCAAAAACATGTCCTGCTCTAGTACCTGGAACCTTAACATTCTTACCCACTTTAGCTTTTGAATAGACCAACACAAATGATTCAAAATGGACCCAAAACTTTTTAACTAATGGGTTTAGAAGATACAATTACAAAGGTTTCTAATGAACACCACTGATTGAATCGCAAAATTTAAAATTCTAAATATCATAATAATTACAATTAAGATATCATAATAGCTAAACTAATGGTTAATAACACAAAGCTACCTTTTTTTCTAAAGGCTTGGATAGTTGTTGTATAGTTGAGTATCGAGTAATGAACTTTATCACTTTGAAGTGATTTTATAACTTTGTTTAACTTTAGATAAATTAGGATGCTTGGGAAGCTCAAAATGAGTGATTGGCAAGTGAAAAACATTTGTGTGGAAGTGATTTTAAGAACTCTATTTTTTGGGTTCTAAATGGCCTCCTTGCTACATCTTGAAAGTTCTTCAATTAATAGCTATTCCCAACAAAAATAATGAAAAACATTTTATTTTACAATGTTGAAATTCATCAAACTCCCATCTCTATTTCCTTTTAGAAATTGACATTTTAGTTCTTAAATACCAAGGTTAAAACAATGACACTATGCTTTTTAGAGTTATTGTCATTGATGTCAAATGCGTATGGGAGTTTGTTGGCAAGTTTATTGTCATTGATGTCAAGAAAGATATCATGCATGTCACGATAAAATTCACTAATCCAAGAAGAAGAAATTGCAAGAGCCAAAGGCCTCTAAATCTCATTCATTAATGCTGGTTGATTCCCCCATTTTCGGCACCCTCATTGGAAATTAAAAAATAATTAAATTAAATTATATTTAATTTATTTTATTGGCCGACCCCCCTTATTATGGTGCCCTATTTTGAAATTAATTTTAAATAAATTTATATTTTTTATAGGGGCTCACCCCATATGGAGCGCCCAAGTTTGCTATTAAAACGTGCATTGAAAGGCTATAAAACAATGAAGAGTCATCTCATTTGTGAAGCATTGTATCCCTCCAAAAGGTTGCCTATCTTCGTGAAGATATAAGAAGAGTTTATGGTATGTGGAGAAGGATGATTGTGGAAGATAAAGAGATATACCATATATCCACCAGCAAATTTGTGTGAAGAGAATATTATAGAAGATATTCAAAGGCAGATTTTTGAAGGAAAATTATCAAGAAGAAAAATATTTTGTTGAGTTAGAGGTTGGTGCCTCATATTAAAACAGATTGGTGTCTCTTACTGAGTTGGTGTTCAGTGGTGGGGATTGGTGTCTCTAGTGGTTGGTGCCTACAAATTACTGTAAAAGATTATTTATTTTGTTGGCTGGATCTGGACAGTAGATCTAAGCAGTCCTTATTCCGTGGTTTTCTCCCGAAAGGGTTTGCAAGTAAATCTTGTGTTCTTATTTGTTGATGCTGTGTATTTGAAGTTATTGTGGTTATTAATTAATATGGTGATTGATGTATATAGGATGCTTCATTGTCTTGAACAGAAATGAGTTCATCGGATGTTGGCGTCTAAAAATAAGTTTCACCTGTTCCTTATTGCAGACCCAGTGAAGTAGGTGATACATGATGCAAATTGTTTATATGTGTTGATTTAAAGTTCCTTGTATTTTGGTAGGCAAACAGAAGGATATGTCTCTCTCAAAGTTGCATTTTTTCTACCAAAGTTTTTTAGGTTCAAATATAATAAGTTGCTTGGTATGCACTTCTGGAAGTTATAAAGTTTGAATTAAATATTTAGAAAGCTTATCAGTGAAGCAGATTGAACAATGTCCTTCTCAACAATCGACGAATCTACATGGGTCTGCCTAGCATGCATATGTGAAGTATTGACAAGTCTGCTCACTTCAATGTTCATGTATCTCCCCAATGTTAACTTATCCCTTTTGTTAATTCTTTTCAAGTTCGTTTCTCTTTCCGATATTGGATGAATGTTATTTTTCAATGAGCTATGTATGCGCCTTTACACTACAATTGAAATCCTTTCCACTCTGGCTGCTGGCTTTTACTGTTATCTAAATGCTCCTTTTTTTGGCACAATCTAGGTGTGAGGGGGGGCACCCATTGAGTTTGAACTAGGGACCTCACCATTATTGGGGCAGTGTATAACTACTACACCTTGGATTTACTACATTCATTCTGACGAGTCTTTTGAGATTAGGTCATACCAGCAAACATATCTTGTCAAACTGCTAGGCCTTTAACCTCTTCAATTGGGTGGTGACCATGAAAAAGAAAAGAATCAACATCTATGAAAGTTTGGACTACTAACGAATGAGGATTTCATTGCAAGAAGACCATATGATCAATGCCAAATTGTGCTGTGGCATTCAATTCCCATGATGTACATGTAAAGCATGAATAAAGTTTGGAGAATAAATGTCAATTTTTTTCAATTTTGTCTATATGTGTACAATTTTTCTCCTTAATAATAATTTTGATTTCTAATTCCATATATCTATTTTCACCAATAATGTTTATATATATTATATATTTGTATTCTTTCGAAATCTACTCTCTTGTCCATAACTGCTCTCTCTCTCTCTCTTAAGGGTTTTTAATTTGTATTTTCCATAAAGAACCTTCTATTTCCATGTACTTGTATATGCATATGTTCTTCATTAATTTCATTTTAATAAACATCTGTATATGTGTGTGTTTTCTGTCATTTATTTGATAAAAACGTGTGCTACTTTTCTCTTTCTCACATTCTCATAATTTGTCAGTGCAAACTTGACAGTTAGAGGTGCACTGTTAGTAGGAAGTTAGAACTACACAGATTATTCTTGTGTATCAAGAATCATTTCATAACAATACATGAGTCAGAGCATGGAAATGACTTACATACTTAAATAGCAACCGACAGAAACACAAATATATTTAAACCTGCTAGTCTCACTTGAGAGCAAGAGTACAAAAACGTTACTTGAAGGTTTGTCTCCTCTGACTTCAACCCCATATCCTCTGCCCATTTATTTGATTCTTCTGTGAGTATTATACACCTTTATCAGTCACCCACATTTCAGCTTGTCTCTTAACAACTCCGGTAAATGAATATCTGTAAATGCAACTGCAGTTTATTTAGTATCAATGTTTGCTGAGGTGACAACTTGAGAATTGAAAGCTTTGATCATTTGTCCCATCTCTTCCAATACCCATAGACCCTTCACGATTGATATCTGCCATTTTTTTTCTATACCTTACAATCTCCAACCTCCCCTCCTGGCTTAAGCTGGAACAGTTACTCCTAAAAAAGTAATTGTTAGTACTAACTCTTTATATCACTGGAGGCAAGAGGCAACTTCCCAATGTTTGCAAAAATGTCTTGAACTTTTTATCACGCTCTCTATACTCCAGGCATATAAAAACAACACAACGCCTGCCAAGAGGAAATTACTCCATGAACAAACCGGCCAGATCACTTGCAAAGATGGGAGAGGCCAATGAAAAGAATGGAATTCTTTTTCTACCTTCTCACTGTGGGTTCCCCCTCCATCCAATCAAATGTTGATAATAACATAGGCACGTGCAAGTAATTGTATGATCAGAACATGATAGGGCTAAAGTCTCATTGTTTTGGTTGATTTTGTCACTTTTACCCTTGTTTTTTTCTTTGTTGGTTGTATTGTTTACCATCCACTTACTGGTTCAAATCTTCTTTGATAATTGTCTAAGCTATTTTGCCTTCTAACTATGCATACTCCACAGGAAGTCATTGAGCTCGGCAGAAATCAGAGGATTGAGTTTGAGGAGTTACAAGATTTGGTTCTAGAAAGAGAAGAGCACAGGTCAGGAAATGAACCTGAAACTGTTGGCAAAACTGGTTCATATTCTGCATCACCTGCTGCAACAACAAAGGAAGAAGAGTTAGAGGACAAGAGAAATGAGCTGGTTTGGTTCTTGTATATTATCATTTATGGCAAACTATTCATATTTTATTTGACATTAGGATGTTAGCTGAAACATTGCTTACTAATATTTGAATTTTTTCCCCAGAAATCCTGGGAAGATAAGTTGATAGAACTAGAGAAAAAGTGGAACACTTTGCAGCATAATTTATCTCATCAGCTGTCACCAGGTATTGCTGTAAATGATAACAAGGCTCTCCTTTGATGAGTCACCTACAGACCATTTTGGCGTGAAGGATGTTATAAATCGTATTACCTTATATGGACTTGATTCATGTTAATTATTCCTTGTCAAATATTTGAATTTTCTAGCTTTTTTAAAGATGTGGAGAATGAAAATGCTTCTAATAATGTTCATGGAAAAATAATCCCTTCTTGTTTATTTATCTAGCACAAAGGGAAAAGGAGCTGGAACGTAGACTACGGAGTGTGACAGAGCAGCTAATGGCCAAGCAGGTATGTTATAGATTATTAATAGAGACAATTTTCTGTTGAGCCTTAATGATTATTACTACAGACAATACTAAGAAATAGAATTAAGTTTTCAAGCTCAATCATACTGGCGATGGAATGTCTAGGGCTCCAATCCAATTGGTGTTTAGGGGAAAATTTGATTCATTGATCCACAAATGAAAAAAGAAACAGGGAGGAAGGTTTCTAATGCGTCTGAAATTTGTAGGATTACTAAAGATGGATGTGTATGGGCTGAGAAAAACTGCATTGTTTCCCTGGGATTCTCATATATAAAAAGTTAAAAAATGGATGCAAGTATTAATAACTGATATCAATTCGGTTGATTGTTTCCCTTTCTTACCTCACAACTTAATATTCTTCAAATGATTTGTTAAACCATAGAAATTCATAAAATTCATTTAGGTTACAAGCTTGTCAAAAGTTTCTTCTATGAACATCTATTGTAACTTGTTTGAGACCTTAACCCTGGCAGACACAGTTAGAAGCATTAGCAAATGAGAGGAACGCCCTTAAGTTCAGACTAGAAGATGCAAATCAGGCCCGAAGGAAATTGCATCTTGAAAACGGGGAGACAAACTTTAAAAGGAATAAAGCAGGGAGGTCTGGATTGACAGCATCATCGGCATTATACGATGAATCAAAGGTTCATCCACAAGTTTCAACTATTGCAGCCCGCCTAAGGGTCAACAAAGAGGCTAGAGAGATTGGAAGCAAGCTGATACATGCATTAGATGCGTTGGGCTTAAGAACAGGAGGCTATCGGAGATCTATGATATTACGTTCTTTGGTTGTTGGGTACATCTTAGGACTTCACATTGTTGTGTTTATTATAATTTCGTTTGCAAAGCTGGTTTGATGACATTGACATCTCCAGAGACGTTTCAAGCGTGATGTCTATGCCTCATGAAGAAATGCTAGCAGATTGTGGAGGATATTACCTTACTAAATCTTATAATTTTTCTGCTTTCTATACTTGAAATACTATCTATAATTAATGAGGGAAGCAATGTGCACTTTTAAAGGCAGGCACTGCATGATCGTTTTCTCTCCAGTGGAAATTTGATTTAAAAGATTGGTGATTGGAGAGTTGGAGACAATTGATGCGTTGAGCATCCACTATTATGTGCTTTGGTATGTCTATGTTATATGGAGCTAGACTGTTATTTATATATTACTGGACATTTGGAAACTCTATTAGTAGATGGTTGACATCTTACTTTGAATGGCATAGCTGGACAGTGTATGCTTTGCGTACTATTTCCATTGAGAGCTCATAGTTGTTCATATGTAAAATTATAGAATTGGTGCAAAACAAGCAAGTTAATCTATGAATTGTAATTGCGACAGATATTTTCCCTCGGGCGGTCTGCCTCAATGTACATATTTTTTATAGAATATACACTATCATTTTCTTGTCACTATTTGATTGATACCATTCAGTTCACTCGTTGTGAGACTTCCTAGTTCTTCCAATTTGTAAGAGTATATTTTTTAAAGTGCATTATAATTGTAGCATAATTGAGCCAACGGCACTCAATATATGTTAGGAATAAGGTGTCATTTACCTTACAATCCTATGTATATTTTGTGTCCAACACTCTTGGAATATGTATTTACTAAGTTACTGATTCGTTTTTGGATTCCGGTACGGGATTCGGCAAAAATTTTTTTTGGGGTTGGGTACGGCTTGGATTCGGCAATACAAAAACCATATAAAAATCAGAAATATATACATATTTGCAGCAGTAATTGAGTTTAGAATACACCACCATATTAATAGTCTAATAACATAGCAAAAATACATCACCACTTTCATAGTCAAATATTAAAATATTAGTGATACTCAAAAGTTGAATGTCATGATATAAAATTATAAATTAAAGTTCAAACATAAAATGTCAAGTGTTTACAATAAGCTATTATTGATCAATGATCAATCTAAATCATATGGGTCATCAAAAAAAGCAGCATCATCAACATCATTAGATGATACATTTTGTGTAGAACCACAAACAGCATTAGTGGCACTCGCACAAGCACTGCCACTAGCACTAACATTACCACTCTCATACTCAGTAGTTGCTTCAGGCTCATAGTCATCATCAATATCAAGTGCAGCTAAGTGACTTGTGGAAGCATCCAAGTCAAGCTGCTCTGGCTCAATATCCCACCTCCTTGTGTCTCCTTCTTTGTAGGAACTTTGCTTATGTGTAAGGAGGCACAAGTTTGAATGCACATACACCAAGTCCTCTGCCTTTTTTGAATGTAGCCTATTGCGTTTTATTGAGTGGATGAAGGAGTATGTGATCCAATTCCTCTCAGAAGCCGATGAACTAGCAACCTATTAAGACCAAATTAAATAGTTAAGAGTTACAAAATTAATATAAATAAAAATTATAAATAAAAATAAAAATTACAAAATATAACACTTACTTGGGATAAAATTTTAATTGCAATAGGTTGGAGGTGCATGTATTCTTGCCCATGGAAGTACCACCAACTATGAGCATCCACCTTGGCCTTGTCTCGAAGAGCTTCCGTATTTTGATCAACAGTACCGGAGCATGCAAAAGATTAACTCAGCCCTCACTCGATCACGTTGGTCACGATCATTGAAGATTCTACGAAGTGCTGCCTTGTACCCTTGACCCACTTCAACATCCCTATATGGAGCAACTCTTGGTGAAGCAGAAAGTATCTCAGGACTATGATATTTGGGACTCAATGCAAAAGCGAGAAGATGCAATGGAGTGGTCATTTTGTTCCATCTATCAACTGTGATTTCCTGTAGCTCTTTGAAGAATTTTTCTTCAAGATCTTCCTCTTTTGCATTGATGATGGTTTTCATATTCTCAATCATTGAGTCAATACCATCATATACTTCTCCCAAACAAGGTCTATCCATGTCTGTGTAACAGATCATGCTCAATATAGGCTCAGTGAAACTAACTAGGTACTCAACACGATCCCACCAACTATCATCTAGGATCCTTTGCTTGACCAGATTTGCCCTTTCACTGCTAGATTGCCTCCATATGGACCAATTAGGGCTGATTACCATGGTACAAAGTGCCTCACGAACCTTTATAAGACGCCTCAACACATTTGTGTTGGAGGCAAAACGGGTTTCAACAACCTGTTTGGAAATCAAAATTAAAAATAGAATATAATTTAAATTTATAAATACTTTACAAAATCAAATGAAAATTCAAAATTTAAAAATATTGAGAATTAACTTACCTTCAACAATTCCAATTTTGAGAATTGTCTAAATATTCTTTGTGTCATATGGTGGTTGGTGACAAACATTTGGATGTCTTCACCCTCAACATACAACTGTTTGATCCACTCAATTTTGGATCCAATTTTTTGTAGCATTAGATTGAGGGAGTGGACAAAACAAGGTGTCCAAAAAATGTGGGGATACTTCTCCTCAATCAATAACCCTACAGCCCTACAATTTTTGGCATTGTCAGTTACAACTTGCACAACATTTTGATGGCCCACTTCTTCAATAGCTTGGCAAAGGATGTTAGCAATAAATGGACCATCTTTCACCTGTCCATCACAATCCACTGCTCTCAAAAACATTGCCCCTTTAGGGGACACGACAATAACATTGATCAATGGGTGATTTTTCGCATCTTTCCATCCGTCAGAAACGATGGTCACCCCTGTTTTGATCCATGAATCCCTTATGAGCTTCAATGAGTTTGCTACATGTTTCACCTCTTTCTCCAATAAGGTGCAACACACCTTCTCAAAACCTAGGCCCTTATACCCCTTTGGAGCCTCATTAATAGATTTCACCATTTTTTGCCAATATGGTGAACGAACAACGTTGAATGCCAATCCATTGGCATAGCCACATCTTGCTATGTCTTGATCAGCAATATCTCTTGCCTCATTTTGTTAAATGAAGCTTCCAACGGTCCCTTAGATCTTTTATTTGATGAGGGCATGGTTTGTTGTTGAGGGATGTTCATAAATGGATGGCTTTGTGTAGGCGGAATATAAGTAGGTGGTGGTGTAGGGGGTTTCATGGATCGAGATCCTTTCCTCAAAGGATGGCTTGTTTTAAGACTACTAGCTGTATGCTTTGATTTTTCTTGCTCAACAATATATTTCAACACTACATCATCTGGAAGGCCTTTGCCATCACTAGAAGGAGGTCCTGGACAAGGTTTGATGCCATTATCAAGGATCTTACACAAGTGGGCTCTCACTCGACTGTATGAGCTCGTATATTGAACTTTGCAATGACCACAAATCCAAATAAATACTCCACCACCTGGACATTGTTGAACCATTTCTACATATTTCCAAAGGGGAGAGGTTGCATTTATTTTGAAACGAGATTGGCCTGAGGAAGAACTGGATGCCATTGTAATACCTAAGGCACAACAAATTGAAATAATTTTGGTATTGAAATTTGAAACTAGAAAACTTAAAAGAATGAGAACTATCAACAAAACAAAATAGTTCATTTGTTAAAAAAAATGTAAGAAAAAAATTAAAAAACCTTCAAAGAAACCTACCTCTTTTGAAGAAATCTTGCTCTACAATCTTCTTGGCAATGAACGGACACTTGCAAGTGCTTAGGAATAGCACAACAATTAACTTTGAACAACCAACGATCAACCTTCAAGTCTATTCAAGCTTGTGCAAGCAAGAGAGAAAGTTTAGCAATGGAGGCAAAAAAACTTGCTTTTCATTCACAAATTGTTAAATGAGATTGTTTTTACCTATTTAGTGTGTTTGGAGGGACAAATTAGGGTTGCAATGATTATTAAAATATTAAAAAGTCAACATTCGGTCAAAAAAATGAATTAAAAATGAAAAAAAAAGACCTTTTTTCGCGGACTGGGCGTTTTCACGCCTGGATTTGTCGTGGATTCGCCTTGGATTCGTTTTACCGAATCCTGGACGAATCCGCAGGCGCCCGACGAATCCAGCTCGAATCCACAGGCGCAAAATCGAATCCTGGGCGAATCTAGGGCGTACCGTACCCGAATCCCTTACCCAGTACGTATCGAATCATATCCGGGCTCTGCTAGGGACGAATCGGTAACTTAGTGTATTGATATGCTTAGGGTGTAACTGGAGAAATTCTTTGTAATATTTGTTCCTTTAGATTCTTGGCATTTGTTGTTATATGCATTTATGAAGGAGGTGGATAAAATATCCCAACCAATATGTATGCAATTTTTTTTAATTTTTGCAATACAAAATGATGCCCTAATTTCCTTACTTTTAACTTCTGCTCAAACCCTAGTTGCTGATAATTTTTTTTGAGTTTACATATGCATTAGCAGCAGCATTCAATCATCCCAATAACATCAAAACTCATAGCAGATTATTTTTAATCATGAACAAGTATAAAACCAACACAATAGATCACCAAGACATCCACCATCACATGCCAAAATTCTGATTTTCAAATTTCCAGTTTGCTGCTACAAATCAGACCAAACTATTGTTGCAATTACACAATGAATGGGCTCCAAACATGCCCAACAACATGTAGAAGTTTGCTGACATGAAGAAACCCCAGATTATGCAACAAAATGATCTCCTACCCTAACCCTAGCTGGGCAAATTGCTCCACCTCACACCAATGCAAATATTTGATGATGAATTGACTCCAAAACCCTACCATAAGGGTGCGCTGGCCTGCTAGTCTGACTATACGGTATGCAACCCTTGAAAATCTGAAGAATACTTTCCAACTTGCCCAAATTCGTCCCTCCAACTACTTGCCTATGCTAATGCAAAAATCTGAGCACGAAACTGTCGAAAATCTCCATTGAAGCACATGTGAACCTCCGTCATGAAGTCCTCCGTTGAAGAGCTAGGTTTTCGTCCAACTCTTGTATTCTTAAGGGTTTTTGTTCTTGGAATATTTGCCAAAGTGCAAACCAAAACAACAGAGATGAATTCCATGATGTTAAAAGCCTCCATTTGACTTTGTATATATACCAAACCTCCCTTATAACCCTTACCTTGGTCGACCCAGCTTTGGGCACCAAGTTTATGTTTCAAATTATTTTTTATTTTATTTTAATCTCCAAATCTGGGCACCAATATGATATTTGATTTTTTTATTTAATTTTTCTCTCCTTATTACTCCAAAAGGGACCACCCACCAATTATATATATATATTGGCACAAAACTTCAAAATTAAATTTTATTTTTTTCTCCTCCCCCTTATTCGCCAAAAACCAAAAATAATTAAATTATTTTTTCTTAATTTTCTTTGTTTGCTTACATCACATTGGAACACAACATTGGTAGTTACTCTTGACTTTGAGGTCATTTAAGACACTTTCCCATTCTAGGTGCTAGAGGAAGTAATGGAGAATATTATTATGATGGATGGGGTCCACATGAATTAGAGGACTCCAAAATGAAGTGCTAGACTTGAGAATGAGAGCTATTAGGGAGTTATTGATAAAAAATGCCTTTGTAGTTATGTTTTCTATTTGGTGACTCATTGATTGAGCCAATGTGAAGTCATTTGATGTATTTACTATTCTTCGAAGATGCTCTCGAAGGTGGGTGTGGGGTTCTTGCATAATACCATGGTTTTGGTATTCATTATTTTTTGTCAAAACCATTTGTGGTTTTGGCCTCTCTCATTGCCTATACATTTAGAGATATGAAACGGTGGTTGCATATCATTGTTTATAGGTATATTGAAGATTAATATATATTTATCCCTTTTTTTTGGTGGAATTTTTCCCAAAAGGGTTTCTCCATGTAAATCTTATGTCTACACGGTTTGCTGATTTTATTGTTAGTGCTGATTTATGCATTTACAAAATATTATTTTATGGTAATCTTGGTGAAACAACATTTTGAAGATTTGTAGACACTTTTTAGAAGATTTTATTGTAATAATTTCACTTTGTTTCTCAACAAAATATTGTAGCCCCTATGTCAACATTTTGACATGTTGATACTTAGCCCCAACTCAAAACTTGGAAAGCCTTGCAACACAATCTAAATTGAAGCCAAACCGATATTCCAAGGCATTTACTTATGGAAACTAATATTGATGGCTATTACTTATTTTTGTTGTGCACAATATTTGCTCATTTCTCAACATTAGCATTTCATTCATCTACGAAAAAGAAAAAGCTTTACTTTTTCAAACTTTGAAGAAAATATTTTATCGAAAGTAAAATTTTGAAAGAAAAGTAAATGGGAAAGCAAAATATACGTTTCAAAATTTGGAGGATAATCCTTGTAAGAAATGGAAAAGATTTTTTTTTAATATTTTGAAGGATATTTAAATTAAATTTTTTTTTTTGATAAATAAGTCATTTTGGTGCAATTAAAATTTAAGAATTAAACTAAATTTTACAAACCTAGCACAAATCCTAGCATTTGGTATACACAACACCTCTTGTTCATGTTTGTGGGTATAGTCACTGAGATTAAACTATTGCATCCAATGTTTAAGATAGCTACAATAATGTATGAGGCTTAGGCCCTATAATTTGTAGGGAAAAATAAGGGCAAATTTTATTTTCCATTCTCTCCATTATCCATTTGTTGTTATTGTCGGATGTAAATTTTGATAGTAAAAAAAAATTGAGTAGGGTTTCTTTCCAAATAGGTGTCATTGAGAGGGTGGACCTTTTCATGTGCTACCTAAGTGCCACATACTACTCTACTCATGCAATTTATCATTCCTTTCACATAATGATAAGTATATGGAAATGATGAGCTTCTTCCATGTATCAACAAGTATATTAGAAAGGAGAGCATATCAATAGGTTTGATATATCAATATGGTAGTATACAGAAAAGGAAACCTATTGTAGGGATAAGGAGCCAACCTATCTCCCATTGACAACAAAATGAATTTAATCACATCAATTGTTGGTACAACTCTAATTGAGAAGTACACTTGGTTAGAATGGTTAAGGAAAATTGACAGTACCCTCATCTTCATTGATTTGTGGTTTGACATATGTAATGGAGCCACACAACTAATTGAGCCAACAACAAATGTACACAAATAAATTTGGAGACATTTTTTTTAGGACACTGGCCTTAATAACAGCCTCATTTGATTGGAGAAGTCTTTTGTCATGTACAAGGGTGCGACATACCATGGGAAACACTAAACATGTTAAAGGATTTGCATAATTCCAACTCAAAATTGCAATCCATACAATTGTGATATTGCTATCAGGATTCAACTATGTATTTTTACAAGTCAAACTCATTGACCCATGTTTCATGAGTAGTGGTTCACAAGAACCCATCTCTCATTGAGCTTAGAGTATTTGCTTTAGTGTGAGGAAAAGATGGTTGAGAATAGATGTGGCAATTGATAAAATCATTGTGCATTAAGCAAGGAGTTGCTGGATACTTGTTTGGAGCTATATTATTCTAGGCATGCTTAAGATATTTCTATCTCTTTCTCTTTTTAATTCGGAAACTAAGTTTGAATACTGTTTGAAAGTATTTGTGCTATCATTGTGTGCATACTATTGTTATTGGATAGTTATGAATGCTTGTGCTTTTTGTTAGATGTTATATGAGCTAGATTAGGGAATCTATAGAGCATGATAAGTGGCTATTTTGATTATATTGCTTGATTATCATGGAAAAGAGAAACTATTATAGAGTAATATGATACTATCCAATAATACAAGATTGTATTTGTATCGTTTGAATGAGTTATGTTGCTTTGCATTGAAAGGGATTGGAATCATAATAGAAGTATGTTGTCACTACTATCTATGGAACAATATTGCTTTATGAATACCTGTAAATGGTA
This sequence comes from Sequoiadendron giganteum, assembly GCA_007115665.2. Lineage (NCBI taxonomy): Eukaryota > Viridiplantae > Streptophyta > Pinopsida > Cupressales > Cupressaceae > Sequoiadendron > Sequoiadendron giganteum. The sequence continues at coordinate 611,055,045 of CM021100.1, read as the reverse complement.
GCTTAACCATGGGTGGAGAATTTACGTTCTCAATGACTTATAACCTTTGAAAGTAGGAGATTAGTTTATTCCCTAAGGTTAGGGTATACACTTGAATAAGAGTTTATATCATTTTTCAACAAGAGAGTTATAATATGTATAAGAGTAAATACGCCCTCATTATCTTTGGAATGATACTATATTATTCTAATTTTAACAAAGAGGATTTTACGTTGTGGCAAACCAAAGCCATAAATGCAAGGAGATTTTTAAGGTGCATAAGCATAGATTCTTCTTAAGTACAAAATATTCTCCAAATTAGATATCAACTTATCATACATTTTACCATGTGAATATATGTGTCATATTGAGGGAAAGGATATATGATTGTTTATGAACATACAAACGTATGTACCTTGTATAAACTATGCAAAGGATAACTTAGAAAGAACTATGAGAAAATTGGAGATTAGTTGAAAGGTCCTTAGTTGAATTATTAGAAATAAAATAGCTTATTATGCTAACTTATTATTGGACATTACTATAAACATAAGATTTTATATGATATTTAATGTCAAGGATAAACAAATTGGCTATGACATCCTAGAAGGATGGAGCCATACTAGATATGGCAAGAAAGAGTCTGAAACTCAATACGAAGAAGTAATCTTCAAATCAAGTTTAATTCAGGATTATTATACATATTGACAGTGCTTTAGATTGAGACCAAGTGTGTCCAGTCAGTGACATGGCGTCATTAGTATTAACTAATTATGCATGAACTAGGAGAGTCGTCATTCCCATGATTAAAAGAAAGAACTTGAATAAGAGGCAATTGCCAGTCCTAGATTGTTACCTGTATGTAACAGGGTATTCAAGAGGTTGGGTCAAACCTAATTGACTAGTTAAATCATTATTTGTGTATCATCACTTTGGAATGAAATTGTGTTTATGATATTTGAACCTTGGGGTTAAACCAAGGGAATAATTGTTCACAGGTTCACAGAGCTTCCAAGTCGAGGAAGGGGGTGGGTGAACATATGACATCACTTTATAGAAAGTGGATTTAGTATATATATGAAAACTTTGGCCAAAGTAAGTGTAGAAGTCGATGCATACATTTTGTCAGTTTACTATGCATTAGGATTGCATAGCTAGTCAAGAGTGTCATACATAGTTGGTGGGTATCTATAGTTGTATGATTGTACTAGTTATGTAGGACACAACACCATACTCAGGTAGGCATTATTAGAGGTTTCCATACCAAACTCTTTATTAAAGGGTAGGGCCATTTTCCATTTAGGAAGATGTGTGAGGGACCACTATGTCCGTGGTTGGAGGAAAAACACTTAAGTGATGCTCTCCCTCTTGCAACCGACAATCGAAGCTTGTGAAACAATAAGTGTGATCCAAATGAAGACACCCTGACCATTGAAATCCAGGAGCTCATGCTTTTCTTTTTGTTTTCGGGGAATCTTAATGCAGGAGCATCGACCCCATGTTATTTTTGATGTTCTTTGGTTTTGTAGTGTTTTATTTTGTTTGTGGGCCTTGTGCCAAATTTTGCTGTGAATCAGCTAGCAAATTATTGCGCTACCTCCAAAATTCAAGGAAAATAAAAACATGATAGAAGGATATAGACACACATCCATCACGAGAGAAAAGAGGGGACAAGAAACCGTTATATTTTTTCAGGTGCAAAAAGAAATAAAACTCACATGGGCGTGTGGAAAAAAAACGGAAGGAACAGTTACAATTTTAGTTTTTAAAAGAAAAAAACGTTGCATTGATGAAAAGATAGTGGTTGGAGACATTTGCCAAGGAGAGAAAACAAGAGAGGTTGGCATGGAAAACATTGGGGGGCAGATGTATAATTCATATATAGAGCAAACAAGAAACAACAGGAAGAAAAGAGAGGCGCTAAGGTTGAAGAGAGAGTTTGGGCGTAGGTAGAATTAATTGTGCTATTGCAATTTGTAGTTAATGCTTTGTAATTCATCTTTTTGTTTCCAATCAAAATGCAGCTTGATGTTTGTTGCCTTGTATTGCCAGTCAAAAATCTAATGCTGCTATAATATTTTGTTTGCTAAATACAAATCTCTCTATTGTTATGTTAATTTGTGTGGATTTTAAAACACCAAATTCCATCGCATGGGCAGAGTAATAACTTTGTTCTTTGGCCTGCATTGATATACCTATAAGTTTCCAGTTTGAAGATTGAAACAAAGCAAATAAAAAGATAGTTTCAGTGTTGGTTTTTAACCTCAGCCATCACAAAGGCATTTATGAAAGGGTGGAAAGATCGAACTGTTTCAGTAGAAGGAAAGGAGTTGGTTATAATAGAGGAACTCATAGCGAAGATTACTAGTCTTTCAGCCCAAGGTCGGAATATTTTCAGGTATAGGAAAGCCTTGAATGTGCTATTAGCCAATTTTTGAAGGATTCTAAGAGGAAGAAGTTGGTGAAGTTCAATGTTGGTGGTTATGACTGTCTTTCCATTAAACCCATTTGGGTGGAGGTGGATGAGGTGATAATGCGATATTTTACACTTGATGGAAGGTACGTTCATATCTATGGTTTCCATTTTATTCTCTTGAATCATTTTCACCATAAACAACTAGTCTCTTTTCCTTATTATCTCTTGGCATTGTTAGAATTTGGCCTCAAAGAACATAAAAATAATTCCAAATTATCAATGTTGCACGAGGGCCTTATTTTGTTACCTATGGAACACTTGAAATCCCTACCTTCCCCTATATAGTCTAAGAAATTACCTCTTAAATGAAATATACATGCACATATTGTCTCTTCTAAGGAGGTTTCTGAGATTGTTGAGTTAGATGGTGATAAGGAGTGACACAAAGAGGATGAGGTGGAAATGTTCTCCATCCCCCCATCGGTGGATGAAAAATTAAAAAAGTTAGAATAGGCTAAGAAAAGGACTAGAGCTCAATTTTTATGGTTGAGCGGGTTGTATATTGAAGGAGTCAACCTTGGTGATTTTGAAACCTCCTCTATTGTTAAAAAGAAAAAAATCAATGTCAATAGTGGCATGGTGTGATGGTTAATTTATTGTGTTGTTATTATTTCCATCAAGGTTCAAACCCCATTGGGGTGTAATTTTTGAGAATTTATATTGGGGATGAGGTCCCCCGTTTGTGATCTCACTTGTTCATAAAAAAAAACAAAAAAACAAATCCTTGCTCTGGAGAAAGGTAAAGGTAAGGATAAAATGGAAGAAAGGGTATATATACATGCTAGAAATACTAGAATACAATGTAGTAGCTTAACCATAACTTAGAGTGTGTTATCAAAATTATTCAGTGCACTATTCAAAATAGTTTTGAAGGCATTCAAATTCTTACAGAAAAACTAAAAGAGCTCAAAGAAGATCAAGTTGTCGAAGCTACCAATGTTGGGGATAAGATTGAGGAGGAGTTCAAGGCCAAAGGGAAACAAAGAAAAGTGGATTAGCATGGGCTAAGCACTTGTACTAGGGGTAAAAAGAAATCCTTCCAAGAGGAGAAAAAATAATTGCTTAATTTGATGGATCTCCATCAAAGCTTCTACTAACAAGAGTTGGAAGCGACAAATACTCTTAACAAGTTGCATTAGGTTTTTTCGTTGTGATTTTGTGGTAGGTTGTTTTTCTTTGTTGATTGTTTGGACAACTTTTTGTTTTTGGGTTTTAGGTCCTTGTAAAACCTATTTGTTGGCTATGGATTCTTTATGTTTACTATGTAGACAACTTTTTGTTCAAGGGTTTCGGGTCCCTTTAAAACCTATTTTACCTTAAGTACTCAAAATTTGATCATAGCTCATGGTGAGTAATCTAATATTTTGACATGGTTGAATATTCTATCATTAACAATTCTTCTACCATAAATGTGGCACTAGCTCCTATTTTTCAAACTCCATGATATCAATTCCCCAAGGATTTTGGCATTGTATTATGACTATTTCTACCTCAAATGGGAAATTTTAGTAGTTAAAATTTCGTCTCTAGTGCCTAAATAAATAGCATGAGAATGCCCCACTCTAGAAGCATTCTCTTCTTGTATTAGAGGTGTTCAATCAAAGCTCCAAGTTGCATCTTGGATTAGTAATTTTCAAAGCATAAATAAAAAGAAAGGAAGAGTATTACTTTAATAATATATATATGGAAACCCTTTATGTAATAAAACTAGTTTATTCATACTACTTACCTAAGCTATGTTGAGTAATAATTATACCAAATGTATATATTGTATCTATACCTAAAATTGTCTAAATGTATTACACATTCAAATTCACCTAATTCCACTGTTTTCCTCATTATCCCCCAATTCCTCAATTTTAATTAAATAATTTTTAATTATTTGATTAAGTTCACTATTTTCCTCTATTAATTAAATAATTAACGTTATTTGATTAATTCATCATTTCTTTCTAATTTCCCTCTTTCAACCTCAATTAAATTATTTTTATTATTTAATTAAATTCTATAATTTTTGCAATCCCACGTGATTAAAAATCTTAATTTCCTCTCATCCTCACAATTAAATAATTTTCTTAATTATTTAATTCGCTAATTTTCCTCCAACTTGCACAAATAATATTCTTTTTTCAAAAAAGAATATTCCCTTTTCTCAAAATATCTTCTCTCCAAAATATCTAAATTGCATATTCCCTCCAAAGGGAAGATTTTAATATTCAAATTCAAAATTTCAAAATATGTTTCCCCCCAAAATATCTTTAATCTATTTTCCATGAAATTGGGGATATTTTGGGCTCTCATTCATTTCATCCCTTGATCTCCTCGATTCACTCTTAGCCATTGATCTTTATCTTCAATCTCCACCATTGATCAAACATCCCAAAATTCTATAGAATAAGTCATTTCTTCATAAAAATCATTCACAATCTTCATGAGCTTGAGCATTCATCATTCTTGAGCAATTTGAGCATCAATTATGAGTCACATTCATCATCAAAAACTTTTGCAACATGGGTAATGCACAACTTGACCAATACACATCATAAATTATCATAATTCCACAACGAGATTGCAAGGTTTGCATGTTTCTTTGGTTTAATTGCATTTGAATTGGTTTTCATATCTTTTAGTTTGAATCTTAAGCATTGACATTCTAATCTCATTAAGTATGAGCGTAATTGATCATTCTTTCTTGGGTTTCTAGTGTTTATGTACTCTAATTGCTTTGGTTATGCTTTCTAACCTACCCATTATTCTCCTAGATGACATATATCATTATTGAACATAGTAAGATTTGGTCATACTTGAAAATGTTACCTTGGTCACTTTTGTGAGGATAAACTCCTACATCAATTATCTAACAAATGATAAAATTTATACAATGTAAAATAATCTTACTTGAAAAATAAAAACTGTCTCTATAGATGTCATTCTATCTCACTAGAATACATGGGTTACTAGTTGTTTTAACCATTGAAAAAATTAAGAAATTGTACTAAATATAGAGTTTTCTTATATGTTTACAAATTGTTCTAGGATCTCATTTGTTTTTAAAAGTAGATAATCTCAATAACAAACTATATCATTAAATTGAGGTAGCCAATCTCAATTTAATTATACCATCAAGACTTTTAAAAACCAATACATTTTCTTCTAAAATGATAACAAAAAAAGAAGAAGGTGAAATGGACCTAACAAGGTAAATACAAATTTAATTAACAATTGGAACTTTGCTAGCTTATGACATGATCATTTAACTATAAAATGCATGTAAATCAACATTAATTTACCCAATATGTGAGCTAAAAAAAAATGGTACTAAATACATCGATTTTGACTTTATTTTCTTAGTGATGTGTCCCTTTATGAAAAAATCAACACGTTTAACATTTTTTAAAATTTCAAGAGATTTCTCATATCATGTTCTACAACTTGCAACTTAGAACTTAAAGCATGCTACATGTACTAATATGTATTAGTGTTACAACTTGTAGCTACTTTTATGTTATATTGGTAGGTTACAATAATTTTTTAAAGCTGAAATAATATCATTTATTAAATCTAAATGAGATTAAGTTCCAAAAAGTAATGCTTAGATCTTCCTTTTGAAGATACATGGCCAATCTTTAATTTAATTCAATTAGTTATGATTTGACCATTAATTATTCATAGAACATCAAAAAAAAAATTATTTATTCAAAATACATTTATAGATCTAAATAAAATTAAAATGTATATATCATCCATTCAGTTCATTAATATGTATTTGTACATGGAGACATTCAAGATAACAAACTATCATTTTGATAACTACTTCTACATATGACACTAAGATGATTTGAAAAAGGAAATTAAATAATACTTAAATGGATAAATATATTGGAACGTAAAATATTAAATAAAAAATTAAGCTCTTAAATTTGTGAAATAGTAATTTGTTGCACTCACTTAATTAAACTAGATAGCTAGGCCCGACAAACAATATTTTTAACCAAATTTCACATAAAAAACCAAAATAGGAAAATTTAAATTGATATTAAAACTATATTTATAGGGATATTGATAGAATTGTGAAACAAGCACAAAACCACAAGCCACAAGATCAAACAATGAAAAAATACACCTTCCACACAAGAGATCTACAAACAATATATGCAATATTCCTCAACCAAAAAAAACTACAAAAGCAAGAAACTATAAAAAAGATATGAAAGCTCGAGATAATGATTACAATGAGGGTTGAGTGCTTATAAGAGCAAAACCCTAAATGAGAAAGGGATCATATCATGACAAGTGTCAACTTCATATGAGATGAGACATAACGATCTAATATTAGCTCAACTAATACAAACATAAAAACACTCCTAAGTTTAGCTAAAGTGCATGAGAATAAATTAGACTAATAATCAATTAAAGAGTAATTAATTATTAGCTAATGCATGATAACTTTAACATATTTTTTTTTCATGAGCCACAGGATCAAACAACGAACAAATACACCTTCCACACAAGAGATCTGCAAACAATATATGCAATATTTCTCAACAAGAAAAATCTATAGAAGCAAGAGACTATCAAAAATATATGAAAGCTTGAGATAATAATTACAATGAGGGTTGAGTGCTTATAAGAGTAAAACCCTAAATGAGAAAGGGATTAGATCATAATAAGTGTCAACATCACATGAGATGAGACATAATGATCTAATATTAGCTCAACTAATAAAAACATAAAAACACTCCTAAGTTTAGCTTAAGTGCATGAGAATAAATTAGATTAATAATCAATTAAAGAGTAATTAGTTATTAGCTAATGCATGATAACTCCATTTCTTTCTATAAAATTATGAAACAAGCACAAAATCACGAGCCATATGATCAATTAACGAACAAATAGACCTTCCACACAAGAGATCTACAAACAATATATGCAATATTTCTCAACAAGAAAAAGCTACAGAAACAAGAGACTATAAAAAAGATATAAAGCTTGAGATAATAATTACAATGAGGGTTGAGTTCTTATAAGAGCAAAACCTTAAATGAGAAAGGGATCAAATCATGAAAAGTGTCAGCATCACTTGAGATGAGACATAATGATATAATATTAGCTCAACTAATAAAAGCATAAAAACACTCCTAAGTTTAGCTTAAGTGCATGAGAGTAAATTCAATTAATAATCAATTAAAGAGTAATTAATTATTAGGTAATGCATGATAACTCTAACACCCCCCTTAAGATGAACTTAGGGAGTAGCTAAAAAACTTAAAAAGAAAATGCATGATGGGTCTCAAAAAACAAGGTTTGATAAGGTACCCATGTACAAACAAAAAATCTCTATAATGTGGAGAAACAAAGAAAACCTCATGAGAAAAACACTACTCCAAAAAGAGATGAAAACCAAGTGAAGGACTAAAGAAGCCTCCAAACAAGACAATGTTGTCCTAAAAGATAGGAACAAAGGATGAACAAAAAAAACACCACTGAAGCATGAAGAAGCTGCAAACACTGTCGAAGAATGACTACTGTAATGTTGAAACAAGAACCTTCATCGAAAAAGATGATGACTAGGATTAAGAAGACAAGAATTTGTATGAGTTCCCCCAACGACACTACTCAAATGAAATGGAAAACAAAGTAAAACACCTAAAACTTGAAGATACAAATGACACAAGTACCAAAAGTTTGAAGAACTGATCAAGTGAAAATGGAAGGTTGTCTCCGAAAATAGGAATGCAAGAGTGTACATATGGTAAGTGATCCATCTCACCGAAATGTAAGTAACCAGCCAATAATGTATGCTACATCTGAAAATAGGAACAAATATTGTATACATAGCCCACTCTAGCGCAAACCCAAGGAAGCATTAGCACCAAAAGCAGAAATCCCCCCATAATGCTAAAAAGGGAGAGATGTGACATGTACATTCAAACTGAATTCCATAAAGAAGTGCATGAAGAAGAATTAGGAACATCTGAATGTGCCAACATGAAAGTACCAACACATATAAAGGATGTGAAAATGAAAGACACACACACATGAGGCTATTGTCGTGGAAGGGACACTCACTTGGCAAAGGTATGATTGCAAACAAAGACAAATCATCAAACCCTCCCATGACACTTTATAGCATAGTGCAAGTACAATAAGGCATAAAGTGATGTGCAAGATCCCAATAATCATGTAAAATATAGAGGCACTTTATTTCAGTGCGTTTACATAATAACAAGTTCATAAGATGGGAGTCCATAATGTCAAAGAAAAAAACTACATGCTGAAAATACAATTCTTTGATATAAAAAGAGAAAACTGGTAGCACCATGATAAAGTACATGAAAAAACATGCACTTAAAAAAACAACACCCAAAAAGGAGTCAAGATGCAAAATATATGGCCCGTTGAAGTTTGCAAAATGAGAATTGAACAAGAACAACACTGAGAAAACATAATTATAGAAAAAATAGAATCCCAAACTAGAAATACTCACACCACTGTGAAGAGCACAAAATTCTTCCTCGTTTCAAAAAAAATGCATTGGAAAAGACCACCGTATGGTTGAGATATGGCCTCTGGAATATTAGGTGCAAAACTAAAAAACCAAATGGAGAGGGGCTGAGTAGGGAAAATAGGCACTCCTCCAAATTTAGCAAAAAATGCCAAAAATAGAGGTCCACCAATTTTAAAGGTGCATGGAAAAAAATCTAGGTATAGTGCATTTATTTTGCAAAAAAAGTAAAAAATGAAATAGTGCATCCACTAATGAATGTTCACATCTGCCTCCATGATTGAAAATGATCTTAGAATTCTGGTTTGATTTCTGGAAGTTCTACTCATTGTTTGTAGACAATAACAAAAGCCCAAAAATATTTTGATGCTAAGAATTAAACCTAGATATTTTTTTTCAATCCAACAAGCAGAAGATGAAAAAATAAATTTCTTTTGACCTTCAACCTGTTGAAAAATGATGCACGACACTTTTTAGACAACAATTTTCTTCAGATCTGCTTAAGATATGCAAAATCTAAAAGATAGCTAGATGAGATTTTGACCTTGGCTACAAAACCTAGAAATCATTTTTCCTACAAATGAGTGGAAGTTGGAATTTTGAAGCAAAAATGAAAATGACTCCAAAAATTCGCCCATCTCCAAGAATTGCAAAAAAAAAACAAAGAGGATTCAGATTTGAAGCTTGTAACCCTTGTTGAAGAAAAAACCTCATAAATTGAGAAGGGGTTCGTTGAATCCACACTCTGATACCATGATAGAATTGTGAAACAAGCACAAAACCACGAGCCACAAGATCAAACAACAAACAAATAAACCTTCCACACAAGAGATCTGCAAATAATATATGCAATATTCCTCAACAAGAAAAAGCTATAGAAGCAAAAGACTATCAAAAAGATATGAAAGTTCGAGATAATAATTACAATAAGGGTTTAGTGCTTATAAGAGAAAAACCCTAAATGAGAAAGGGATCAGAACATGACGAGTGTCAACATCACATGAGATGAGACATAATGATCTAATATTAGCTCAACTAATAAAAGCATAAAAGCACTCCTAAATTTAGCTTAAATGCACAATAATAAATTAGACTAATAATCAATTAAAGAGTGATTAACTATTAGCTAATGCATGATAACTCTAACATATATCTCTATTAGATATTATTTTTTCAAATCATTTGTTTATTATGTCAAAATGGGTAAACACCAACCATATTTGTAGATAAGAATACGATGGCAGCGGTTGAAGCTTGAGCGAAAGGAAGCCCTAAGGCCCGAGCGGGCATAAATACTCAGGAGACCCGAGCGGGCAGAAATACTCAGGCGACTAAAGAAGATGGCACATGCTCTGTTGGCGGGGGTGGCGTCCAGGGTAGCGGCTGCTCTGCTGCGAACGTGACGCGTATCTCCTGTGACAAGGGGTTTGGCGGGAGGTGTGCTAAGGGCTGCGACCCTGAGGCTAAGGCTAATGCACTGGAGGCAAGATTCTGGCACGAGAGGCTATTGTTTAATTGGTTTGTCCCTGTTGCCAATGCTATCACTTTGAATATGAAGGCTGAGACAAAAGAGGAAGTAGATGAGAATGTTTCTGAGCTCTTTGTTCATGGGGTGATCTGTCGGTTTAGGGGTTTTTGGCCTAGCCTCCCTCAATTGCATTCTTGGATCTCTAGTGAATGGGAGCCTCTAATTTTTGGTAAAGTCCATATTTTCCCCATGGCTAAGGGGTTTTTTGTTGCCAAGTTTGATAATGCTCAGGATAGAAATATAATTTTATGTGACAATTTCTTTAGCTGGGAGAACAAATATTTGTTGATGATTAAGCCTTGGCATTCTGATTTCAACCCTTCTTCTGAAACCTTCAACAAGATACTGATTTGGGTTCGGCTGCCTAATCGTCCACTCCATTAATGGGCTGATCCTCTTTTGGAGGAAGTGGGTGAAGCCCTAGGTGAATTTTTATTGGTGGATGGTGAATCCTCTAACATTTTTCTTTCCACCTTTGCCCGCATACTGGTTGAAATGGATGTTTCAAAAGAGCTGCATGCTGAGATTTTACTTAAATCTACTAAGGGGTCTTGGGTCCAATCTTATGACTATGAGGGGATTCCCTTTCGTTGGAGAAGATGTTTTAAAATAGGTCATGCTGCTGCACAATGCGGATTTGAGAAAAAAGCTAGGATGGCTACATGGTGGAATGGTGCCTCTCAACAACATTATACAGTTGAGAAGAAATCTGAACAACATAGGAGTTTTTCAGAGGTGGTTACGTTGAAATCATAGGGTCTTGAGGTATCCCCTTGAGACATCTCAAATGATGGGGCTGCACAAGATCTTCATCTTGTAACCCCTAAAGAGCGCGAGATTGGGTCTCAGGTTGCTATTTCTGGTGATAGCGCTCCGATTATCACTTCCAGTGGCTTTTCCAATAAGTCTTTTCCTGCACGAAGGAATAATGATGAAATTTACAAGACAGTGGTTGTAGGCATTCTTTAGGAAAATTGTGAGCTGACTTGGCGTGAGATGGTTGCACAAGTGGAGGAAGGTTGGATTATTGTTAAGGGAAAGAAAGAAAAATTCTCTAGGCCTTTTTTGACATGACACTTTGTTCCCACAAGAGTAGTTCTAAATGTAAATCTTGATGGGTCTTGTTTGGGGGCTGGCTGCAAATTGTTCTTTTTGTAGCTTTGTTTTAGATTGTAAAGGGTTTTGGGTCCCTTCAAAACCTGCTTTTACCTGAATAAAAAATAATCATATTTGTATATATAGGGATATCTCCATCAAATATTATTTTTTCAAATCATTTGGTTATTATGTCAAAGTGGGTAAACAACAACCATATTTGTAGATATAGGGATATCTCCATTAAATATATATTTTTTAGATCATTTATTTATTATGTCAAAATGGGTAAACAACAACCATACTTGTCAATTTTTTACTTAAATCAATGTTCATTATTTTGGTTATAACTCTCTCAATTTTGATCAAAATTACAAGATTCTAATTGTGTTGGAATGCATATTAAAATATTTATCTCCCAAATAAACATAATTTAACATTTTGATCATTTCATCTTTTATTTATTTTTTAAGAGGGGTAAACACTTTTGACCCAAAGTTATGAACCGACGAGGTCACAAATGAGGGACCCCATTTGAAATATAAATTCTCAATAATTACACCCCAATGGGGATTGAACCTTGATGACAAGAATAACAACACAACTTGAGTTTGACGATTGGCCCACCCCTACTCTTTTTGTTAGTAGTTGTTTACCAAATAGCCATTTGTTTACCGTGGGCCACCCTTTACACCCCTGGATGGAAATAATAGCCACCTTGTTCTTCCACACCCCCTAGTTAGGATTGATGTTAGACCAGGGCACCATGCCACTATTGAAACATTTCATCTTTTAAATACCAACAAAAATAGATTATTTATTTTTAATACAATTTTGATAGATAAAAATGTTGTAAGTAGTTAGAGATAATTTTACATTAAAAAAATAAAATTTGAATAACATTTATAATGATAATACATTCATTAATACCTCATTTTAGATCTAACTAATAAGATTTATTTTTAAATATAATTTATATTGTTACTTGACCAAATCCACAACTTGTAGATTAAATCTTATGATTATTAATTATATTCATTGTTTGTAGACCATGTTTAAAACTATTGATCTATGAGGATCATCACTCTAAGATTTTCCTTTTTAAAAAATCAGGGGAATTATTACCTTAGTATGATCTCCCACCTATGAATATAAAAATAAATTTTGAAAGAAATTTCCCCTTCCTATATCTTAACCATACATTTGGAATCATTTAATTTAAATAATATGTGTAGACATTGAAATATCACATATGGTCATCTCCAAACCATCACCCTTAACTCAACAACTAATAATATGATCACTCATCCTTCTTGAGTTTAAGGCAAGTTCGAAGCATTAGGAGAGAAAACCCACTCTTATAGGATTGACCTTCAACCCTCCATGTTTTTGGATGAGCATGATTACTTTCATGACGACAACCTTGATCTTGAAAGTGCAAGTTTGTTATAGGAAGTGGAGTGGTTAGGATCCAGCATGATCTAGAGTCTAACAAAGTCCTCTTTTGAGTGATGTTTAAAATTTTCAAAAATCACATATATTGATACAAATATTTCATACATCAATACTTTTACTAACACACACCATTCTCTTCTCTTACTTTTCATCTTGATGGTGGATCTTGAAATGATAAAAAAACATCAATGATAGAAAAATGCTCAAACAATTTAAACTAAAAATCTACAAGCTACCATGAAGTCTTGTCATATTACTAAAATCCTCTTTTTTTAATGAAAGGAAAATAATATACAATATAATATAATTTTTTTAATAAATCAACCACTATAAAATAATTATCAAGTCAAAATCAACAACCAAAAATTAATACGATATCTAAATTAAAATCAATTAAATAAATATAATAACTTGATGAACTATATATAAGAAAAATCTATCTATTAAACAAAAAAATAAAATATATAAAAACTAGCACTTGTTTCAAGAATTACACCCATAGAAAACTATATGTTTGTTAATATGTTAGAGGGTAAGTGTTTGTGCATGGGTATGTATGGATGTTATGTGTTGCAAATTCTAGTTGTATGTGTTTGATTAAATAATTAATAATAATTACTAAATAAAGGAATGAAATAAACTTAGACAAATCTATATTTGTTTCTTAAAGAGATTAAGTATTATCTAATTTTGAAATATTTGCATACATATTTAAAATATAAAGCAATGCAAATTGACAAAAAATATTGCAATGGAAATAGAATGTTCCTATTCATTGGAAAACCAATATTTATCTGATAATTGATTTACCATTAAACGATAGCTAAAACTTGTTTTTTGATAACTTGAGATAATGATTTACAAACATGAGACTCGTTTTAAGCTTAAATCTCACACTATATATAACCTATCGATTAATTAATAATTTATAATAATTAAATATTTAAAATATAATAATTTCTTAATAAATGAGAAACTATTTTATGAAAGTAAATTAATTTTTAAATTAAAAAATTATATCTATGATTTAATTAATTAATTTATATATATATTTAATTATTCAATTTATCAAAACAAAAATATAATGTCATGTCTTTATTAGCCAATGATAGACTACATGGGATGTTTCTACCTAACTCACGCCAAATTTTTTTCCCACAAAATAGTTTAGTGGTTTCAATCAAATGAAAAACACAATTGCAAATAAGCCAAAGCGTATCTACCTCTTTAACTACGCCGTTAAACTACGTTGATTATCAATGGTAATCAAATCAGAGTAAGTATGAATCTTTGAATTAAATCAGATAAAATCTTGAAAAATCAAATCTTCCAATTCTAAAATATCTATCGTTCAGGTTGTAATCCCTGATATTGGTTAGATTCATTTTATAAAAACTCTATTGTGGTAGGGCTTCGTAAAATTTTCTTGCAAACTCTACCCATTTTTTCTCATCGGATTGTTAACAGTATGACACAACTTGTGCAAAATCTTTAGCGAACTCACTTGCCACAACCTTAGGGAGTTTTATTTTTTAGAATCTACTAGTGGCTGTTATCATTTATTTTTTGTGTTTTATTTCATTATATTATTCTATAATTCTTCTCTTTCCATCATTCATATCTGTGACAAGAGTAGGTTTCAACCATTATTATGACCATAACAATTGCAAATACTACCACACCTCTGTATTCAATAAATCTGAATCTGTCCATGTCTAATACACTCTATGCCAAGCTCTCTTTCTCTCTCTTGTAGCAATAACTTAGGACCCTATAATTTTTATAATCCTTGGCCATTTGAACTTTCAGAGAGATTAATCCTGACAACACCAAGATAAACACCAATTCATCAACAAAATTAGCCCCTTGATGAAACCAAAGATGGAGGAGGAAAATACACACATGGAAAACTATTAAATGAAAACCTAAAGTTAGAGAATCTAGGTAGGCTAAAAACTCATGGAAAATGTACACCTAAGAAGCATAACCATTACCGTAACCTGTTGGAAATACTACAATCTCTACCCCTCTTCGGTAGGTCTTCCCACTGAATGATTGAGGGTATAGATCTTAAAATTAAGAGCAGTTGCAAAAAGAACCCAAGCAAGATAAGGCTTGAACATATTAACAACTTGATTTATAGGTTTGAAGGCACTGATACAGACATAAACAACAACATCAAGCAAAGCAATATCTATAAGAGCCAGCCTTGACTTCTTTATGCCAAAGAAAATGGCAGGCTAGAGCGGATTTATGAAGAATTGGGTGGCATATATTAACAAAGGGTGACCCTATTTCTGAAATCTTTCCTCAACCCACACAAGCCATGAAGCCAAGCCCATCAAAAAATAGAGCATAGTCGGTATCTAGATATAATAATCCAGTTAAAATAATCCTGGACACAATAACCCTGTCATAGTAACCCAAGGAAAAAATAACCCAGGGTCATAATAACCCATGGACAGAATAACCCATGGTCAAAATAACCCATGGACTAAATAACCCATGGTCATTTTAGATCAAGCTAGTAAACTAAAAATGACATAAAATCAATTAGAACATTAGAATTTTGATATTTTTCCAATTCTTATGCCAAATTTTTGCTCCAATTTGCACTGCTATCTCTTCATGTTGCCAAATGACCATAAATAGTCACAGAAACTATTCAATTTTTTTTTAGCAACATACATGTAATTCATAAATTTTGTTTTCCTTTCTCTATATTCTTACGGGGATATTTTATCCATGGGTTATTCTGACCACAAGTTATTTTGGCTTGGGTTATTATGACCCTGGGTTATTTTGTCCTTGGGTTATTATGACCGAGTTATTTTGTCCAGGGTTATTTTGGCCGGGTTATTATGTCCTATAACCAACACAGTCCATGCCAAAACAAACACCCACCCATGGGGATTCCACCATGGCCTTTTTAGTTCTTTACAGTAAGTTGAATTTGAGTTGAATAAAAAAGCATCTAAAACACCTAATACCAACGAAATGGAAATTTCTATGAGTAGAGGCTATACCCCTTTCGTCAACATAAATTTCTTCTCGATCCCCTAGTTGATATGACAATAACCATATCTCAGTCTACCAAACATAATTGATCATAAGTTATAATAAAACTCAATCTTTGAAAACCAACTTTAAATTGCAGTAACCCTTTGATACATTGTCATTTTAATATATTACCATTTATCTACAACATGCAATGCTTTTGAAAATAGATAAAATAGGTATGCCCTCTAATTAAATTTATCTACCAAGAGATATGTCAATAAATCACTTTTACTGCTCATTTTATGATAACACTAAAAACCACTGCTAATTTACCACAAACATTACCAAAACTGCAATGCCAATTGGTGAATACCTAATTAAGTATTCAAAGATTAATGTCCCCTTTTCTTAGGCAGTGGTCAAGCACAACTATTAGTCTACTAACTAATTTCCATAGGCTAATAGAGTGTTCAAAGGACCCTCTTGAGGGTAGTCTTTGGTTCCACAACATACCCTTCAATGCTTATTTCAGTATTCTTCAACGCTTCATCCCCGTTTATTGGTGGTGTGCTTCCCAAAGGCCATCTAGGAGAATTTGATGCATAATTATAGTAAGTCACTTAGTTATATCGCCTATACTTACTATTTGTAGTAAGTCATATGTGGTTTAGTCATTAGCATGGGACGGGTGCATGGAAATGGGTAGCCATTTTGTGGTCACATTCAAAAAAAAGTTTTGAAAAGTCATAACGCGAACGTGTTATAATGCGCTTGGAATTATGGCTTGATTTTCTGAGCTTGAGGCTCGACAATAAAAAGCCAATAAAATGAGTGCCTTATAATGCGCTCGCGTCATTGCTTGTTAAAAGAAAAAAAAAAGTGAAATGCAGTCATTTTCATTTTGATTATTTTTTCTTCTCCCCATGGCCAAAACCCCCATTTTTTGCATTCATGTTCTAGGAGGAGCCATTCAAAAAAAATTTCACCAACAATTTCTATTTCTTCGCAACGATGGTGCCATGATGGTGAGCAAGTGTGAGAGGTATGGATTGCTTGCTTTTTGTTTTGAATTAGTTAGTTCTAGGTTGAATTTGATATATATTTGTTTGAATTTTTAGGAGATGCAAATCAACCTGCAAACCCTCAAGATCCTCAATAGGAAGAGCAACCAACTCCTCAAGAACAAAATCTTCAAGATCAAAATCAACCACAACAACAACCTCCTCCACCAATCACTCAATCCACTCCTGGCACTCAACAAAGTTTCATGAGTGAAATTGAGAACAACAAATTTTTTTTGAGGATTTAATCAATAGGTTGAGTGATCCAAATGGTTCAACTATAGAAAGAATGACCTTAGAAAAGTCATTGAAAGATATGCTAACAAATGTAGATTCAATTAGAAAACAAATAACTGGATGGCAAAATAGGAGGTAGGAAACTAGGGATTATTATGCAAATAAACTATCATATAAAGATGTAAAGGATTTAAAAATTACAAAAGGTGATTTGTGCTCACTATTCACTGACCCACGCACAAATCAAAATATTACCCTCAATACGAAGAGGTTTCCTATGCATTGGTGCCACCGCCAACATATTAGGGACCCGTTTTATGATAGGTGGTACATGGTCTTCGATTACCCACTGTGCAACAATTGCGAAGTCCAACAATATTTCCTTAGGAAACTATACAGTGAGTTCATATTGAACAAAATTCTAAATTATTTTGATATGAGGTATTTTCAGGGGAGAGGTGGGGGGTTAGCTCAGGATAAACCCAATGCACAACTGGATCCTACATGACAAGGTAGACGAGCTCTCGCTAGGTCAACTCGTGAGCACGTTGTTATACCTTCCATCGCGAAGGAAAGTGTTGATGTAGAGACATTGCAGGTGATCAACACTTTGACCTAGACTATCATCTATCATACTAGCCCTATTCTACAATGCCATCTAGGGGAGTCTTCGAGTGGTGGCCTTTAAACCCATGTGTGTCAATCTTGTGGGGCAACTTGTTCATATGATCCCACCGACACTCAGGAGGTTGCTACGCAGGATTCATTTGCAATATGGAGATGGAGAGGGTAGCTGACATATTGCATGAGGCATATGGCCTTGATAGTCAGGTAAAAGTTAGCATGTTCATTGAATTTAATTTATTAAATTTTGATTTTGAAATGCAAGATTAACTAAAAATGTTTTATAATTTTAATAAAATTGCAAGGTCACAGTGTTGAGACTGGATACAATGGCCCCCCACCTACTTATTTTTGTAGTACACCTATTGCTGGGGTATGTAACTAGTAAACAATTATAAATTTATTACATGTTAGTAACATTGTGTTACAAATGGTATTTTAATATGCGATTTTGGATGTTGAACATGCTAATATTGGAGGTTTCGAGGGAACACTTTCCAGTGGCAGTGGATTTAATCAAACCTACATGGAGGTAATAGAATAAATAATTTAACTAATGAATTGTATTTGATAGATTTGTTTAGTTTATATGCACATCGTTAATTACGTTGAATAATTTGTTGTTTTATTTTCAAATGTTGCAAGTTGAAACACCTTTGAATTTGACAAGGGAAATGGAGATTGGTGTGTCATCTTCTCTACAATCCTTGATGGCTCTGACAGGGGAGGTATGAGGCAAATTAGTAAATTTCAATTTACATTCGTTGTTATAGATGTTAGTTAGTGAAAAATCAAACCATTATTGATTCATGTAGTTTAGTTTCTATTTGTATAGTTTATACAGGGCTTGAGCATGCCTAACCATGGGTGTGAGAATATTTCCCTCG
This sequence comes from Sequoiadendron giganteum, assembly GCA_007115665.2. NCBI lineage: Eukaryota > Viridiplantae > Streptophyta > Pinopsida > Cupressales > Cupressaceae > Sequoiadendron > Sequoiadendron giganteum. Next base: position 611,036,198 of record CM021100.1, on the reverse strand, counting down.
TGGAGAGAGATCATGAGATTGCGGTAAGTGATTATTTTGTCAAATATATCATTTTTTATAATGTAAATTCTATATATTCATGTCTTTAATTTTTATTGTAATAGTTAAAGCTTCACCATGAACTAAACCCTAGGAGGAGTAGTAGGAGCACTCCTCGAGCGCAACAAAAATGAGTGACAGACCTATCACCATCCGATCGAAAAGGAAAGGGAAATAATTTATTTCCAGAGCATGGAGAGCAATGACTTGATTCTAGAGTCCTTTGTTGTATACCTAAATGGCAGTTTTGTACATATTTTGTATTGGACATATTTGACATTGTATGCCTATATGGCTATTTTGTACATATATTTCATACTTATATCGACATATATTGATGTATGCCTACATGACTATTTGGTTAATACAAATATCTTTTATCGATGGTGTCCATATTTGCATTCTAAATTGATTCAATAGATATGAGTTACGTGTATTCAAGTGTATACTTTACAACTTACGTGTATACTTTATGACTTACGTGTGTTCCAATGTATACTTTGTGGCTTATGTGTTTTCATCTGTATACCTTGTATTCATGCATATACTTTGTATTAATTTGTGTATACTTCTTGAGGCTTACGTGTTTTTGAGTATTTGTGCTTCCCTTATTCACATGTACATGGTTGACTTATTCACGTGTATAATTATTAATTGGCTAGCCCTAGCATTGATCATTGTTGTCCTTCATGGTTTGTCTTGAATATTAATTGATTGATGCTAAACAACTTTATCTAAAAGAAAAATAACACGTTTTCAATTGCTATTCCATGAAATGATTCATAAAAATATTCCAATATGTTCTCGATGCGTCACCATATAAACATACCGAAAGATTTATATGTCAACTTTTTTTAATTTTATTTCTTGTATACGAAATGGACTCAGGAGAAAGCAAGTTATAATTTATAATACAAATAAGAAATGGACTCAACGCTGTCCTAAACCCCCGAATAGGTCTATTTAACAAAGAAACACACTCTCAATGACTCTTCCAATTGCAAATCACCATTGGTGATGCATAGTGGCTCAACCAAGTTGTGATTTGACACAAATTCTCTCAAATATGCCCACTAAGACTCCAACATTCCCTTGACTCAACAGGGTAACTCAACTACCCAACCATGGAATCTATCAAATTAGACATGAATAGAACTTGGAGCAAAATTAGAAGCCTCCCAACATGACCAAACCAACTCAACACAACTCACCTTATGCTTGGGAACCACCTCTGACCTATCGCTTCCAAACTAGGCCTCCTATTCCTTATAGCCTAACCAACTAGGAAAACCAACACAAGAACCAATCAAATGGAATTAACCAGATCAAGGACACTAGTTCTAAAAATCTCATACCAATTCCCACAAGTCCTCAAAGGGCCATGTCTTGAAAACAAAAGATAAAGCCATGACAGGCCAAAACAAAATGCTATAAGGTAGGCCTAATTAGGCTACTCCACACAAGGAATCGAGTAACTTGGATCAACCCAACACCCCTCAACCACAAACAGGTTCTTACAACCTTTTCCAACACATATCAAATGCTCCCAAGAACCCTTGTCACAAAACAATTATGAAAACAATCACAAATCATATTTTACACAAAATCATGCTTGTCACATAGAGATGTAAAACCTAGAATGCCAAAGATCTCTCTCCAAAATTCAAGACATTCTATGAAACCAACATGGAATCAATATATATATGGTACTCTTCCATTCCACCCAGATCTAGCCTTAGCACATGGTGGAGATGAAAGATATGAGGGAATTTCACTCAAAACCCTAGTTTTTGAGGGTTTCAGATCACTTGCAGAAAAATGATAAGAAATCTCCTTCCTATATCATTTTGCACCAAACCACCACCAAAAGAAAGAAAAATCAACCCTCTTTCAATCCATGTCAGCCTTGGGACCGTACAGGAAAGCTACAGGCCGTACCAAGTATGAGATCGTCAAGTTTGTATCAAAAATTAGAAAAACAAAGAACAATGTGAATAATTCTATTAGATCTTCTCCAAAATTTCAACAAAAACCTCCATTCTAGATTCTCAAGGCTTTAAATAGTTTTTTGCACCCTTCTCTAATGTATCCATGCCCTCAACTAGCTAAAAACCAACTTTCAAAGCAATTAACCGTTGCATTTCAAATTTGTTGCTTTAAGCAACTTACAAATTTGCAACTTTAGACTCCTCCAACCTAATGACTACAACTAATTACCTCTAAACCCACACAAATGGCTTAGAAATATCCTTATTACATCAAAAAAACTCCATTCTTGCATAGTGATATACAAATTCACAAATTTGCCTTCAAAGGCTACAAAGACAACTTCTAGGGCAATATTGAAATTTTCATGGTTTTGATTACTAGACCCAAAACTCACCCTAAAACATACCTAATGGTTTTAATTGACCTTATTCAAGACAAAGCATGCTGAAAATACCCATAACAACCTATTGACCAACCTATTCACCATAAGTTAATCAAAGATTGAGGGTGAGGTGTAGGTGCTCCTGCACCAATTAGGCAACATTGATCATATGCTTTTTGTGTGGAATACTCAGACTTGTCAACCATCGTTTGTATGTTTCTCTTTTCCATTGTTTTGCATGTCATCATAAGGAATCAAGTTAGTTGAAAACAACTCAGATCAATTCCACATGTTTAGGTGCGAAAGAGGACTATGCCTAGCCTAAACCTACCTATCAGGAAGCGTTGGAGTAGTTACTTCGATCACACGAATTGCAAAATGAAAGTTGCACCACTTTGCAACTTTACACTGCTTCAATTTGACACTTTTTCCATCAAGTGAAAACTAGACACCAAAGGAGAATGACTCCGAGATAACAAAAAATGAGAGAGGTTACTGTAGAGGGTCCTAACATGATCCCATAGGCTCAGACATAGAGGTCGTAAGAATCACGGTTTCCAAGTAATATCCCGTCAAAGTTTTCTTCCTTTTTGCACTTTGGACGCTTAAGGGATCGATCCGGTTGAACGTAGCTTAGAGTGATTCAACGTGTTTGGGTGCAAAAGAGGACCATGCCTAGCGTAAAACTTCCTATTCAGACATGTTGGAATAGTCTGCTTGGTCACACGAGTTGTAGAACGAAAGTTGCACCACTTTGCAACTTTGCACTGCTTGCATTTGACACTTTTTCCATCAAGTGAAAATCCACCACCACGGGAAAATCACTACGAAATAGCCAAAACTGAGAGAAAATTTTGTAGAGGGGCCCAACTCAATCTTGTAGGATTAGACGAAAAGTTTCTAAGTGTCACAATATCCTAGTAATAGCATGTTGAAGTTTGCAGCCATTTTGCACTTTGGACCCTTAAGGGATAGATCCGGTGGAATGTAGCTCGAAGCGATTCCGCGTGTTTTGGTGCAAAAGAGGACCATGCTTAGCGTAAAAATAATTATTCGGATGTGTTGGAATAGTCCGCTTGGTCACACAAGTTGTAGAGCAAAAGTTGCACCACTTTGCAAATTTGCACAACTTGAATTTGACACTTTTTCCATCAAGTGAAAATCCGCCGCCATGAGAAAACCACTTCGAGATAGCCAAAATTGAGAAAGTTTTTTTGTAGAGGGGCCCAACATGATCTTGTAGGATCAGGTGAGAAGTTTCTAAGTGTCACGGTATCCGAGTAATAACATGCTAAAGTTTATAGCGATTTTGCACTTTGGACCCTTAAGGGATTGATCCGGTGGAACATAGCTCAAAGCAATTCCACGTGTTTCGGTGTGAAAGAGGATGATGCATAACATAAAAATACCTATATAAATACATTGGAACATTCTGCTTGGTCATTCGAGTTCCAGAGCGAAAGTTGCACCACTTTGCAACTTTGCATAACTTGAATTTGACACTTTTTCCATCAAGTGAAAATATGCCGCCACGGGAAAACCACTATGAGATAGCCAAAACCAAGAGAGGTTTTTGTAGAGGGGCCCAATGTAATACTATAGGATCAGACAAGAAGTTTCTAAGTGTCACGGTATCTGAATAATAACATGCTGAAGTTTGCAGCCATTTTGCACTTTGGACCGTTAAGGGATCGATCCGGTGGAACATACCTCAGAGCGATTCCGCGTGTTTGGGTGCGAAAGAGGACCATGCCTAATTTAAAAATACATATTCAGATGCACTGAAATAGTCCGCTTTGTCACACAAGTTGGAGAACGTAAGCTGTACCACTTTGCAACTTTGCACTGCTTGCATTTGACGCTTTTTCCATCAAGTGAAAATCCACCGCCACGGGAAAACCACTCCGAGATAGCCAAAACAGGGAGAGGTTTTTGTAGAGGGGCCCAACACGATCCTCCTCAGTTGGAATTATTTGTTCAAGACAATGGGCTGCAACAGTAGGGGGTAATGTGCAGTTCGATTTATCATATGCCACTATACTGGTAAATGGTGAAGAGGTCAAGTTATATAGGGAGCTAAGAATGAATCAAATTGTTGAGTGTGTTCCTCAAGAAAAACTTAATTGCTTATGTGATGTAGATTTGGGGAATTATCTCAGCCTGAATTAGTAAACAAAGACCCAATTGCTAAACATATTTCTGAGAATCAGCAAGGTGTGTGGAAAATGTACTTTGATGGGGCATGCAGTCAAGAAGGTAATGGTGCTGGGATAGTCTTCATATCACCTGAAGGTACAACGTTTACATATTCATTCTTGTTGGATTTTGAATGTACAAATAACGTGGAAGAGTATGAAGTCTTACTAATTGGTTTGAACATGGCTATCAAACATAAGATTTTTGTCTGTCTTGGGTGATTCCGAGCTAGTTGTGTCACAAGTTAGATCAAAATATGTAGCAAAAAATAAAAGGTTGAAGCAATATGGGAATGCAATATGGGATACAATCGAATTGGGTGATCCCACAATAGTGGTTTACAATTTTTGGACAAACTGGACACTGCAATTATTATTTTTAACTAAATCTTCACTTTCGGGCTCTTGTAGCGGCTAAACCATAAGGAATTTGAAAATGATGCAAACTAGAGTCTCATCACACTTTGTCTCTAGATTCTAAAAATATTTTTTTCAAAATTTTTGGAATCAGATTGCACTTTTTTTTCCATCTCCCACGAAAACTGGTTTTTTTTTCAGAAAACAACATTTTTAAAAAGTGACGCTCACCGTATACAACATAACTTTTTTTGTATGAAGGATGAAATTCTAATTTTTTCGAATTTAGATTTGTAACTATGGTATCTAGCACTTCCATTTGGTCTTATAGTTTTTTATTGAATATTTTTTCCTTAATCAAGTTTCAAAGTCAAACCAATTGTAATTCAGACATAGGCGGACTGTATACAACATAACTTTTTCTGTATGAATCGAAATTCAATTTTTTTTTTTAATGGATCAAGGACATCAATACCCAGCCTCAACATATTTTTAAAATTTTTATTTTGATAATCTGCTATTTTTCCACATGTGCAGACGAGAGATTTTGATATTCAGTGAAAAACCTATGTTTAATAAAACTAAAAAATAAAATACATAATAAAAGCAAATCATATTAAAATTATATTTGACGGATAGCTCATTCCGAGGAGTATCATTATCTAGTTGGGTTTCAAAAATTTTCTGCATTTTCATTTTCAAATTGAGCTTCGAACGACAATTTTTTACAAAAAAAATTATTTTTTTAAGGAGATAGGGGAAAAAGGGTGTTCGGCCGAACCTAGGTTCGACTGAACCTACTTTAAGGGGTCTGGCCGAACCTATTTACATTAAAATAAGAAAAAAAAATTAGGGGGTCCGGAAAAATGATGAGGTTTTTTAAAAAAAAATCCTTATTAAAGGGGGTTAGACCGAACTAGGGTTCGGTCGAACCCCTTTATTTTAATATTTCCGCTCACATCTCAAAAGGGTTCGAGCGAACAATTTGGTTCGGCCGAACCCCTTCACTTTGTGTAGAGGGAAAAAATGACTTTTCCCTTCCTCCATAAAAGTGTTCACCACTTATGTGGGTTGACCCAATTATTTGATGCTTTCTCCATTGACTGGGTGGATAGATCAAAAAACATAATTGCAAATTTCCTAGCCAATGTAGCACTGAGACAAAATGACATCACGCTAGCAGGGATATCCCAAATTGAGTTGAAAACAAGGCCTGCTGTACCATAAAATATATACAGTTGACAGGTTTTTAATGATGACATTGATCCTTTAAAGTTCCTTCACTATATGGATCAATATGAAGCTCAAGAAATCGATTTCAATGCCTTTGTAGAAGAAATAAATGGAGAACATACAATATTCAGAAAGAAGGTCTTACAACTTAAGACTAATAAACTTCCCAAAGGACTAGTAGCGTTGGAAAGAGTATATGATGGAAATGATCGGTCCCTCATGAAACAAACACCAGTCAAAAAAGAAGATATTGAAGAGGTAAATTTAGGGACTGAACTGGCACCAAGAAAAGTATATATTAGCAAGAAAATAAGCCCGACTGTTCGAAGAATGCTGATTTCATTACTAAGAAAATATAAACATGTGTTTGCATGGTCTTATGAGGACCTCAAGGCATATAGGGAGGACTTATTTTAGCATGAAATTCCATTGAAATAGGATGCAAAGCCCTTTAGGCAGAAAAAAAGACCTATCAATCCTACATTGGAACCAAAAATGCAGGAGGAATTGGCAAAACTTAGAGATGGAGGTATAATTAAACCTGTTAGGCATTGAACATGGGTATCAAACCTAGTTCCTGTGAGAAAGAAGAACAGAGATATCAGACTGTCTGTAGATTTCAAAAATTTAAATGTGGCATCCCTTAAAGATAATTACCCTCTACCTAACATGGAAGCTATACTTCATAAAGTAATAGGGTGTGAGCTTTTTTCTATGATGGATGGTTTCTCTGGTTATAATCAAGTTAAAGTCAGGGAATCTGAACAATATAAGATAACTTTTACAACTCCACGAGGAACATATGTCTATGTGAGAATGGCTTTTGGTCTCACAAATGCGGGAGCAACCTTTCAAAGAGCTATGGACTTAGCATTTGCAGACTTGATTAATGCTATAATGGTGGTGTATTAGGATGACCTTACTGCCTACTCAAAAAGAGCTGAAGATCATGTAGAACATCTTGAAAAAAGATTCATTAGAGATTTAGAGTATGGATTAGCTTGAATCCTAAGAAATGCCATTTTGCTGTCATAAAGGGAAAACTCTTAGGACATATTGTGTCAAAAGAAGGGGTTAGAATAGATCCTGAGAGGGTTGAGGCTATAGATAAGGTTCCTGTCCCTAAAACTGTCAAAGCCATCCAGTCATTGCTTGGGAAAATTAACTTTGTTAGGAGATTTGTGTCTAACTTTGCTGAAATTGTTAAACCCATATCAAAGATGCTAAAGGGACAAAAAATAGAATGGAATCTAGAAGCATTGGAAGCTTTTATATCCATAAAAAAATCCATCAAGAAGCCCCTATCCTCAAATACCCTGATTTTTCAAAACCTTTTTAGATATTCTCATTTGCTTCCTTACACACCATAGCAACTGTCATGTTGCAGAAAAGTGATGAGGGTCATGAGCAGCCTGTGTCCTTCTTTAGTAAATCATTGCAAGGGTCAGAATTGAAATATGATATAATGGAGAAACAAGCCTTTGCATTAGTAAAAGCCACAAAAGCTTTTAGACCAGAACTTTTTGGAGCCAAAGTGATTGCTTATGTTCCTCACATAGCTATTAAAGACATTTTAACGTAGTCAAAAGTAACATGGAAGAGGTGCAGGTGGATAAATAAAATCTAGGAATTTGATAGGGAAATACAAATGACCAAATTGGTAAGAGGCCAAGGTTTGGCCAAGTTAATGGTAGAAGCAAATATTGAAGCTAATCAAATTTGCAATGTAGAAGATGAAGGAAATGCAATTGCAAGTATTGAGAATACACCTTGGTATACAAACATCATGTACTACCTCAGAAACATGAAGTTCCCTGAAAGTTTTAGTCATATCCAAAGAAGAACTTTGAAACTACGAGCAACTAAGTATGTATTCATAGAAGGTGATTTATTTTGGAAGAACAAGGATGGGATATTATTGTTATGTCTAGATGAATCACAAGCTAAACATGTTTTAAAAGAAATGCATGAAGGAGTTTGTGGAGGTCATTATTTTGCAAAGATAACTACACATAAGATCCTCAGGGCAGGTTATTACTGGCCAAAAGTTTTTAATGATTCTTTTTCATATGTGAGAAAGTGTGAGGCATGTCAGAAGTTTTCAGGAAAAATGAAATATCAGGGAGCTTTACCACTGAGGCCTGTGTAGGTTGAAGCCCCTTTTCATCAATGAGGAATTGAATTTATTGGAGAGATACAAGAGAAATCAAGTGGATGACATAGATGGATACTGGTAGCCACTGATTACTTCACCAAATGGGTAGAATCAATCCCAAGCAAGCAAGCAACAAGTAAAGTTGTGGTCAATTTTTTGATGGATAACATTATTACCAGGTTTAGTACACCATTAAGACTAATTACAGACAATGGGATGTGTTTCAGATATGATGAGTTTAGAGATTTTTGTTGTACACATGGTATTAGTATTTCTTATTCTACCCCATATCACCCATAAGCTAATGGTCAGGTAGAATCTAGCAGCAAAAGTCTTTTGAAAATCATAAGAAGAATGCTCGGTAAAAATAAAAAGTCTTGGGATTCAAAGTTAATATTGGCTGTATGGGCAGATAGGATTATTGTGAAAAGGGAAATTGGAAAATCTCCATATGAATTAGTCTATGGAACACAAGCCAGCATGCCTTTACAATTTTTTTTTCCAGTTTACAAATTTATCCTTCAAGAAGACATAGATGTTCCAGAACCTATGGAGGAGAGAATGGAGCAACTGGCAGAGCTTGATAAAATAAGAAGAATAGCTCAAAACTAGAATGTACAGTTATAGTCATAGATGAAGTATTTGTTTGATAAAAAAGAAAAAAATAGAAAATTTAAAGAAGATGATCTGGTACTGATGTGGAATGCTAGATGCCAGGAGAAAGGAAAACATGGGAAATTTGAAGCATTGTGGTTAGGGCCCTTTGTTATTGTTGGTAAAAAAGGATAAGATTCATACTACTTGCAGAACATGTTTGGAGAGGAGCAGGAGTTGCCTGTACATGGGTAGTTCCTAAAGCATTTTTTCTCTTGAAGAGTTGTAGAGGGTTAAGAATTTCTAGTGCATGGAAAATTCTTATTTAAACCCCTTTTTTAAATCTTTTTTTCCATGCATAGTAGTTTACAAAATATTGAAGGGTCTGGGTTTGCCAGTACATGGACAATCTCAGAAATTCCCTTATTGAAAGCATTGCTTTCCTCTCCATGTACAATAGTATAGGGTTTTTTCATCTCCTCCATGCTCTTCTCATTCCCTCCATTTTCCATTTGCCTTCATTTTTCATATCATTTACTTGGTCTACTCTACCAAAGATATTCTGCATTCTTGAAGTGATTTGCAAAAAATCACTCATCCTCAATAGGAGCCACTGTTAGAACCAAAAATTTCCATAAAAATCCCTAGGGTTTTCCTATTATTTTCCATAAATTCCATGAAAAGCTTAAATTTTGCTCCATTTAAATCCCATCATTAACCTATCTTTCTATAATAAATCATTTATTCCCCTATCCATAAAGCCAAAAATGACACATATATTATATACCGCTTCCTTTGTGTGCATTTTATATGTCACTCACCACCTAATCGTGACCTCCCACAATGGGCTAGTGGTATGGTAGTAGCAACTAGGCAACAAGCATAGAACATTTACTGTGCCACCGTGCACGGTCTAAACATAGACCATGATACCATGGTGGGAGGTTATCAACCGACCAGGCGAGTAGATAGGAGGTCCATCGCGGTACAACTGATGGTCATCTTACAGACCGCGGTGACTGCGGTTAATAGAGATAGGCGGTGAGGAAATAGGTTAGAATGCAGACCGCGGTGACCATGGTGATGTGATGGAGAGTTAGCGTTGACCAGTGGAGACAGTAAATGCCAACTGTTATACCGTGCGCGGTTAACATAGTGACTGCGGTGGTCACGGTGAACAGAGGGAAGCAGGCGAAGGTAACGATAAATGTTTACCACGGTACCGCCAGGAGTAAATGCAAAGATCGCGGTAGAGCGGTAAGGAAAGCGAAGATAGAGAAAATGACTTCGCTATACCGTAGACAGTTGAAAGGAAGCCCGCGGTGACTGCTGTAAACTATTAGCAGAGGCAGCAAGGTGATGATGAATGAGTAGTGGTTACTGCAATACCACAATTGGGAAGGATGGTAACCGCGGTGATGGAGTAGCGGTAGAAAGTTGGCATAAGATGTCTATAGTGGTAGTGCGGTGACAAGAAAGCGACAAGAAGGTAGCAATAAAATTCAACCACCGTAGAACTTAGAGAGATAGTGACATAGACTGCGGTAAGGCGGTGGATAGACGTGGCGGTTAAAATAATCTTGCAAAACGGTTATCGTGATATCGCGGGTTGAGGAAACAGGGGTTACGATAATGCAGTAAGGAAGCGGTAGATAGCCAAAGGCAACATGAAATGTCAATCACCGCTATACCACGGCCAATCAATAGGTTGACTGTGGTAGAGCGGTAAAAAACAAAATAAAAGCCATGGGAAAGTAAAATATAAAGACCGGTCAAGCTATGAAATTAAATAAAAAAGGCGAGAAAGATATAAAGCAGAATTAAAGGCTTGTCTAAAGTTTGAAATATTTTATTTTCCGATAAGGCAACTTAATCAAACGTTTTGTTTTCTGTCAGTGAATGTAAAGCGTTTCCAATTGAAAATGAAGGGTCATGACTCTTCGACTATATTGTATAAATACTTATAAAAATTAGTTGCAGAGGAAAGTAGATAAAAGATAAATAGTAGATAGTAAGAAATATAATATTTTCAAAATGATTGAAAGGACCATGATGCATGTATGAAGTTTTGATGGATCAATGAAAGAACTCTAATTTTGTGGCACCCATCTGGTATCAATTATTTGTTAAATTAATTGAAAATATTATCAAGTTGTCTCCAAGATTGACATTTCTTTGTTATTTAAATTGACATATCAAGTATATTCTCAGTTTATCAATACACATTTGCTGTATTTGTGTGGTATGATTGGTTGATTCTTTCAAGTAAAGATTAAATCCTTCAAGTCATTCATAGTAATCTGGAAATATCATTTGGATCACTAAGAAGAGCTTGGTAATTACATTCTTGCATGTTTATACAAGTTATAAGCTAATATTATATGTCAAATAATTAGAATCATTGCCAGATAGAAGTCATTCATCTAAGGCTTTCACTTGACTTCATTTTACCCAATAAGGCACTGGTCTTATTTATCCTTTTAGGTTTCATCCATTTTATTTACATCTCTTAACCAAACATTTTAATTTTTACCTTTATACTGTATATACAATTTATACCAAATTTAGATCATACCTCTCCACTTTCAAATTTCCATTTGTGGGTAGTTTAGTCAAGTAGGAAACATAGTTTAAATCCATGTCATTCATATAGGTGCACCCGCTTAGGTTTAGCAGACCCTTAAGAGTAGAAGGTTCAACTATATTGGTTGGCCTTGTTAGTTGGCCAATAACGTTGTGAGAGCTTGGCAACCGCTCATGGTCCAAACCTGCGTTTTTGAGAACCAACACCCTCTTAATCCCTCAATCCTCAACCCTCAACCCTTAAACCCTAATCCCTCAACCCCTATACCCTTTTAATCCATCAACCCTCAACCCTCAACCCTTAAACCCTAATCCCTCAACCCCTATACCCTCTTAATCCCTTAACCCTTGAACCCTAATCCCTCAACCCCTATACCCTCTTAATCCCTCAACCCTTAAAACTTATTCCCTCAACTCCTATACCCTCTACCCTATAACCTTTTAATCCCTCAACCCTAAACCCTCAACCCTTAAACCCTAACCCTTAAACCCTCAAACCCTAACCCTTAAACCCTCTACCCTCTACCCTCAATCCTCTACCCTCTACCCTCGACCCTAATTCCCCAAACCTTAAACCCTTAAAGCCACTTAGTAAAATCTCTACCCTAATCCCTCAACCCTCTTGAACCTTAATCCCTCAACCCTTAAACCCCTAAAAACTTAACCCTCAACCCTCAACCCTCAACCCTCAACCCTCAACCCTCAAACCCTAAACTCTTAAATAAAAACACTTAGTAAAATCTCTACCCTAATCCCTCAACCCTCTTGACCCTTAATCCCTCAACCCTTAAACCCCTAAACACTCAACCCTCAACCCTCAACCCTTAACCCTTAAACCCTAAACTCTTAAACCCTCTACCCTCTACCCTAAACCCTAATCCCTCAACCCTTACACCCTTAAATCCAAGAAAAATCTATACCCTAATCCCTAAAACCTCAACCCCTATACCCTCTACCCTATACATTGGACCCTCAATCCTAATCCCTCAACCCTATACCCTATACCCTCCACTCTCAACCTTAAACCCCCAATCCTCAACCCTCAACACTTAAACCCTAAACCCTTAAACCCTCTACCCTCTACCCTCTACCCTATACATTAAACCCTCACCCTTAATCCCTCAACCCCTATACCCTCTACCATTTACATTGGACCCTGAACCTAATCCTTCAACCATATACCCTCAAACCTAAACCCTAAACCCTTTACCCTCAACCATGTAAACCCTTAACCCTAAACCCTTAAACCTTCTACCCTATACCCTCAACCCAATACCCTCTACCATCAACCCTATTCCCTCATCCCTCAACCCTTAATCCCTAATACACTAGAAACCATCTATAGGTCCTCCACTCTAATCCCTCAACCCTATACCCTCAACCCCTATCACTTTCTCTCTATCTATACATCTCACCTCTCCCTCCCTCCCTCCCTCCCTCCTACCCTCTCTAATTGTTTCTATCTACCCTCTCCCTCTTTCTACGTACCTCTTGTTCAATCAATCCCTACCACCCTCTCTCACTCCCTCTATCCATCTCTCTCTATGTCCCTCCCATTCTCTCCCACACTCTCCTACTCCCTCTCTCTCCCTCCCCCCCCTCTCTCTCTCACGTCTCTCCCTCTGGAAACCTACCTAGGTAACTCTCTCTTTGTCTCTCTCCCTTCTCTCTATCTATCCCTCCCACCCTACCTAGATAATTCCCTCTCACTCTACCCCCCTCTTTCTCTACCTCTATCAGGTCACTCCCTCCCACACCTTCTCCATCTCTTATGTCTCTCACTCACACTCCCTCTCTCCCCCACTCCCTCTCTCTCCAACACTCCCTCTCACTACCTATCTCTCATCTCTCCCTCTCATTCCCTCACACTCTCAAATATCTCTCTTTGGCACCCTACCTACATAACTCTCTCTTTCTCTCTATCTCTCTGTCTCTCCCCTCTCTCTGTCTCCCTCTCTCTCAACTCTCTCTCTCCCTCCCTCCCACCTTACCTAGCTAAGTCCCTCTCACTCCAACCCCTTCTCTCCCACTCCATCTCTCTTAAAATCTCACTTCCACCCCCTCTCCCTCTCTTCGGACTCTCTCTCTCTCTCTAAATTCTCCTTCCCTCTAAAGACATACATGAATACATACATACTTACATACATACAAGAATAATACATATGCACATACAATCCTATATCCAAACAAGCATACATACATACACGTGTAGATACAATCTTACATACATATAGACATACATACAATATACATGCATTGATACATACAGACATACATACATACATACAAGCATGCATACATGCATACATACATGACATACAAGCATACATGTACATACAAACATACAAATATATTAGTGTACATTCAATAGACCTGCATTTAACATAAAGGAGGATGTAACACGAGCGCATTATAACACGCTCGTGTTATGTCTTAGTTGACATGTTTCCCGCAGAAGCAAAACACCATGTCAAAACTGAGATATAACGCGAGCACATTATAGTGCGCTCGCGTTATATCTTGCTTTGGGAATCCCCAAGCCTTAGGATTGATATTTTCCTTGGAATACCAACCCAAAGGCTTGGAGGGCATTCCTAATGACCAAAGACGTGTTTTTACAAAATCTACCATATTTCACATAATTGAGGTCGTGCTCACCGTCAGGATTGTACGTGGTTCAATACGGAAAAAATCGAACACATGGGTAATGTTGGGTTCTCTCTTAGCTATCCAACAATGTAATTTTTTTCACTTTCTGACAATGTTAATTCTTTCATCCATAATTTCTTTTGTTTGTATGTCTCCTTTTGCCAAAAAGAAGTGTTTGGTTTTTTTTTGTTATAAATTGATCATTCATCGAATTTTCAAATGAATTACATTTCTAGAAACTACACTCCATTCTCCAAATTTTAAAAAATAAATTAAAATAAATTCAATTAGTTTCCAAAATTTGTAGGGGTAGCACGACCAAAATTTTGTTTATCAGAAAGTGTCCACTTCGAAAATTAGTAAAAAATCAAATATTCATTAAAAAATTATCAGAAAAATTGTGCATCAACTACATATTGTTAGCTAACTTTTGACCATTGTGATTTTAAAAATACTAAAAAAAAATTCACTGTACGAGGATCGTACAAGAGTTCTTATGTTATGTTATGTTTTTCTGACAAAAACATCAACAATTTGTGTACGTCCCTCTTTTGAACCCATTGATCTCAACCATTTTAAAAATAAATTAGTAATTTAGAAAGTAGACTTGGACCAATTCGATCCTTGTTTTTGTTCCATCTCAAAATTTTGAGTGTAACTATCTTCAATTTCAAGGTTAGTATTTCCTAATTTTAGAAAAAAAGTGGCCACTTAAGTCCCCTTTTTGGGAACCATCTTGGTGCACTTACCCCATGCCTATATCTAGAAATTATGGTTAGATCACCTTTTGAGTTGGTGTCAGGTGATTATGGAGGATTAATGATTTATTTTTAATATTATAAAGTTAATTGAATTTATAATATTATTATTTAATGATGACTTTATTAAAAGGGTGTTATAAGGGGTATATGATAATTAATAAAGTGTTATAATTATGATACTTTATTAACACATTATATTTTAAAAGGGGCCTAGTGCAAAAAAAATCAAATATTTATTTATTTTAATTATTTGGCCAAGTGGCGATTGGAGTATAAAAGTTTTTGCTTTTTCATCATTCTGAATTATTATTCTTGTTTGGTGAAAATTGGAGAAGAGCTTTAGCAAGGGTTTGCTGTGGTTTGTAGATTCAGGCTTTCTTGAAGATGAAACCCTCAGAGAGAAATTTTTTTACAGGTGTGGAAGATCACTCAAGGACATTATGAGAGATAATCTTATTCAGAGGTTATCATAGAGCTTCATCAGTTCTTGGAGATCATCCTTCAGGGTATTTCAGAGCTTCCAAGATTAGAGTTGTCATCCGGGTATGAATTTATGTAGTTCCTAGAGTGATTAATAAAATTTGGATTTTAATTATTAGCATTTGTTGGAAATTAGTTAAATATTGCAAATATCTTTATTTTGGTCTTCATGGTTGAAACCCTATATCAGTGCAAATTTCAGTAGTTAAATATCCTACCAAAAATGGGACATTTCAAACTGGGTAATAGAAACCCAAAGTTGATAGTGAATAAATTGAAATGGCTTGAACTTTCCAATGATAAAATTCACACAACTTCATAAACCATCCACTCAATTATACTAAAACTCCCATAAGCCATTACATGGTCTTGACAACAAATATAAACAATCAACACAACGAATTGTAGATTGCTCCCATCTTTTAGATCACCAGTATGACCTCCTTTCTCTATAGTTTAGGATGTCCTCCATGTTGTAGAAAACCATAATAGCTTCTATGATGCTAACAACCATATTATTGCAAACTATCATGGTGAGAAATTCATTCTCAATGGTCAAGAAGGGAGATACATATGGTTAAAGAGTGCATTAAATGTTATTTCTAGATGAAAAGTACAAAGTGTTACTTTTCAAACAATATAGTGCATGCATCTCCAAGGCTTCTACTTCATATGTTTCTATTAGTTACTCCCCATGTTTCTATTAGTTATATATTTATTAATTTGAGTTTCTAACGTCTTCCATGCAACGATTTATTAGCTTGCATTCTAACATTTTGGGGGTGAAAATCAATGTTAGGGGACAAAAAATGGGTCCCATTGCATAGCCTTTTTATGGATGTCAAGCTTGCACTAACACTATGATCCCAACTCTTCACCACCTTAATTTTATTCTTTTTCCTTTTCAACAATCCATTCAATATTAATTTGCGTGCCCACCAAATTTAGTAGCATAGAAAAATTTCTTGCATAGTCACAAATCTAAGTTTTATTGTTCTGTAATCCTTCACAACATTGCTCACCAAATTTCTCTCAAATTGGGAGGTTAAACATATAGATTGGATACTAATCTTGTGAAGCTTTACATAAGTGGATTGTTTTCAAGGTATCTTTTGAAGTGTACAACCCTACACACTTTTGAATTCAAACATGTAACCTCCAATTTTTTAATGTTGCTAGATGATTAGAAAATCAAAAGATCAATAAATTATGTTGCTAGTTCTTTCAGAAACCCCCTGGATACTAATCTACAATACCTAGGCAAATTCACAATCCAAACCCTGTATCTAGAATGAACCATCTACAAACCGTGACCCTTTAAATTTTTATTGTTTTCACACACCAAATTTTGTTTAGGCATCACATTTCATGGAAAGGGAAAAAAAATAAAAAATGTAAAATGGAAATTTATAAACATGACCTTTGATGCACTCTATTAGCTCTGGAAGGTTGATGTGGACCTTTTTAAATAAAAAATTAGATAAATCTAATTAAATTTTTTTAATTCACTTTTTATAAATTTAGCTTTAATTTTTAACTTTTAAAATAAGAAAATTTATCAAATTTTATAATTTAAATTATTTTAAATTATATTTAAGTTAATATTTTTAAAATTATCCATTTTTTAATATTTTTAATATTAATTTAACTTTTAATATTTTTGAAGTTTTGTAAAACTTCTGCAGAAAGTATGTTAAAAAAAATTAGGCATGTATCCTGCATCTTGGAAAAAAACCATATGACTGATGTGGTTTTTATTTAATAAAAAGTTATACAAATCTAATTAAATTTTTTTAATTCAGTTTTTAAGGGTTTAGTAGTAGCATATAGCAATCATTTTTTTAATTCGTAGAAATACTTGTCTATTTTGTACTTACATACTCCTTCCTATACATTTCTTTATATATTTCCCACACACCTTTATTTTATATCTCATTGCATACACATATTTTCCTACTCATTTTCATATATGCATGCCATATATTTTCTTGTTGCACCGTCATTGTGTAGTTTCCCATAAATATGTATCCAAGTTTATTATACAATGGCAGATTCGAAGTTTCTTCTTTGATTGTTTTTGTTTCTATATATTGTTTGCTATTTCCATTTGATTGTTTGTGTTTATATGTATTGTTTGCTCTTCCCATTACTATGGGTTTCGTAATATTTCTCCTGTAAATTCTGTCCATTTATTTTCATTGTCATCGCTGACACCCTGATTCAGGTCATTTATTTTCATTGTCATTGCTTAGGGCTACTGAACCATTCCTCTCCTATCGCCTGAAACAAATTTTAACTCACAATTAATATTTTCATTTAAAAGCTGCAAAAATCTGTTAGCTTTATTGCTAAGCAACCATTGCCCCCCTCCTGGTGCAACTGCTAGTTTGATATCAACTTCCTAGGAGTGCTAATAAGTGATGGAAACCCTCCACCACGCTCTCTTCTTCACCCCTCACAACCATTCCTTTCTCCACTTGACAATTCCTTTCTTGTCCCATTAGCCCTCGTATGTGGATCTCCAATGCAGTGACGGATGTAGACTGCTTAGTGAAGACACCTATCAATGTCCATTTATCCTCTTCCACCTCGACAGAAAATATTGTTGAATCAATATGCAATCGCATGCCTGGAAAGCCACAATTTATAACTAAACATAGCATCATAGCATTGCCATCGGAGGAATGGTTCAAGAGGTCAAAGTTGAATTTCTCGTTAGCAATGGAGTGGACGACAGAGAGATTGGGAAAGGCTGAAGAGTTTAAAAGTGACCCTGCACCAGCTACTGCCTTTGTACGTATCATCACATCATCTGGCCATTTCTGTCCAAAAAGGAAAGCAAACATTCATCATGATAATGAGATGAACAAAAAAATAGAGTTATATATTTATGGAAACAGTTATTACCTGAATCTTTTGAATGCAATAATAAAAAACTGATCTCTTCTTTGCTATGAGCTCCAACGATCTCAATCTTTGCATGTTCTCCCAACTTTTTATGCTCGACACCTCCCAACATATACCTTGTATCTGAAGCCGCTCCAATGATGTGCAATGTTGTAAACCTTGTATCGTCTCAACTTTGTTGCCACCACCTAGTCTAAATACTTTCAGCAAAGCTAATTTATCAAAACTTGGAAGCATGTCCAACTCTGCACATTCCCTCAGTGTCAGGAATTGGAGGTTTACTGCGCCACCAATACCACTTACGTTCCTTAGCAATTTACAACAGTTCACCTTGATCTCCTCCAATGCTGTTGGTAGAGTGTCAACTTCTGTTAAATGCTCATTAAAGCTAAGTATGAGAGTTTGAAGGGCGGGGCAACAGTCGTCAGAAATAGAAATCTTTGACATTCTTGTGCTCTCCAGATCTATTATCTTGAGATTGCTCAACAAAGAAGTAAATGGCCCCCACCAAAAATCAAAGTCGCTGATGGGGCATCCCACTATTTTCAGAATCTGAAGATTAATGAGTTGCTTCAATGATTTTGGTAAACATTGTACTTGCAATTTTTTTAATAGCAGCCGCTCTAAAAGAGTAAGACTCCCCATAGAGTCTGGTAAAGATTGCATCTGGAAACACCCTTCATGCGAACCTATCTCCAACACTCTCAACTTGCTGAGTTGACCGATGTTAATTTGGAGCTCCCTTAACCTGGTATTCTCTACATAGAGCTCACTCATGGAAGCCTGATTTGTGATGTGACGAGGCAACAACTCCAATTGTCTGCACCCTCCAAGATTCAAATACTCTAGCTTTGACATGTTTTGCAGGATGTTTGGCTCTAAGGTGAGCTCCTTACACCCCTGTAAAGCAAGATGTTGCAGGAGTGTGAGATGCTTACAAGAATCTGGCAACCCCCTCAATACAACACAACCACTCAAATCTAGATGCTGCAGGTCTGTCAAATGCCCAAAACAGCTAGGCAGTGATGATAGCCTGTAGCAACTTGCAACTGCAGGTGCTCCAGTGATTGAAGACAACAAAATTCCTCTGGCAAACTCTCCACACTGCAGTTAGACATGGATATCTTTTTCAAATTCTCAAGATATCCTATGGACTTTGGAATTCTTTGTAATCCAAAGCAGGAAGAAATAATCAACACTCTTAACTGCACTGGAGCCTACAACCAGTTTTGGATTTAATTAAGGGGAAGATAAAGATTGCAAAGAATATTTAATTCAGATTATAAAGATTGGAGAGAGACATAGAGAAAAGATACTTACTTCCACCCCATGCTGCCACAAGTCTACTATCTTATGACAGTCATGAAGTTCTAAAACTCTTAAATTTCTCAATGGCATCCATGATGGAAGATTTCTATGAGCAATTCCTGTGCAGCTAAGCCATGCCAACTCTTTTGATAATTTGGCAATGTGTAAATAATTCCCATAGTTTTCTCCTACCACAGAAACTTTTAATCCATAAGGGAAAGCTCTTCTAGTTATTTTGAAGCCGCGCCACATGCTTGTATTCAATAGGGAACCAGGAAACTTGTAAACTTTGTTAGTTTCTGCATTCAACAACATTCCTCTTATCTGGATAGACAAAAGAGAAAACAATAAACTTAAAATGGAATGAGGCAAACATACAAACCGACAAATAGAGTTTCTATTTTATTTTTTCAAAATGCAATGCCATGAGTTATAATTTTCTAGCAGCATAGAAGACAAATTATTCTCACCTCCTCTTCTTTGTTAATGCCTGTAAACTGATCTGGAGACCATAGACGATAGGGTGAAAGAGTACTTGCAATTTCCCTTCCTAAATCTCTTAGGTGGTCATGCATGCTTATCTTATTCTCCTTATCAAGCTCAACAAGACATTTATTTATAAGCCTCTCCCAAGTCCACTGACCACTCCAGCCTGATCCTTCCCATAATGCAATGACGGCCGTCTTGTCTTTGCCAATAAAGAAACAAGCTACATCTAAGAACATCTGTTTCTCCTCTTTATCTAAAGCATCATAACTCACTCTCAGCCTATTTTTAATATCATTGGGTAATATTTTATTGATTTTATGCGATAAATCCTTCCATAAATCTTTATTTGAGCAACCATAAAGCTGTGCTCCCAATACCTTTAAAGACAAAGGTAACCCATTGCTAGCGCATATAAAATTTTCAGCAAGATCCTCGAATCCCAATAATGGAAAAGGTTGTAAAAATGCATGCCAACAAAAAAGTTGCTTGGCATGATGCCAATTCATCAATTTCATTTCATAAATGCAAGAGATGCCCTGAACCTTGAGGACTTCCCTTTCCCGTGTTGTAACAATGATTAAACTCCCAGATGCAAGGTTAACCTTTGTGGGCAGTGAAGCCTCTAGTTGATCCGGATGATCCACATCATCCAAAACGATCAATACAGGAACAGATTTCAAATAATTAGAGATAATTTGCTTGCCCTGCTCTATATTGTTTAATTGTTGAGCGTCGAAATTGAACTTACAATCTTGAAGGAGTTGTCTCTGCATTTTATGTAACTTGTTTTTTCTCGCAGTAGTTCTAACATCAAAAAGAAACCTACATTTTCTTATACTTGGATATTTCTGATTATATAATTCCTTTGCCAGAGTGGTTTTCCCAGATCCACCGATACCCCAAATTCCCACAATCTGAACATCAGATTGAATTTTTGAAGATTCACTCATTATCATTTCAAAATCTGCTACAACTTTTCGAAGACCCACAGGATATTTTGCTACCTCTAATGGTACTATCTTCATTACTTTTGATACACGATTTACAATATTCTTCAACACCCTGTGCTCGTCTCTAAACGATGGTGAAACATGGTTTTGGAAAAAGAAAAACGAAGCAGCATCACTAAACACTGACGATTTAATCAAAGATAAGTAAATCTAATCTAAAATAAAGAAATATTGCGTGAAAGGGAGAATATAACAACAGATGTACAGAAGAGAGAGATATGTGTTGCTTACTCATCATTATTGACACTTTCGCCCTTATAAAATGAGACATTGTGGAGTGCCTTCTTACACTCTTCAAGCTTGTCTATATATCTACCCTTCCCTTGATGCTCCAAAAAGGATGCTGCGTAGATTCCTTTCAATGGCGGAGATCGTCAGGTTGAACTTGGTAGAAAATAGGAATAATAGGCGTGCCAGTATTGAGCATAAAGGATAGCTCGGCAAGACACCAAGGCGATTGTGCATATGTGGGAGAAAGTATTGCAATATGATGGGTGTTGAGAATTGTGTCTCAACCTTGCAAGCTTTTTTTGGAAAATTCTAGAATTTGTTTGTGGTAGTTCTCCACATGTTTATGTGTTGGAAAAAGGTGTATGAGTTGTTAGAATGTGTCTTGTCCCTAGTAGAATATAGGAGGGCTATTTTTAGAGTATAAATAACTCATTGTATTACTTTTATGGGGGTCTAAATTAGAGGACAAATTTAAGGACGAAAATGCTATTTTAACTTGGTTGTTTTCCCATCTTGGAGTTACAAATGACAAGTGGGTAACATGTGGCATGGTTGTTTTGTCCATGGTTTTGTAAAACCACAAATGGTTTCCAGGTTGTAAATCACTATATAAGGAGGGCTTGAGGAGGAGTTTGAAGGATGGAGTTTTGTTTGCAAGGCTGGG
Organism: Sequoiadendron giganteum; assembly: GCA_007115665.2. Lineage (NCBI taxonomy): Eukaryota > Viridiplantae > Streptophyta > Pinopsida > Cupressales > Cupressaceae > Sequoiadendron > Sequoiadendron giganteum. Next base: position 611,014,172 of record CM021100.1, on the reverse strand, counting down.
TGCTAGAAGGATGCTAGTGATATCTCTCCAAGTTTGAGTTGAAGTGATGCTCTTGTAAGAACTTGCATTGCAAGTGTATTGTAATCATTTGTTGATTTGGTAATACATTATGCAGATTTTAAGGTGTGGGGTTTTTCTCCCGTAAGGGTTTTCCCCACGATAATCATTGTGTTATGTGCTCATTGTTTTATTCATGTTCTTGTATGTTTCTTGAGATTCCTGTAATTAGTTAAGTTGAAATTTGCATAATCGTTCTCTCAAGATTAGTGTAGGAAGCGATTTCGCACACCTTTGCTTCCTTACAAGTGGTATCAAAGCCTGGCCAATTTTGGTTTTGTTTGTTGGGTACAGGGTTTTTTGAGCCAATCAAGGTTTGAGTGGGAGCTTGTGCAGAGTATTTCATTTTTGTATTGCAGGATCATAAAGATGGCAAGCATGTTGGGGAGGATTGATGTAGAGAAGTTTTCTGGCACGAACTTTGAGATGTGGAAGCTGAAGATGGAAGATCTGTTGATTGATCGGGATCTATGGGATGCGGTGGATGAGAATATGTCAAGGCCTGCAGATCCGACTTTAGCTGCACAGTATGATGTGACCGATAGTAAAGCTAAAGGTCTCATAAGATTGTGTCTTGCAGACTCAATTCTGATTAATGTGCATGAAGAATCTACTGCAAAGAAGCTTTGGAAGAAGCTAAGTGAGATCTACCAAGCAAAATCCCTTGTGAATAAGATTTTCTTGAGGAAGAAGTTGTATTCCTTGAGAATGGAAGAAGGTGGACGAATTTCTGAACATTTGGAAAGCTTTAATATGTTGGTGACTCAGTTGACCTCAGTTGGGGTGCCAATGGATGAAGAAGAAAGGTGCCAAATCTTGCTATGCTCGTTGCCAGACTCATGGGATAGCCTTGTCATGGCCATAGGGAGCACTTCAGTTGTCTTGAAGATGGAGGATGTTGTTGGTTCTCTACTTTCTGAGGAGATGAGAAGGAAGGTCTCTCTAAATGCCAAAGAGGCTTTGAGTGTTCGAGGAAGACCAAAAGAAAGAGGCAAGAACGAAAAGCAGCATGGCCGTTCCAAGTCCAAGAATAAGGGGAGATCAAAATCCCCTGGTAAGTCCAAGGTAATCTGCTGGAATTGTGGAAAACCCGGGCACTTCCGAAAGGACTACAAAGAGGAAAAGAAGAAGAAGAAGAAGAAGCAAGATTCTGATTCTGAGTCCGAGAAGGAAGATGGAGATGCTTTTATTGCAGTCTTGGCCACTAGTGTAGGTGACAATGTATGGTTGATAGACTCAGGTGCATCTTTCCACATGACTCATAATAGAAACTGGTTTAGTAAGTATGAAAATTTTGATGGTGGTAAGGTGTATTTGGGTGATAACTTTGTTCTTGATATTGTTGGCCATGGAAGTATTCGTGTGAAATTTTCTGATGGTAGAATTAGAAGATTTGATGGTGTTTTGCATATCCCGGGACTAGCAAGGAATTTGTTATTTGTTAGCAAACTAATAGATGCGGGTGTGCATGTACAGTTCTCTGAAGCAAGTGTGAAAATGGTAAGAGGTGCTATGGTGATAGCAAGAGGAAGCAGATTGGGTACACTGTACCAGCTTGATGCATGCACAGTTGAGTGCAATAGTACTTCTGATAAGATTGTGAAAAAGACTACTCTGTTGGAAAAGGAGAGGGTTTCTCTTTCAACAGATGGTCATGGTTTTTGGGTACCCAAGGGTGCTCTATCAAGTGAATCAAAGTTGCCTGCAGAGAAGACAATGTTATGGCACCAGCGACTCGGCCACATAGGTGAGAAGGGTCTACGAACCTTGAAAAATAAGAACCTCGTTGATGGATTGAATGATTGCAATCTTGAATTTGATTTTTGTGAGCATTGTATTTATGGAAAACAAAACCGCATTCAGTTTTACTCGAGTTCTCATAAGTCTTCATGTATTCTGGATCTTATCCATTCGGATGTATTTGGTCCAGTTGATGTTTCTTCTATTGGTAGATCAGTCTATTATGTTTCTTTCATTGATGATTTTAGTAGAAGAACATGGGTTTATTTTCTTAAGAGTAAAGCTGAAGTTTTCAGTCGTTTCAAAGAATTTAAAGCAATGGTTGAGTTGCAGACTGGAAAGAAGATAAAATGTTTGAGGACAGATAATGGTGGTGAATATTGCTCTAATGATTTTGATACATTTTGTAAAGATTGTGGTATTAAAAGACAAAAGACAACTCTGTATTCTCCACAACAGAATGGAGTTGCAGAAAGAATGAACAGGACCTTGATGGAGAAGGCTAGGAGTATGTTGAATGGTGCTGGACTAGAACAAAAGTTTTAGGCTGAAGTTGTAGCCACTGCCTGCTACCTGATAAATAGGTCTCCTACATCAGCTCTTGTTGATAAGACACCAATGGAAGCGTGGTCGGGCCACAAGCCTTCACTTAGACATCTAAGAGTGTTTGCTTGCGAAGCATATGCTCATGTGCCAAAGGAGAAGCGGACAAATTTGGATAAAAAAGCTGTTAAATGTATATTCATCGGATATAGTTATAGTGTGAAAGGATACAAGCTTTGGGATCCTATTGCACAAAAGGTATTTTATTCCAGAAGTGTTATTTTTAGAGAAACTACGCCTTCTTCTATTACAAAGCAGCTAGAACAAACAGAAGAAAAGGAAGATGTGATTCAACTACCTGCTACACCAGAGTAAGTTGAATCGAGGCCCTTAGAAAGACAAGAAGTCGAGGAGAGCTCTACGAGTTCTAAATCATCAGAGGAAGAAGAGGTACCTGAACCTGAACCTGAAAATGAACCAGATCTTGCTCGAAGGTCTACTAGACAAAGGAAACCACCTGAAAGGTATGGGTATTCTCCTGATGATTGGAGGTGCATATTTGCTTTGAATGCTAATATTGATGAACTGAGATCTGTGAAAGAGGCTCTTGGTATGAATGATTCAGAGTCCTGGAAAACAGCCATGGATGAAGAGATGGCAGCCCTTAAGAAGAATGACACATGGGACCTTGTACCATTGCCTGAAGGACGAAAGCCTGTTGGTTGTAAATGGGTGTTCAAAAAGAAGATGGGTTCAAATGGAAGCATTGAGAAGTATAAAGCACATTTAGTTGCAAAAGGTTACTCCCAGGTTGAGGGAGTAGATTATGGTGAGATTTTTTCTCTTGTAGCCAAAATGACATCCATTCGATTTTTGCTTTCTATTGCAGCAGCTTATGATCTAGAGATCGAGCAAATGGATGTGAAAACAACTTTCCTTCATGGAGATTTGGAGGAAGGAATTTACATGACACAACCAAAGCACTATGTGGTGAAAGGTAAAAGTCATTTGGTCTATAAGTTGAAGAAATCCTTGTATGGTTTAAAACAAAGTCTGAGGATGTGGTACCAGAAGTTTGATACATATGTGTTGATTTGGGATTTGTGCGGTCTAAATCCGATCATTGTATATATTTCAAATCCGATAGTGATCGTTTCCTGGTTATTGCCTTGTATGTCGATGACATGTTATTTATTGGCAAAGGAAAAGGTTTGATTGCAGAATTAAAATGTCAGCTCTCAGCAAAGTTCGAAATGAAAGATCTTGGTGCAGCAAGACACATTTTGGGAATGGAGATTATAAGAGATAGACAAAGCAGAAAGCTTTGGCTAGGCCAGAGCAAGTATGTTGGTACTATTTTGAGGAGATTCAATATGCAGGATTCTAGACCACTGGGTGTTCTTGTTACAATGGGAACAAAGCTTTCTAGCTCATAGTGTTCTACATCCCCATTAGAGATGGAAGAGATGAGTCGAGTACCATACCAGAGTGCTGTAGGAAGTTTGATGTATGCTATGGTTTGTACAAGACCAGACATTGCCCAAGCAGTGGGAGTCCTTTCCTGTTACATGTCTAATCCAGGAAGAGCACATTGGGATGCAATAAAAAGAGTTTTCAGATACTTGCGGGTACTGTAGAGTACTCTATATGTTTTCATGGAATAGGAAACAAGCATTCCTTGGATATTTGTGGCTATGTGGATTCAGACTGGGCTGGTGATGTTGATAGAAGAAGATCCACCAGTGCATATGTGTTTACATTATTTGGTGGTGCAATCAGTTGGATGAGCAAGCGACAGGTTGTGGTCGCTTTGTCCACTATAGAGGCAGAGTATATGGCAGCTACTCATGCCTGCAAGGAAGCCATCTGGCTCAAGAGATTGTGTTCAGATATAGAGTTCAAACAGGGTGCAGTGACAATATACAGTGATAGTCAGAGTGCAATCTGCTTAGCGAAGAACCCGACATTTCAGGCCAGGACCAAGCACATTGATGTACAATATCATTTTGTGAGAGATATGGTTGAGGATAGCAAGGTGAAGCTGGAGAAGGTAGACACTTTGGTGAATGTTGCTGATGCATTAACTAAGCCCGTGAGCACAAAAAAATTCAGATGGTGTTCAGAGTCTATGGGCCTCTCGGCCCCTAGCAATTAAGTCCATGACACTTTGGATCCCCTGACTCTTGCAAGGTGTTCGACAAGTGGGAGAATGTTGAGAATTGTGTCTCAACCTTGCAAGCTTTTTCTGGAAAATTCTAGAATTTGTTTGTGGTAGTTCTCCACATGTTTATATGTTGGAAAAAGGTGTATGAGTTGTTAGAATGTGCCTTGTCCCTAGTAGAATATAGGAGGGCTATTTTTAGAGTATAAACAACTCATTGTATTACTTTTATGGGGGTCTAAATTAGAGGACAAATTTAAGGACGAAAATGCTATTTTAACTTGGTTGTTTTCCCATCTTGGAGTTACAAATGACAAGTGGGTAACATGTGGCATGGTTGTTTTTCCCATGGTTTTGTAAAACCACAAATGGTTTCCAGGTTGTAAATCACTATATAAGGAGGGCTTAGGGAGGAGTTTGAAGGATGGAGTTTTGTTTGCAAGGCTGGGTGCTAGAAGGATGCTAGTGATATCTCTCCAAGTTTGAGTTGAGGTGATGCTCTTGTAAGAACTTGCATTGCAAGTGTATTGTAATCATTTGTTGATTTGGTAATACATTATGCAGATTTTAGGGTGTGGGGTTTTTCTCCCGTAAGGGTTTTCCCCACGATAATCATTGTGTTATGTGCTCATTGTTTTATTCATGTTCTTGTATGTTTCTTGAGATTCCTGTAATTAGTTAAGTTGAAATTTGAATAAGCGTTCTCTCAAGATTAGCGTAGGAAGTGATTCCGCACACCTTTGCTTCCTTACAATGGGAAGCACAAGACATTGTTTGTTGTAGTTCTCTAGGGAAGAAATCGCCCAAGTGAAGATCCTGGGAATCAAGAAAGACCTTGAGACCCATAGCATGGAGAGCATTGTAGATATCTCTGGCCAACTTGTGTTTTACATCGGGTCCGCGATGATTAATGAAAACATCGTACGACAGCCTCTATAACAGTGATGGGGATGTAGCAGATGGTGGAGCAAGCCCAACAAAAGCATTTATAATTTCAACCTCTGGTTGACGAGAAGTAGAAGATATGGAATCCGATTCAACTGAACAGAGAGAAAGGGGAAAGCAATGGAAGCAGGGGCGGTGTAGTACTCAACTTGGTAGAGCATAGAGCAATAGGGCAGTTATATAAAGATAAAGAAGTAAGCAAAACCTGCTCAATTGTTTGTCATTACACTCGAAGCTTATCGGATATTTTTCCATTATATGTCAGCCTGCATGATGATTACATATGGTTTTAAATTGATGGAAGACCCGTTCAATTTTCCAGGCAGGAGGTTTAAATTGCCGGCCAGGCTGGATGCTACGGATAGCAGGCTGTTGGCGGTGGCTACGAGATGTCCCTTCGTTCTGACAGACCGTTAGAGCAGGTAGGACGGGCATGGCACGGCAGGCCATCGGATGCCCATGTCATTTTATATGTTGTATAGCCATTTGTGACCAATTGTCACTTCTGAGGTGTTTTGTGAGTCGTCCTCTAAAATCACATTTTAACTTTATTTAAATTAATGGAAAACTACATCTAAACGTAAGTGTTGATATAGGAAAACGACTCACAGAACACCTCAGAGGTGACAATTGGTCACAAAAAGCAAAGAGCAACAAGTGAAAATTTTCCATTTTATTATTATTTTGGACAAGGGGACAAGCCAATTTAGCCAATTTAGAATAGAATAGAAGACTTTTAATGTCTAGGAGATCAAAAGAAGGTCTATGAGACAGTGACCTCAACAATTTTAGAATTGTGAAGTGTCATTCTCCTGCCATTTAATTTGATAATGAACTCCCATTCTGCTTATAAAATAAAGCATGTTACATAACAAACAGACCATAACCGGCACACTCTAAACACTGTTGTTTAGGTGGTCGGATCTGTGGGCATCATTAATCCAACCTTTCGTTTCCTATGATTTCTACGTTTTCATTTTTGAGAGTTTCCGTTTTTCTAACCTTTCTCATTCCCCGTTTTCACATTAGCCGTTTCTTGTTTCCACTCTGTAAAAATTAAATAACTTTAGTCTTATTCTTTCTTTATTCCCACATTCAATACAAAATTAAATATGGTGGGAAAAACTCTTATAAATACCTATTCGGCATGAAAGAAGAAGGCTTATCATTAACCAGGGAAAGCCCAAAACATTGAACTCCAAAATTATTCTCTGAAGTACAGTATTTTAACAACAAAGCTCTTTTTTCAATTTATCATGATATTTGTGCTTATTCTTAGAAGAAGATGGCATAGATGTAAGAGCAGTTTAATTAGAGATAAGAACTATGGATTACCCTTCCTTTCATATTTTCTTTTCTATTATATGTTTTATAATATTTATGAAATTTTAAAAGTATATAATTAGCAATCGCATCTTGGTGTACAATGGGTATGTCGAATAGGTGGAGAAGTTCAATTAGAGAAAATTTTGGTCTATTTTTTGTTTACATACATTTGTGAAGTACATGAGGTCAATTGGTAGACTATTTATCAAATAATATTGTTTGTGCAACAAAGGTTTTAATGGAGAAATGATAACTTCAAGTAAACTATGCATCCACTTACAGGGGTCCAAACATGACTGGAAAAAAAATGAATTAGGAAGATAATCAAGGTCAATTACCAATAGGCTCATGTTTTGTTTGCAAAAGGCAGAAAAGGAGATAGAGAGGGAGATAGAGAGAGAAAGAGAGAGGTGGGAAGAGTGAGCGAGAGAGAGGTAATGATATAGAATGGAGATGGAGATGGAGAGGGATATGGATAGAAAGAGAGAGAGAGATAAAGATAGGGAAATATAGAGATAGAAGATATAAATATATATCGAGGAAGAGAAAGGGAGAGAGAAAGATAAAGATAGAGATGTGAAGTGATATCTAGAGAGAGGTAGAGATAGATGGAAGAGATAAATATATAGAGAGGGAGAGAAAGGGAGAGATAGAAAGATAAAAATAGAGATGTGAAGTAATATATATCTAGAGAGTTAGAGAGAGGGAGAGGTATAGGGATAGAGATAGGTGGAGAGATAACAAGATAGAAATAGTAGGGATGGAAGAAGAAATATGGAGAAATAGAGATAGAGAGGAAAATAAATATAGATATAGAGGTCTAAAAAGAGGGAGATGGAGAGATATAGATGCATAAAAAGAGGGAGACATTTTTAAAGATAAGGGAGAGGAAAATAGAGGTAGAGATGAAGATTGAATGAGAGAGGAAGAGGGAGACAAATAGATAGAGATAAAGGTAGAGGGAGAGATAAAGACAAAGAGACAGATGGGGAGTTAGAGATAGGGGATAGAGATAGAGAATGCATACATATAAATAGAAACAATAAATGCATAACATGTATGAAAACAAAACCTTATTTCACACAAAAATATTTCATGTCCAATATAGAAATGTAGTCAATCATTATCTTCAAAGACACAACTGAATAAAATTATTATGAATATACAAATATAAGCCTTAAATAGTTTATATGATAACTACAATTTCATTTTCAAAATTAACTTTTAATAAAATAAATATTGTTTTTATAATTGCAAAATAATAGTAAATCAATTTATAAATTATTAAAGTCATATTAAGTAGAATTTAAATGACAAATATTATTGATTATCAATTTAAATATAATTTAATTATGTAATAAATAAAACTTATTTAATTATAAATTATTATATAATATTTAATAAGATTTAAATAATATTTAAATTATCAATTACAAAGTTGAATATAATATAATTATATAATATACTAAATAAATGGTAAATAATAAATAACACAATATATATAATATTATGTACATGCTATATGATATAATGTACAATATAAATATAAATATAATAAAAAATATTAATACTATATATTAATATATATTATATTATTCTAATATTGTATAATATAAAGCTTAGAATAGGAAGTAGGATGAGAATAAATGATAAAAGAATTCTAAGAAAAGAGAAGAGAAAATAGGTTTATTCTAAAGAAATAGAATAGGGAGAAAGAAAAATTGGAATGCGATATCGAAAAAAGCAGAAGTTGCTGGTATTTGTAGGTCAAAAGCAAGGTGATTTGTCAAAAGGGAAGTGTTCGGAAGGGAAGGAAAGGGTAGAAGATGTGTTGGAGGAACAAAATTTCGTTTGGTGCAGAAATGTCAATCAAGAACATGTTGGATTACAAGTTGATTGGTAGATTCGACAAAAAGTTCAAAAGGGAGTTAATTGAAAAGTGGGTTGAAAAGAATTGGGGTGACTGTTTTGCTCCCAAGTTTCTTTCAAAGGGCTTCTTTTATGTAGAAACCAAAAATGAAGATGTGCGTGAAGTGCTGCTAATTAGTGGACCATGGATGTTGATGGGATTGGTGTTGTACTTACAGAGGCGTGTTGAGATAATGAAGGCTAACGACTGAAGGCCAAAGGTCTTCTTGGTTTCCCTCTATTCTCCCGTGTCTCTTCAACTGATCATCTTTGTTAATATATGCAATCTTCCATAATGTAAAACATACTTTTCATATCAATAAGATTTCCCTGCTCAGTGTGGACGTAGCCACTATTGTGGTGAACCACGATAAATAGCGTGTGCTCTGTTTTTGCTTGATTGCTCTGTTATTTACTATTCTGCATATTTGGATTCTCGTTTTTCAATTCTTTCATTTTACAATTGGTATTAGAGCTAGGTGTACAACTGTTTTGGAAATTTGGTAATTGAATTTCCAGAAGATGGAAGATTTGAAGGTGCAGAAATTTTTTGGGAAGAACTTCGGGATATGGAAGATTCAGATGCAATCTTTGCTAATTAGGCAAGATCTTAAACTTGCGCTTGAAGGAAAAACAAAGAATCCTACTGCCATGAAAGATGAAGATTGGGAGACTCTTGATGAATAGGCCAAGGCAACGATCTTTCTTTCGCTAAATGAAAATGTTCTGTTCAATGTTGCAGAAGAGAAAACAACAAAATAAGTTTGGGATAAACTTATAAAAACCTATGCTATGGCGTCAGCTGCAAATAAAGTGTTCATCATGAAGAGGTTATATAATCTCAAGATGAAGGAAGGTTGTGCAATGGCAAACCACATTAACGAATTCAACACTTTAATCAGCCAAGCAAATTCGGTTGGAATGACTCAAGGTGACGAAAACAAAGCTGTTCTTATTTTATGTTCTCTACCAAACAGTTGGGATGGAGTTGTGACAGCCATAAGCACTTCGGCATCAAGCTCCAAGAAGTTGGTTTTTGATGAAGTTTCAGCTACTCTTCTTTCTAAAGACTTACGGAGGAAGAATGATGAGCCATCATCCGGTGATGTTCTCACTATGGTAAGCATTGAAAATAGAGAGAGAAGCCAATATAGAGGTAGATATAATCACAATCAATGGTACAAATCAGCTAGAAGATCGCAGTCTAAAGGAAAAGAAAGCGGTTGTTGGTTTTGTGGGAAGGCTGGTCATATTAAGAAAGATTGCAAAAAGTATAAAAGGGCACAAGAAAGCATTTTGGACAGCGAAGAAAACATATCACATGATAAGGATGATGGTATTCTCATACTATCAACAAGCGATACAAAATCAGATTAGTGGGTAATAGATTCCGGTGCCTGTTTTCATGCCTCTTCTTGTACGAAGGCCTTCACAAATTACCAAGAAGGTAATCTTGGAAATGTATATTTGGGTGACAACAAAGCTTATGAAATTGTTGGCAAATGTGATGTTGTTTTGCAGCTAGCTGGAGGAGTCAAGTGGCTGCTAAAAGACGTTCGTCATGTTCCCAAATTAAAGAGAAATCTGATTTCTGTAAGTCAGCTATATACCCAAGGCTTTCTCACCACTCTCACGGATACTTGGAAAGTAACTAAAGGTTCTTTGGTCATTGCAAAAGGAGAAAAAGTTGGCAACCTCTATGTTGTAGAAAATTTTGGTGAGGTGGGAGCTGCTTTGACTGTTGTAGGCAGCGATGTGGCTCTTTGGCATCAAAGGTTAGGCCACATAAGCAAGAAAGGACTTGAGGTGATGCTCAACCGAGACCAATTACCAGGTCTTGAATCCGCAAATTTGGAGTTTTGCGAACATTGTCTTCATGGTAAACAAAGACGGGTCAACTTCTTGAAGGATGGACACAACATGAAGACAACACCAT